>OZ012741.1:461287855-461552855 GCA_963859935.3 Lathyrus sativus | reverse complement strand
GCAGATTAAAACAAGAGGTTCCTGTAGAGTACTACAGAAACTTAGGATGCTAGCACCTTCCCTAAGTTTAACCAACCCCCGAACCTTAGATCTCTCCCCGCGTTGTGTTTACAATGCGAAATAGGTTTTCCTTCCTTTAACCTTTCCTTTGGGTAAATCAAAGACGGTTGCAAATGAATTAAAGATTCAAGCTAATTAATAGTTTGGTATCCAAATTTCACCACAACAGAAATGGCGACTTCACTGGGGATCCTCAGTGGGTTTCCCTATCTTGTTTAATTTACTTGTTTATTGCTTTATATTTGCTTATTTGTTCTTTATTTCTTTTGGGTTAATATCTTTGAGTGGTGAGACAAATTCCTACACCCGGACTTGAGTGAACTTAAGATAGGATAGTGATATGTTCGACGAGACTTATAGGGAGTGAGTCCCGACTAAGTTGACTTGAAAATCACGCTCAGTTGAGACCCTTTCGAAAATGGTTCGGTTGAACGAGTAATCGTGAAAACTTTTACTATAGTCGATTGGAGTCCATGATACTGAGGACCGTAGTTACCTTAACCCCACTTTAGCCTTTATTAGGACGTAGTGCGGGACTATGCGGGAGTACTCCCGAAATAGTGCTACGCGATGCTACACTCAAATGAAGTTCTCTTGAGAATATTATTAATCACCGAGTTAGTTGGGAAGTTGATAATATCCGAAAGATGGGCTGATGACTTTGGGAACCTCTTTAGAACCTTGTTCTGTAGGTACAAACAACCTTTAGTCCACAACCTGTGGGAATGGGTATACCTTTGCTCCATGCTCGTTGCAAACCTAGGGTCCCCCTTGTTTGTTTATATTTGTGTCCTTATGTGCTTACTTGTGTTTGTTGCATCCATAAAGCATCATATTGCATTGGTTTCATGGGATTCCTAGTTTAGTTATAAACATTACAGAAACCAATATGGATTACAAAAGAAAATACTTCGATACATTCTTTTAAGAGCCCTAATTTGGGAGTCCTATGGAAGGAAGAAGCTCTGTTTGAAGATCCAGAAATTCAAATACAAGTCCAAGGAACTTTTATTGTTCCTAAAGATTCAAGTGAACAACAAATGTTTCCGACAAGCAAGAGATGGAGGATTTATTTTCCTCTATTAGACTACTCCTTGGAATTTGATCATAGACAAGCTTATATCCGAGAAGATCCAGCTAGAAAAGCAAATCAAGAAGCAATACAAGACTTCCTTAGGACTTTATCAGCTTTTATTTAGCTCTTTTAAGATATTCATCTGTAATTCGATATAAAAAGTAAATAGTAAATGAATTTTTCTTCGGTATTCTGTAAACATTTATAGATACTTGAGTTCCATGAAACCTTTCATCCTGCATTCTGCATTTTGCATCCTTCATTTAGCATTTGCATGTGCATGTGTCTCTTCTCTGTTGTGGCTCATCTGGTCTTCTGTCTTGGTCTTGTCAGTGACATCTTGATCGTCTGACCAAACTCGAAGCAATCATTGAAGGATAGTAAAGAGAACAAAAAATATGGATTCCATGATCGTTTTCAAGGTGATAACTAATCCTATATTTGATTTTCCCTCTGATGACAACGTTCAACAAGTGGATATTCCTATACAATGTCAGCCTGTGCCAGATAACCTGTGTGTTCAAGTTGATGAAAGAAATCCCAGTTTCCACGGTGTATACCACACCCTCAGATTATTCATATTGAGAGGATCAACTTGAACACCAGCCGTGAAGTTCATGATGGAGGATTGAAGAATGAAAAGTTTTCCAACAAAAAGTTCAAGAGATAATCGACGACAAATTGTTTACCTTCAGAAGAGAAAGCTCGGTCTTGAATGAAACACTGTTGTGTCGATAAAATCTGTTAGAGGGGTTGTATGGTTGTTCATTTTGTTTGCTTATATGTATTTTACTTCTATAATTATAAAAGCATAATTGGCATGTAGGAACTTGTTTTCCTTGAACGATAATGCATTAAACATGTTTGTCTTGAAGAAATCCATTTGTTTCACTCATAAAATTATTTTTCATAATTTATAATGCCAACTTTATACAATCTTTTGCTTTGACAGAGAATTGGGAGGAGGATGACAAATAAAAACGTAAAAATTTCCTGCCGTATGCTTTTGAATGAAACCCTGTTGATGATGTAAGGCATTGTTTCAAATCCTAAACACTGGAGATATAAGGAAGATAATCCCTCTTTAACCCCTTTGAGCCTTGAAGTAGGAGTTTTTTTCTTTTCCACAAAAACCCTCAATTGTAACCTGGGGCAGGGTAGTTTTCAATTAAGCTGATCAAGCAATCAGACTCTAAAAAAGGAGAAATGAACATTCGAGAATCCGTTTTATCTACCCTAACATATTAGGAGGCTAGAAGTCAAAAAACACGAACAAATATCCCTCATCTATCCAAAGAGTGGGGTAGTCACAATCCTTTCAAAAAGGTCAAAATGACTTAGGATCACACGACCTGTTCAAAATGATGAAAAATGAATGAAAAGGAAAGTTTACTGAGTCAAAACCTGTGAAGGAGACTTAAGCAAAATAGAGACATCCCGCTGGACTTCAAAGTCAAATTTAAAAGAATTCGTCCAGGCAAAAGTTAGGGAATACGAAAAATGCAAAAAGAAAAAAACAAAGGATCACAACAGAAATATCCTTAGTAAAGAACAAAGTCGTGTGATCAAACACCGAAAGAAAATAGGTGAGTGACTGCCATGTCCAAAGCCTCGATTGAGTTCTCGACCATATCAAAATCCTCTTGAGAGATGAGTGCTTGTATCAAGTTTAGCTGAATGTAGGACTGGAGAACATCACGAAGAAGGGGTGGGTACAAATAAACTTTGAGCCTTTATCCTTTGTTTCTTAAACCGTGAGCCGAGCCACGATACAACCTTTAAAAGACCTAATTGAAGTAGGGTTTCTTTTGAAAGCATACTCGATGAGATGACGTTTCCTGACTCCTATGAGCTATGCTCAATTTGAGGTTGGCTTTATAAATTAAATTTGTATCCTAACTAGTGATTCGGTCACGAGTTATTGTGATATCTTTTTCAACAAAAAAAAAAGAAAAAAAAACTTCAAGACAAACATATATGTTACATTAATGGTTTCAGGAGTAACGTTTCATGCGTGTTGATTTTGCCTGATATCTTAGAAAGTTTACATATAGACATCGATGATGAAACTTGAAGACCATGTTGAACAGGGGCCAATAGTTTCCAAGTTGTCTACTAATGCAAGTCTGACTTTCTCAGAAGTAAGTTTTGAAGACTCAGTTATACATAACACCGTCAATCCGGGCCAGTTACGTCAAGATTCGACAATCTCTCCAAGAGTTTGAAAATAGTGGGGCAATTGAACTCCATGTTCTCTATAAAATCCTCTTGGAACGACTTTTTTCTCATAAAGCATGTACTCTGGGGCATCTGAGAAGTGAAGAGCACGTCATCCACTCACAACACTTATTGTCCAAAATGGCGGCTATTACAAAACTACTTGGTTTTCACAACATTCTTCATGTCCCTGGTGAATTTTACTTCAAATGGTCATTATTCCTCCGATGGATCTCTATTTTAAGCAGTGATGATAAATGTGGGTGACCTGTTTGTTTCTCCAGTGATTTGCTCAACTTCACCTTCCCGAATGAAGTGAACGATATTTCCCTCCTCAGTGGATCTTTCATAACGCTAGTTTTCCCCAGCGAAGCAGATGTTTATTTCATCCCCATAAAAGTTTCGACTCTGATATATTCAAGCGGCTTTGTTAGCCAGGTTTCCCCATTAAAGTGGATATTTATTTTTATCCCCTATGAGACCTCGAGTCGAGTATTTCCATCTACAACTCCAGTAGGAATCCCTCTAGCGAAGCGGGATATGTATCTTATCTACGAAGTTTCTTCTAAAATGAGATCCATCTTGACGAACCCGTCAATAAAAAAAAAGGATATTACACTTCAAGTGGGATGTTTTCTATCCCCTAAAGGAATTTTAAAACCCTGAAGCAAGATTGTGATCCCGTATTTGGTTCTCCATCTATCCCCCAACAGTGCTTCTATATTTGAGGATTGGTCGAATGTTTATTCTGAGATGTTTATTTCATCTCTGGTTTCCTCTTTCCATTTGTTGTGTCAACATCGGCATATAGCATACGCATAACATATGAATAGATAGCATGGCATATGCATTTTGCATCTTTATATCTGTTTGTTCTGTCACTTTGGTCGTGTTTATCCCCAAGGACTGGGTTTGTCTTCTCCTTCCAAGTAGAATTGTCATCCATAAGCAGAAAAAGCACAATATTTCTATTTCCCCATAGAGTTCGAGCCTCGTGGAAGACGGTTGCTTTAGTTAAATCCCATTTGAGTTCTTACCTCAATGGACGAGTCTTGCTTGACAGTTTCTCTTCGGCTACTTCCCGAATTGAACTTCGGTCCTTGACAATCACACTGTGGACACCTCCAACTTTCGAATATGGATTAAGCGTGCATTTATTTTTCACTTTTGCTCCCAAAGAAGAATTTTATAGAGATCATCGTCAAAGATAAAATACTTTCTCCAGCAATATCACAAGATCTTCCCGACAATTTATACCTAGACTACAAGAGACCTTTTTATTTAAGCAACTTGTTCGATCAGGTTTTCTATCAAAGGTGACAAATGGCAGTCTCCTCAAGACAGTTTGTCCATCCCCAGTGGATTTATCAAGATTATTAAACTTGTTAAATGAAATCTCTCGAGAAATCAATCAGAGATGTTTGTCGAAGACATTACAAGACATCTCTCTTTATTTGAGAGGACATATTTTGCAAACTAACCGGCCCACATCTCTCCTGAAGATCCCCGGTGAAGTTTTGCAACCTACAGTACATTATGGCTTACAGCCGAAGTTCTACAACCTACAATGACATCTATAATCTATAATAACATCCACAATCTACAATGACATCTACAATCTACAAAATCTACAATCCCCTTTTGAAGATGCTCTCATGAGTTTTTCATCTTTTTGGGTAAGAACTGAGACCAGCTCATGGTACCCATACCATGACGCTCGGGGAGGTTCTACATCAAGAGACTGAGACCAGCTCATGGTACCCATACCATGACGCTCGAGGAGGTTCTACATCAAGAGACTGAGACCAGCTCATGGTACCCATACCATGACGCTCGGGGAGGTTTTACATCAAGAGACTGAGACCAGCTCATGGTACCCTTACCATGACGCTCGGGGAGGTTATTTCAAGAACTGAGACCCGTTCATGGCATCCAGACCATGAGGCGTGGGGAGGTTATTTCTAGAACTGAGACCCGTTCATGGCATCCAGACCATGAGGCGTGGGGAGGTTATTTCCAGAACTGAGACTCATTCATGGCATCCAGACCATGAGGCGTGGGGAGGTTATTTTCATAACTGAGACCCGTTTATGGCATCCAGACCATGAGGCGTGGGGAGGTTTATTCGAAGACATCTTTTTTTTCCTGGCTAATCTCGGCAGTAGATTCCCAGAAGACCTCAGCAGTAGGTATTTCTGTTTTATTTCCTGGCTAATCTCGGCAGTAGATTTCCAGAGGACTTCGTCAGAAGTATCTTTCCAGCAAATTTCAACATAGAATCTCGGCAGTAGATTCCTTACAAATTTTAACAGTACATACTTTGGCAAAAGTATTCTCAATTAAATTTACAAGTCTCGACAATAGACTTTTCCGGCTGATAATTGCATTTGACTTGTGCAGCAAGTTCTTCAAGTGGTTCTCTCGCCAAATGCTCCACAACATATTTTTAGACATTTTGTGATTGTCAATCTTTCCCCGTGGAGTCTCACTTTGTTGAGCCTGTCCTTCCCGTGTGTTGTGTCTGGTTTTCTCCTGTGACATCGTTTCCTCACAGACCCGTCTGTCTTGCATTTTAATATCATTGCATATCATTTGCATTCGGTGGCTTCTTAGGGCCAAAAATTCGTGCAATGATTGTATTTAAGTCTCTCCTATCTCGTCGAGAAGAAGATTTCAATCTCCATATCTCCGAATAGGAGTAACTTAAATAGGGGCATCTGTTGCACCCTAATTTTTGACCTTAAGATCCCACCTCCTTACTATTGAAACCACTATTGTTCAAGTAATACCCCAAATTTGTCCTACCTTTACATGATTTCTAGTGCCACTTTATTTCAAATGAATAAAATGGCACAATTGGTAAGAGGGCATGTGTAAGGAGTTGTGACTGTGAGAGGTTGAGAGTTCGAATCTCACCTTTGTCACTTTTTGTTTTTTATTATTTTTACTCTATTTTTTTTCTATTTTTCATTAATAAATAACAAAAATAGTTTTTTATTATTATTTAATTATTATTTTCGTATTTTAATTAAATCATTTTTTAAAATATTATTTTTTCACTTTTTTCTAAATTATTCATAAAAATATCCAAAAAGTCATAAAAATAAAATATTAGAAAATAGGTTGTTCTTTTTAAATGTTTATTATAAATAAATAGAATTTTAAGTTTATTTTAATTACTTTAAATTATTTAAATTTTATTTAGTTTTAACTAATTATTTAATTTGGGCTTTAAATTGGGCTTTAGGGATATTATTGACAATTGATAGTAAACCCTAATTTGACCCCTATATATATTATGTTGTATTGTTGAAAAGGAGACAAAAAAAACCTAAGAGGAGTGCCATTTAAAGTTATTTCTCCTTCTTCATCTATTATTGATATAGTTTGATTTCTTCTTCTTATTTCTCCTTCTTCATCTATTACCAGAATATATATATATATATATATATATATATATATATATATATATATATATATATATATATATATATATATATATATATATATATATATATATATATATATATATATATATATATATATATATATATATATATATATATATATATATATATATATATATATATATAAGATTATTTTTTGATCGAATTATGTCGATACGATGTTTGCACATTTGTGTCCATGACGCGTGACATTTGTGTTAGTTCGATTCGATTGCGATGATCGCATTATTTGCGTGAGCAATACTGGTTTTTGCTTAAAATTTCTTTTTCTTTGCGATAAATTTTGTTTCGTCCGATTTATATCTGGTTGCGATGAACGCATTTCTGTGTTAGTAACATTGTTGGGTTATTTGGCACATTTAAAATTCCTTTTGCTTTATTATTATTATTATTATTATTATTATTATTATTATTATTATTATTATTATTATTATTATTATTATTATTATTATTATTATTATATGATTATTATTATTATTATTATTATTATTATTAGTATTATTATTATTTATTATGATTATTATCATTATTATTATTAGTATTACTATTATTATTATTGTTGTTATTATTAATTATTATTATTTTGATAAATTAAGTTATTTTGCTTTACGTTTTTTATAAATTCAGATCTGCACAATTTTGGTCTCTATTGCGATGATCACGTTGAGTGTAGCAAATTAGTAGTAAATTTTATTGGTTTATGTGTGGATCTATTATTGCGTTTCAATCTTATACGCGTCTGATGGTTTAGCAAAGCAATAATCCATTATTTTTGCGCTTACCTATTCGCGTTTTGATTCACAAATTATGATTTTATCTAATTTTTTTATATCGGTTTCTTGATCTGACTTGCGATGACCGCTAATGCGGTAGCAATTTGCTATTTTAATTCGTATTATTTTTTAATAATTCAACATCGCTATCGTTATTATTAAATCTAATTTCTTGTAATAGTCTTTGCACGTCTTCGTATACGCGACTTGGAATTGCATACTTGCGCCATGATTTTAATCCGTGCACTTTTTGTTTCAACTTATTTTGAGTTATTTGATGTATGATGTTAATATTGTGTATATATTTTATTCTTGTTCATACTTAAATTGTTTTAAAACTAATTCTTGATTTAATCAAGCCATTTTCATACCTTGTAAGTCGATCATTCATGATTGTCATCAACCATAATCATTAAGGTATTTCATTGCACGAAAATATTAGCATAATCTCCCCCTTGATCTTAATCTTTAGGATCATAGAATGAGGATAGTCTTTCTCTTAAAACTAGAATTTCTTTTCTTAAAAAAAATCCATAAAAAATATACTTAGTTTAATTTAATTTATTTTAGCTTTTTAGAACTTAGGTTATTGTTTTTCTAACTAATTCTTTTTCTTAATAAATAAATAAACTCTTTTAATTTGCAAGTTAATTTCTAAGCACATTTTCAACCTAGCCATAGAATTCTCAAAATATTTAACTTCAACTTCTATTCAACTACTACTCATCTTTACCATACGGTATTTGCATATTTCATCACTTATCAACATTTTCAATTATTCATCCATTTTACCGATATTCCCCTCCAAATGAAAGGTTCACATGTTTGACCCCCGTATCAATACCTTTACCCTCGCCCTAGCCTTAGGATTTGAGTCCCCGTACTCACCTTTTTAGGCGTCCCTCCGTGGACATTCTCCGTTTATCCTAGCCTTAGGATTCGAGTCTCCGTACTCACCTTTTTAGGCGTCCCTCAGTGGATATTCTCCGTTTATCCTCGCCTTAGGATTCGAGTCTCCGTACTCACTTTTTAGGCGTCTCGTCGTAGACATACCTTCATCCTTTTCAATTTAACTTTTAACGTAGATAGGAGTCTTCGCACTCCAAGTAAACGTTTCCATATGAACACTTATTTCCCTTTGGAACTTTGACTCACAGTCAATAATTCCTCAAACCCTTTAGGGGAACTACAGATACTCTGATTCCACTCCCGTCAGGATATGTAGGCACAAGATACAACGTCTTGACGAGTATATTTAGGACTAACCCCTTAGGTCTTTTCTCTTTACCTCTAACCCTTAGCATTACCCTTAAGCAGATAATTTTAGCAATAAGCAAATTAAAACAAGAGGTTCCTGTAGAGTACTACAGAAACTTAGGATGCTAGCACCTTCCCTAAGTTTAACCAACCCCCGAACCTTAGATCTCTCCCCGCATTTTGTTTACAATGCGAAATAGGTTTTCCTTCCTTTAACCTTTCCTTTGGGTAAATCAAAGACGGTTGCAAATGAATTAAAGATTCAAGCTAATTAATAGTTTGGTATCCAAATTTCACCGCGATAGAAACCCTCCCACAACTCTTTCTGAAGTAGCATAAGGCTCGTAACGCACAACACATGTTAACCTTTATTAAGTGTTTTAACTGTATTTGAAGATGAATAGAGAAACAGACTCTCTATAGGGAAACTGACTCGATCCTACAGTTATCATGCAATATTCGTCCTACGGCTGTGGTTAAAAGGGAAACTAACTAAAGTTATCATGCATGGTTAGAATCCTAATATTTGTCATAACTTCTCTTGAATAAGAGAAGTCAGAGTTCCTAGGGGAACATGGCAATGGAAACAACAGTAAACAGAAAAACTGAAGAGAAATTACTGTAAACAGAATGCTGTAGATAAAATGCATGTAATGCCTCACACAAGCAGAAGGAGCCAAGCTCAACTTCTAAACAAACAAGGTACAAAGGCCACAAACCACACAGGCAAGGGAGCTGAGCTCTACCAAATACCAGCAAGCAAAGCCACACAGTAAAAATACAAGCAGAAGGAGTCCCCACTCAACTTCTAATGAAATACAAGCAAGGGGAGAAGCTTAACTCTTAGGATGCTCTTAGGCCTATGATCATCTACATGAAGCCTAAATCTAATGCAACACTCCAAGCAAATCACATCAATACAGTTGAACAAAAAGAAAACAGACAAACAGGGAAAACAAGCCAGCAATCTCCACAGCAGAGCAATCTTCTGACAGCAATCCAATCCAAAGTCTATAACTGTTCTTCAAGTCCACCATCTTCAAGAGAAGAAAAGGGATACTCCATCTTCAAACTTTAACAATGCTCCAACAAGGAAAGGAATCAACAACCTGAATTTTTGATGATGGGAAGCAGGAGGGAGACCAAAGGAATCCCCACTTGACACTCAACTAGTCATCAGAGAAAGGCATACTCAAAAGTTCTACTCATTGTAAAGTGTCACACATCCCTCCAAAAGAGAGATGAGACTTTTCACATGAGGACTTTGAATCATAGGATAGGATGGGAGGTGAATGAAACCAACCATGTTTACTTGAAGGAAGAAACTACTTCTAAAGCTCTCTCCTAAAAATCCTAATCTCATAAGCTACAAAAAGCTAACAAAAAGAAAAGAAAAGCTCCAAGCCAAGCTCCACCAGCCGCTCTACAAAAGCTTCATCATGTCCATGACACCATCCAAGAGGAACCAGAAGCCCACCATGCAAGAAAAGCGCACTTTGAGTCCACTCCAAAACCATCACCAAAGTTGAAACACCAAATGGACAATCAACTTGAATATTCTATCTAAAAATATGAAAACACATCCTGAAAATCTAATTCTTTTTCTATGGGAACATGCATTTGTTAATGATCTATATTTCAAAAATCAGGACCTAATTCAATTTCTAAGTCCTCTAATAAAATCCTAAGTTGAAAGGTATCACTAAAGAGATCCACTAAAGAACACTCCTAAACAACTACCCTAAAATCCTATTTAAAATGATCTAAGAATCATAAAAAAATCACATAGCAACATTAACATGCCTACAACCAGCACACCAAATTTCAAGATCAAACTCCAAAATATGAGAGAGAAATAAAATGAACAAACTCAGCACACAATTAACACATTATTAAAAACATATTGCAAAAGAAAATATGAAATAAAAGGAAAATGCATGGAAAATTAAAATAAAAAGCATGATAAAATCCTAAACATCTCAGTTTATATCCATAAATTTTTCCAGAATTTATTACCAACATTTACTATTTTTTTGTGATTTAAATCTAACAAGCAATAAAACAGAAAAATAAAGAAAAGAAATTAAGAACAAATAACTGGGAGGGTGTAATCAGCAAGAAAAACAAGCATTAATCTCTCCTGGGCCCATGAATGGGGGTGTAAAAAGCGCATGAGCGCAGGGCCCATTTGAGTGTGAATTCAGCAAATTCTCACTCTCACGAAAGCATGCCCAAGGGGGGGGGGGTGCATTAAGTGGCTATTCTACGTGAAATCTGCGCTTGGGCCTGCTAGGGGGAGGTGTGGATAGCGCAGGCCCAGCATCAATTACCAATTCAACTCAGTTCAGTTTTCACAATTAAAAAAAAAGAAGCCATGCAAGGAATCGAACCCTTGCTCTTTAGGTACACACGCGAACTAAAGAAGCTTGTGGTTTCATTAAGCCAAACGACTGCGTTTTAGTCCTGTACGCGTGGCGCGATCGCGTGCGTCCGCTGCATGGACAAACCGGTCTGAAACACCTAAAATGCAACAGCAGGGCTGTAATCCCGATAAAATGACCATGATTGAGGAAATGCGCTATATGCAGTATGCAAATGCGAATGCGAAAATGCGTCGAAGCATAAACCGAAAATGGCACCGGTTGGTCAAATTTTAGGGTGCAACACTGAGGACCCATCACATAAAAGCCATAAACTTGCCCTAATTGCTTAAAATTCTCCAAGCTTTCTTCCTCTTCGAATCAACCATTTCTGGGTGTCTTTCTCCAAATTTCTGCTCAATTCTTCTTCACCAGAGTTCAAGGAGAAGATTGGAAGTCTGGGACAGAAGGTTTCTTGTCATTTCAAGAGCCAATGTAGCAGCTCCGTTCAGTAAGTTTCTTCAACTAATTTCTCTCATTTTAGACATGAAATAGGATCATTCTGGATTGCATCTTGAATTGATAAGGGGGGCACCATTAATGTTCAATTTATTTGGCGATGCCTTGAGTTGTTTCTGTCCATGAAGTTTTGCATTCTGGTTCTTGATTGACCTTGCTTGGTTGTGTTTTTTATTTGAGATTTATTGAACATGTTTCCTATTTTTGGTGAAGCTTGCAAGGCAAGTCACCTTAAAAGATGTTCATACAAACTAGTTTGACCTAGTTCCTTTGGGAGATGACTTCTATGGATCCCATATACACCTCATGATTTTTGATACTTGTTTCTAACATGATTAAGGTTCTGGTTCATGTTTTTTAGGTCATACATTATGTAACTTGTTTTGCAGACTACTTGAAAGTCATGAATTTCCACTTGGTTTTAAGTGTTGAATTTGTGATAGAACTTTGATTCTTTCACTTTCCATGAATTGGTTTGTGGTTGTGCTTTGTTTCTAACCTTGATTGAACTTCCATCTTATGGATTCACCTCTTCTCTTTGTGCTTTGATCATTATTCAAGATGATTTGGTATTCATGATTATGCTTTGAGTTTGTCTTGAATAATGAGTCACTTCTTGCACTTGTTTTGCTTGTCTCTTTTGCATGATCAATTTGAGATGTTTTGTTGAGATAATTCATATGTGTTTGATGCCCAAGCTCCTTTATCCCATTATCTCTTTGATCATGACCCTTTGCTCTCGCTTGGTGCTTAGCTTTTGTTTAAGTGATTGATGTTTGATGGTTGTAGGAGTTGTTACTTCTCCCATTTAATCTCACTCTTCTTGACTTGTTCAAGTTAACTTATTTTGTTGTTGAGTCTTTGTTGCCTCATTTAAATCTTACATCCCCATATTTGTATCTTTGCATTCCATGTTTACATTGCCTTGACTTTTTTAAGTCAACTTCTTCTCTTTCTTCATTTCATCTGTGATTGATTCATTGAGTGTTTACTTGGTCTTTTACCACGATCCCTTAGGATTCCTAGTACCTCTGTTTAAGATGGGAGTAGGAGAGACATTAGGTGTTCAATCCTTTACATGACAACAATAGGATAGGTTTCCCCTTTCAATCCCTACTTTAGGATCACATTGCATGATAACATAGGGTTGATTAGTTAACCCTTAGAGTTTATGTCTTATTTTCTCATCTCACAACAACCTAAGACACTTAATAAAGGATAATAAGTGTTGTATGCTATGAGCCTTAAGTACTTGAGGAATGATGGTTGGGGGGCCTCCTCTCATACTATCTAGAGTGTTTAGCATATGCCCTATGGGCGATATGCGACACATTCGCTCTCAAGTCATAGTCTTTAGTGCAACATGAGCCTTATGTCTTCTTTTCTCATCTCACAACAACCTAAGACACTTAATAAAGGATAATAAGTGTTGTATGCTACGAGCCTTAAGTACTTGAGGAATGATGGTTGGGGGGCCTCCTGTCATACTATCTAGAGTGTTTAGCGTATGCCCTATGGGCGATATGCGACACATTCGCTCTCAAGTCATAGTCTTTAGTGCAACATGAGTTACAAACTTAACTCAATTCACTTCTTATCATAAAAAACACAAAACAAAACATCAAACCTTTTTATCCTTCGAGATTGCTTAAAAATCATTTTCAGAAAGAGTGTGTTAAGCTTTGGGTCTACCGTAAACAGGGATCATCCCTAACTGCTAGAACGAAGGTTTAACCCTACTCAGTTAAAATGCTTGAACCAATATGTGGTTGTGTCAGCCTGAACTACGTTTGCTCTGATTTCTCATACCAGATGAGGATACGTAGGCACAAGAAAGCGATGTCTTGGCGAGCAACCTTCCCCCTCCCCCTTCTCCCATAGTTTTTTGAACTACGTTGACTCTGACTTTCCCATTGCATGAGGGAGTACGTAGGCAAAGAGCGGTGATGCTCTATCGAGTCTCTTTTATTTTCTTTTGTTCCTATGAGTCATCCTTTTGATAGATTAACACCCTTTTAGATAGAAAACAAGTGTGGATCCCGTTGAGTACAACAGACGTGAGGGGTTCTCATACCTTCCCCTTGCGTAATCGACTCCGGAACCCAAGATTTGGTTGCGATGACCTTGTCTTTTCCCTTTTCCGTAGGTTTTCTCTGATCATTTCCTTTCCCTTTCTTTGGGATAAATAACAAACGGTGGCGAATCTTCTGTATTTGCCGACCCTTCTTTTTTGCAGTAGCGACAGCTGGCGACTCTGATGGGGACCATTCCCATCCCCTATGCAAGTCAATCCTAGAGCTTGTGTGTTTTTGTCTGTGGGTGTATATAAGTGTATATGTGTTTTATTTGTACTTTATTGCATGTGCATTTTATTTTCAGCATTTTATATCACCATCTTGCTGTGTTCTTGGGTGGAAATGCTCCATTGAGTGATAAGCCAAAACCCATGCTTGAGTATACACATAGTATGCACTATTCCTCACAAAATCTGCATTCAGACGAGATTCTCTTTGATGACTACCTTTCCAGTCTATTTTGGACAGTTGAGAGGATGTTGGATCTGAGGATTGTCAACTCTGGAGACCGTTCACGTAAGAGTCAGCTAAGTGAGGCCACTTCGTTTGACCATGATGCCAAACCAGCTAAGTGTGAACTTTTGATCCTTGATACAGTGGGTCCCTTATGTCAGTGCTGTGTTAGTTTCTCTCTGAAGCGAAGCTCTGGTTCATCTCCGTCAGCAGCACGACAATCTTGATCCCCTGTTGCATTTGCATATTCATTTGCATATTAACATTGACATGTATTTGTGTTTCAGGTGCATATTTTCTTCTTGATTCTAGTAATCTAATCCACTGCCGATATGGAGCCCATTTTAAATAGAATAGTTGTTTACAAGTTTCCTACACCAGATATAGGGTCCCTGCTTAGTCTGATTTCTACAGCTGATCATAGTATGATAGAGGATTTCAAGAAAGACTATGGGGAAATTCTGAGTTAGGTCTGCAGAGCTTCAAGATTTGAGTTAGGAGGACTTCATACACTGCTTCAGTTCTATGATCCTCAGTTACGATGTTTCACCTTCCCAGGATATGTATTGATGCCTACTTTGGAAGAGTTTTCCATGCTATTAGGAGTCTCAGTCCTAGAGGAGTTGTCTTTCTGTCATTCTGAAGCAGAACCTAACTTGGTAAAGCTAGCAAATTCTCTTTAATTGGATGTTTCTGAATTAGATGGAAAGATGATTTGAAGGAATGAAGTGACTAGCTTTCCATTACCATTCTTGGTGAGTTGAGCTCAACATTTTGCAAAGGAAGGATGTTGGATTGTCTTCAATGCTATCTTGGCTCTCTGCATCTATGGCATAATTTTGTTCCCGAATATTCCAGATCTTGTTGACTTGGATGATTTCCATATCTTTGTCTCTAAGAATCCTGTGCCAACACTCTTAGGAGATGTTTATCATTATACTCATTACAAGAATGAGAATAGGAGGGGGGAGAATGTCTCCTGCTGTGTGCCTCTCCTATACAGATGGTTTGTGGATCATCTTCCTAAATCTGGTCCATTTGTTGACATCTCAGATACTGCTGATTGGTCAGAGAGGCTTATGGTTTTAACTTCCGAGAATATTGTATGGTTTAACAGAGACCTTTTGGGTACGGAGATTGTTTACAGCTTTGGTAATTTCCCCAATGTTCCTTTGATTGGGAGGAAGGGTGGCATTAACTATAACCTTGCTCTTGCAGTCAGACAGTTTGGTTACGCTCTAAGAGAACCTCCAAGGAAAGAAGAAATATAGGAATCTCTATATTTCATAGACGTGGTTGAAAATGAGACCTTAATCAGATTGGAAAAGGCTTGGGGTAAGATCCACCATAGAGGAAAATCTTCTTTGGGCAAGAGCGATTGCAGAGCCTATGAGTCATACGTGGAATGGATTTAGGAGAGGGTTGAGAGACTGTTGCTACCATTCCTAGTCCGGGAACCTTTGTATCCTTTGGTAGTTGAAGAACCAACAACAATTGATATTCAGAAATACAATTAACTATGGGCTGAAAAGGAAGAACTACGCAAAGTGAACGAGGAGTTGGAAAAGGAGATCATCCAGTTGAGAAGTGAGAAGAACGAAGCTGCTTAACTGTCTAAGATAGGAATAGAAACTCTGAACAAGATGGGTAGGGAGGTGTCTAAAGAGAATCGCACCCGTGAGGGAGTGGGTAGAGACTTGAAGAGTGCTAATGATATCCTCAAAGATAAGAAGAAGGAGCTAGAAAGAGCACATTTGGAGATATCAAAGTTCAACGCTCAGTAGAATTCAATTCTGACTAACAACAAAGAAAGAGAAGATGGACTTCGTCAACAGATTGTCAGGTTGAAGACTCAACTCTAAATCAAAGATGAGAAAGATCCGGGTGAATCCTCGCGCCAGTACGAAAACGACCGCAAGCTCCGAGAAGCTCTTGCGACGTTGGAAGAGTACAAGTTGAGAGCGGATCTGAAGAGGTCTAAACTTGAGGATGCATTTGGAGAGGGCACTTGGGAAGATTATGCTCAAGGCCTGCAAGTTATCATTAGTAGAATGGAGTTACTCATCCAGGAGTTAGTTGTCCGACCTGATCATCCGGATACAGAGGAATTATTGGAAGAATTTCAGACTCGCTGTCATTCTTGATGCAGTTTTCTTTGTTGTTTTTCTTTTATTGTTATATTTTACTCTGACCATCACCAAGATTATTGGATGAGGTCGTGTTGACTCTGTTGTATTTCCTTGGTGATGTGTTATGTATTGACTTTGTTTCGCATTTTATTTATGAAAGAGAATTTGTGGCTTTCTCTGTTGGCCCTCCTTTCTCCTTTTGTCTCCGTGGAACTAGAATCAAGGGGAAAATTTCCCTGAGCCATATTTACATGTCTGCATTTTGCATCATTTTGCATTGCAGGTGTTCCAGGTTCTATTGACCTTACTTCTTTCTGTGGTTTTCTCAGCATTGATTCGGGATTGAAGACCGAACAATTCACCGCTATTCAACTAGGGGAAATCAACAAAAGGCAATGGATCAAATTCAACTTGAGCTACAAGAATTCAAAGATCGCATGGTGCAGTTCATGGATCTTATGCAGGGAGTTGCTAATGGTCAGGAGCAACTCAAGACACTGGTTCAACCTCTGGATTGCAAGAGTAGATGGGAGCGGCGTGTTACATGGTGGGATTGTTGTTGTTCCTCCACCAGTGGATAAAAGTACTCCACATGCAAACGCTATTCCAACAGTTTTTATTCCTCCGGGCGGAGGTAATCAGAACGGGGTTCATATTCCAGGGGCAGTTGTGCATGGCAATGCTGGTCCTCAGTGGGAAGAGGACGAACAAGATGAATTCTTTTCTATGGGAGACCTTGGTGTGGGTTTGCAGTCTGATGCAGAAAAAAGGTTCAGAGTGATAGAAGAGAAGATGAAGAACTTTGAAAATCAAAATTCTCTTGGTCTGAACATGGCTAACTTAGGGTTGATCCCAGGTTTGAATATCCCTCCAAAGTTCAAGGTACCAGACTTTGACAAATACAAGGGGACGACCTATCCCAGGGTGAACCTCTGTTCGTACTACAGAAAAATGTCTGCATATTCTGATGACGAAAAGTTGTTGATGCACTTCTTTCAGGACAGCCCGTCTGGCCCATCCTTGGAATGGTACATGGGCTTGGAGCCAACTAATATTAGAAGCAGGAGAGATCTTGCGGAGGCTTTCGTACGACACTATCAATACAATAGTGATTTGGTGCCCAACCGTGTGCAATTGAAAAATCTGTCGCGACCGAGTAATGAGGGATTTAAAGAATACGCACAGAGATGACGTGAGTTAGCTGCAAGGGTTCAACCTCCAATGGTGGAGAGAGAACTCATCGATATGTTTCTGGCCACACTTCCCAGAGTGTATTATGAAAAGCTGATAGGGAAAATGTCTGGTAGTTTCTCAGATTTAATCAGCACTGGCGAATTAGTTGAGAATGACATTAAACTGGGAAGATTCAGGCGGGAGAGTGATCCTCATCTAGAGGAGGAAGGAAGAATTTTGGTAACAAGAAGAGGGAAGGAGAAGCGAATGCGGTGTCAAGCTTCAGGAACAAGAATAGAAACAGAAATCAACAATATCATCAACAACAACAATAACAGAATTATGCACCGCGATGGTTTCAGGACCGTGGGAGAGTAATGAATAGACAGTTTGACGCGTCACCAATGTCGTACTCACAATTGTTACAACATTTGCTACAACTTCAGTTGATTCAAAAGAGGACGTTGGCACCTCTGACTGGCGCGCCACCTCCGTGGTATGACGCAAACACCAGACATGACCTTCACTTCGGCGCCCCTGGTCATCATATAGACAACTGCAAGGCTTTCAAAATCCTATGCCCAACCATAGAGCGGCTGGTGTCAATGCTATTTTTGAAGACGAGAATCTGAATTTGGTAATGGATGTTGCAGAGTTAAGAACTCCTTTGAGTTTTGTCAAGAGTAGGTTGTTGAAGGGCGGGCTTTTTCTAGGCTGTGTGGAAGACTGTGAAGGTTGTTTGGCTCATCCCGAGGGATTTGAAGACTTGAAAAATCATGTGCAGAGTTTAATGAATGATGGTGTGTTGCAATTTGACAGGATTGGTGAAGAGAAGGGTGTGAAGGTGATAGATCAAGAGCAGAATGAGGTTGCCACAATCTCAATTCCTTTTAGAACGATTAACATATTTGCGCCGCCGAGGCCAGCAACTGTTATAATCACCAAGGCAGGACCGGTGCCTTACGAAAGCACTAAAGCAATCCCATGGAACTATGGGGCTGAAGCATTTTGTAATGGTCAGAAGGAGTAATTGAAGGGAACATCGTTTGATGGTTCACCTATGGATAATTTGGTGGGAACAAGTGGAATGACGAGAAGTGGTAGGGTATTTCTACCACCTGATGTTAGTGTTGAAAGAGTGGACAAAGGAAAAGGCAAAGTTGTTATAGAGGAGAACTCTCAACAAGGAGAAAAGGATGCTTTGGTTAAAGACGCCAAGGAATTCATGCGTATGATTAGAAAGAGAGATTACAAAATTATTGATCATCTTCAACACACTCCTTCTAAAATATCAATTCTATCACTGTTATTGTGCTCCGAGGCACACTGCAATGCCCTCCTGAGGATTCTGAATACCGCATATGTGCCACAAGAAATTTCAGTGAACCAGCTTGAAGGAGTGGTTGCGCATGTGAATGCTGGAAACAGATTGGGATTTACAGATCTGGACTTAACTCCTAAAGGGAGGAATCATAATCACGCGTTGCACATCTCTATTGAGTGAAAGGGAGCTGTATTATCACATGTGTTGGTGGACACTGGGTCTTCACTTAATGTGTTTCCCAAAAAGGCTTTGATGAAGCTTGACACCTAAGGCGTAATATGCACCCCTAGTAATCTGGTCGTACGAGCGTTCGATGGAACAAGGAGGTCTGTTTTCGGAGAAGTGACTCTTCCTATCCAAGTCGGCCCATAGATTTTCAACACCGTCTTCTATATAATGGACATCCAACCGACATACAGTTATTTGTTAGGTCGACCTTGGATTCACTCGGCAGGGGCAGTGACGTCGACCCTGCATCAGAAGTTAAAGTATATGGTTGGTGGAAATATTATCACCGTCTGTGGTGAAGAAGACATCATGATCATCTAGCTATCCTCGTTCAAGTATGTTGAGGTCGATGGGGAGATTCATGAGACCCTTTGTCAAGCATTTGAAGCAGTTCAGGTCAGAGAGAAGGCGCTGGTTGTGGATAGGATTTCAGAAATCTCCATGTCTTCGTTCAAGGAAGCGCAAGTTGTGGTACACACAGGTTCGTCGCAAGGGTGGGGTCAGGTGTTGAGTATCCCCAATAAGCAGGACAAGTTTGGATTGGGGTATATCCCATCTTCCTCCCAAGGAACTCCGAGATATAAAGAACCAGTTCAGTTTACAAGCGGTGGGGTGGTCTTCGACTGAATCAACATTGTGTCCTAGGACGAGGGGGATAATGATTGTGATATGGATGCATGGATCCATCCCTGTATTCCTGGCCAAGGCCTAAGCATTTGGACTATTGAGAAAGTTATCCAAGTGACCCGTGAAGAGTAATTATCTTGTTTTTCTGATTATGTGAAGCCCTATATTCTACCCGGAGCATAATGGCATTTGTCTGTAGGGCCTTATCTTGTTTATGTGTGAACAATTGCTTTTATCATTAATTAAAAGGCGTTTTTTGCATTTAAATATTGTGATCCCTGTTTTTCTTGTTTCTATTTTAACAATAAAATGGCAATGTGGTTTGTGCTTGTTTGCATATCATTTTAAGCATTAAATCATCATCATGTAGGTTTCACATCGCATATGACACCGATTCAGACTCGTCTATGACTCGGTATGAATTTGATAATCCAATCTTTCAAGCTAAAGAAGAGATTAAAGAAGATGAAGACCTTCCTGAAGAGCTCGCCTAAGTTGTTGAGACAAGAAGAGAAGGTCATTCTGCCTCAACAGGAGGAGATTGAAGTTATCAACTTGGTGTCGCTACTCGCGAAAAAGGGCCGACAAAGACAGAAGAGTCGCCTCTGTTTGTTATTTATCCCAAAGAGAGGGAAAGGAAACGATCAGAGAAAACCTACGAAAAAGGGAAAAGACAAGGCCATCGCAACCAAATCTCGGGTTCAAGAGTCGGTTACGCAAGGGGAAGGTATGAGCACCCCCCACGTCCATTGCACTCAACGGGATCCATGCTTGTTATCTATCTAAATAGGTGTTAATCTATAAGGCTGGCTCACAGGGACAAAAGAAAAGAAAAGAGACTCGATAGAGCATCGCCACTCTATGCCTACGTATTCCCTCGTGCAATGGGAAAGTCAGAGTCAACGTAGTTTGGAAAACTACGGGTGAAAGTGGGGAAAGGTTGCTCGCCAAGACATTGCCATCTTGTGCCTATATATCCTCGTATGGTACGAGAAATTAGAGCAAACGTAGTTCAGGCTGACACGACCACAAATTGGTTCAAGTGTTTTAACTGAGTAGGGTTAAACCTTCGTTCTAGCAGTTAGGTGTATTGTTGCTCGGCCGATGGAGACTTAGACGTTACCTGTTCGCGGTAGAACCAAGAGTTAACACACTCTTTCTGAAAATGATTTTCCATTAATCCTGAAGGATAAAAAGGTTTGATATTCTGTTTTGTATTTTTTAAGAGAAGAAGTGAATTGAGTTAAATTTGTAACTCATGTTGCACTAAAGACTATGACTTGAGAGCGAATGCGTCGCATTTCGCCCAAAGGGCATACGCTAAACACTCTAGACAATTGAGAGGAGGCCCCTCAACTATAATTCCTCAAGTACTTAAGGCTCGTAGCGTACAACATTTATTATCCTTTATTAAGTGTCTTGAAGAAGTTTTGAGATGAGAAGATAAGACACAACTCTAAGGGGAAACTAATCAACCCTAATGTTATCATGCAAAGTGCTCCTAATATTGACGTTAAGAGGGAAGAAACTATCCTAATGTTAGAAAGCTTAGATTGAACACTTAATGTCTCTCCTACTCCCATCTTAAATAGAGGGACTAGGAATCCTAAGGGATCATGGCAAAAGACCAAGAAAACACAAGATAAATCAATCACAAATGAAATGCAAGAGAAATATGAAGTTGACTTAAACAAGTCAATATGATGAAAACATGATATGCAAGACTCAAATGATGCAAAACAATCAAAAGATTAAAGCAAAATGACTTAAACAGTTCAAAGAAAAAGTGAGATGAAATGGGAGAAGTTACAACTCTTACAACCATTCATGCATCAATCACTTACACTAAAAGATAAACAACAATGCACAAGCAAAGAACATGATCAAAGTGTAGATTGTAGAAAGAGGCTTGGGCAACAAGCACATGAAAAATGTCTCAACCAAATGCAACACCCAAGGGACAAAAGTATGAACATGGATACCAAAAGAAAGAAGCAAACAAGTGCTAAAAGTGGTACATCATTCAAGACAAACTCAAAGTATGAACATGGATACCAAATTGTCTTGAATGATGATCCAAACCCAAGGGACAAAAGTGAAACCACAAGAGAAAGAGCCACAATCAAGATGGAAACCAAAGCACAAGCAAGAAACAAGTTAAGGCAAGAGGAAGAACCAAAGTTCAATCTATAATCACCACTTAAAATCAAGTGGAATGCCCTAACTACAAAGTAACTTGTAACACAAGCTACACAAGTGTGTGACCTAAAAACACAATACCAACACCTTAATCATGTCAATAACAAGTATCAAGGCTCATAGAGTGCATATGGGATCCATCAAAGTTATTTCCCAAAGAAACTAGGTCAAACTAGTTTGTATGAACTTCCTCTAAGATGACTTGACTTGCAAGCTTCATCAAAAATAGAATAAATGTTCAATAAATTCCAAATAATATGCACAAAGCAACCAAGTCCAATGGAAAATAGAGGCCAAAGGTTCAAAGAAAAACTCAATCTTAGGCATCACCAAATGATTTGATCAACTAGGGTGCTCCACCTTATTGAGTTATTATCGAGGGTCAAGAAAAGTCAAAGCAAAGTCAAACAAAAAATGATTAAACATTGACAAAAATCAGCCTCAAAGGTACCTCAATCAATCCTCTAAATGGAGAGGAAACCGCATTCATAGGTGATGTAAATTAGTGGCTCAAATATATGTGATCAAACAAAGACAATATTAAAAACACCTCACTTTGCAAAATTAAAATAAAATTGCAAAATAAAATAAAATCAGAAACAAAAATTATGAAAAATTGAATAAGGTTTTGAAATGTTTGAAAACAATTTTTATTTAATTTTTGGACAATTAGAGGTATTTTTAATAATTGAAAATGAAAACAGAAAATAAAAATAAAATAAATCAAATGAGTAAACCAAGGGAGGTGTATAAGCAAAAACACCAAGAACTGGAAATAGAACAATATAACCTGAGTTTCATTAATCAACAAGGGGTGGGGATAACATAAAAGGCCCATCAGACCAAAGGACTCAGGATTAATGAAACACAGTGTTTCATTAATCCCAGGTGGAGTCAGCGTGCCACATAACTTGAGTCAAGCCAAACACAAACCAACACGCAAGCAGGTCAACAATTCAACGCATGCCAAGTCAGATCTGACCAGAGACTGAACCAGACGCCGGAGCCAGGGCTCCGGTCGTCTTCTCCAAAGAGCTCACCGGAGCTCAGGGAAAAAATCTCAACAAACATGCATACAAATGGAACCAAACGAAAGGTCTTGCTACAAGGATTCCAAATCCATAGATCAAACATCTTAAATGTTCCAGATCAAGGAGAATCGAGGACTTAAAGTTTGAGTGTGTCATCTGAAAACATGATCAAACAAGAACAGCTATGATGCAAACATTTCCTACTCAACCTAGGGCTTCAGATGCAACCAGCATGAGCTCAAATAGGTGCATAGAATGAGAAAACTAAGGAATGGAATCTTACTGAATGGAGCAACTCCGTTAGTTCTTCAGATGCGTGCAAGCTCTACTTTCTTACTTAAATTTCACTCTAATTGCTCCCAGGAAGAGAATTCAAGCTTCAATTGCAGTTGATTTGAAGTGAAAACTCAGACTCTAAGTTGAAGAATATTTGGAAAATTTGAATTTCACTCTGCTCTCTCTAGTTCCAATTCTCACTTCTAAGCATTAGGGCGAACTAAAATGCTTATATATGATGTGTTTATGATCACCATGCAGGCCCATGTAGGCTGTTTGGTGAGATTTTAAAAAATTCCCAAAAAAGAATCCCTCACTCATGCACACGCGTATTCACTCTTTCACACCACATGAGATCATCAATCTGAAGTATGTGAGGTGTATTTTTGATTTAAAATGATTTGGGCCTTGTATTTGATCCATATTTCAAGTTTGAAGTGGACACTTTTTAATGAAGAAACTTGAAACAGTGGCATCTCAATGCACTTCGCATTAGTTCAATTTGTAGTAAACTCTTCATGATCATATTTTGGTGTGAAATGTCTTAAAATAGGTAGCAAACATGACCTATAACGTACCAAACTCATGTCATGACCAAAAGTCCAAAATTCACTGTAAAACCTTTCCTCATGGCCATATAATTCTACAATCTCCATGAATCTTGATTTCAATGATGTAAATGAGGCTCTTAGGTACAATTTTCATGTTGGTTGGAAATGCATTTGAGGTACATAAGTTCATGAAAATGACCATTGAAACAAATGATGTATAATGAAACTTTACCAAAATACCCTTGACTTGTGAGGTCCATAAATTGAGATGTACAAATGATATCAAGGACTTCTAAGACCATGAGGAACAACTTTCATGTTTACCTGAAGTTAAGGAGAAACATGATTCTAGGTCAAAAGGGCCTTGGAAGTGAGTTGACTTTTAGTTGACCAAAAACAATTTCATTTGAGGACCCCAACTTGTTAACATCATAACTTGAGATGTACAAACTCAATGGATGAGTTCTTGTACTCAAAAGAAATCTTGGAACATGCTCTATAAGTTTTATGTTTGCATGAAAATGAGATTGAACTCATATCATATGGTAAATTGTCCTTGAAGTTAGGCACTAAAGAAGGGGATTTTACACTGAGATCCTAGGAAACCCTAATTTAGTAACTTCTTGAACTCTTAATTCTTCTTGATTTTATCTTGACATACCATCCTAGATACTTTAATATGACTTCCCATAACCTTAATGACTTAGGACCAAGTCTTGATCTCTCTCAAGTCCACAGTTGACCTTGACTTGACCAAATGAAACCCTATATACACATCCTTTAACTATGAGACCTCTTGCAGATGAAATGAATATCTAAATAAGCTTCACAATGACCTCCAAGGTACTAAATGAGCTTCTTAACCATATCCTATCCTAGATAATGAATTTATGAACCCCTGATGATCTTCTATTGACTCCTAAGATAGGAGACAACAACCACACATCAATTCTTCCTTTCAAGGAACTTTGAAACCTCATGATGATTGTAAGCACTTGATGATTTGAATAACCACTCTTTCTTGAGCTTGAAGTCAACGAGACTCTTCTCTTGAATGGCACATCACTCTTGATCCCCTGTCAAGAACAATGTTATGCAAATGCAAATGCTAAAATAAAATGAAACATAAACCAAGTACAAGAAAAGGTTGGTCAAATTTTGGGTTACAATAGTTGCCCCTATTTAAACGACTTGGACCTGAATGAGTGAAAAGAGAACGAATTTCAAACAATCAAGGTAAAAGATGGTTAAATACCAAAGACCCCGAAAATTTTCCAACCGCAGGAATAGAACTGTAAACTTGTTATACTGGAATAAGATCCCCGGAGATAACTGTATCTGATAGTTGCAACGACAATGAGTTAATTGATTACCTATTAGAAAACATTGATGTGCAGTCAAAAGAACATTTCCTAACACGCAGGCAACAAAATTAAGTCAGAAAGATCATCTAATTTCACTATCAGGCATCTGTTAAACAAACCAGGCATCGAACCCGAAGGCCGGCTCAACACGAAGTTGAGAACATCTGCTAACCAGCAGGCATTCGCTAAATAAAAGCGAGCATTGAACCCGAAGCCGGATCAACACGAAGTTGAGAACATATTCTAACCAATAAACATTTGCTAAATAAAAACGACCATCGAACCCGAAGGCCGGCTGTTGCACCCTAAAATTTGCTCAACATCTTTTACCTGGTTTATGTTTCATTGCATTATCATTTGCATATTTATATCATTTGCATATCATGGCATATCATTCATCCAATAGGAGATCAAGTGTGATTATTATCAAGAAAAGCCTAGCAAGAACTCTTATCCAAGCTTGAGAAGTCATCCAAGTCATCAGGAGGTGGTGGGAGGTCTTGAGAAGTTTGAATGCCTACATGTGAATTTTCTCCTATCTTGAGAGCCAATTGAGGACCATCAATGGGGTGTGAAGCATTGATTGTGAATATAAGATGTTTATAGAGCTCATGGATTTCCTAGAGGTCCATGTTGGAGCTAAATCAAGCCATTGTGTCAAATGCAAGAGCCACAGTTGAGGTGTAAGCAATTAGGGTTTCATCTGGATCAACCCTAGGTCAATTATGCAATTGAAAAGCATTCAAGCCTACTTTGAGGTCATGGAGTTCATGAAATGATGTGATAAGACATTTGTGGTGTTGTGCCAAGATCAAATCAAGAAGAGTCAAGAATGTGGGAAGTTGCTAAATTAGGGTTTCAGTGCAAATTACCCTGTTTAGTGCCTAACTTCAAGGCCACATAAGTCAAAATACAAGTTTCAAATGGATATTTGGCCCACATGAAACTTTTATAGCATCTCAATACCTTTAATTTGAGTATTATAAGTCCTCCATTGGATTTGTATAACTCAAGTTATGGTCCAGACAAGTTACAAGTCCTCAGATGCTTCGGAAATTTGTCTGTGAAAATCACCTGACTTCAAAGCTATTTTTGACCTAGAAGGAGGTTTCACCTGAACTTTTGGTCAACATGAAAGTTGTTCCTCATGATCTTAGATTTCTAAATTGTACTAGAAGTCAGCCATCTGATTTGTAGAACTCAAGTTGAGGTTTACAAGTCAGGGATATTTTGGGAAATTGAGATTATAGGTCATTTTCAAGCATAGGCCAAAATCTCTAACTTTCAAGCTTCAAATGGAAAATTTCTCAACATGAAAGTTTCTTGGAATGATGTTTTGAGTGCAACCAAGTGGTCATGAGAGTTTGTTCTGGCTCATATCAAAAAGTCATTTGAAATGTCTTGAAAATGAAGAATTTTCAAATATGGAAAGGAGGGAAAAATGGAATTTCGAGTTAGATGACCAAAACCAAGCAAATGAGTATATTTTCTGACTGGAAATTTCATTTTGAACACTTTGACACTTTTACATTTTTGATTTGAGGCATAATCCCATGACTTTCAATGTTGTTACTTCATGAACAAGTCACATATGCAAAATCATACACAAGGCAATTCAGGTCAATTTCTCCATCCAAACTCATTCTAAATGACATGTGCAAGGTGTTAGAAACTTCTAGAACCAATGCCAAGCTTGCAATGCATGACTGTCATATTGAATTTTGAAGGAAAAATCAGAAAATGCAAATCACTGTTTTGGGCTTCAATTTGGATCCAAAGGCCCATGAAACTCTTATATATATATATTCATTAGAGTGAATTCAAATCAATTTTGAGCTTCATTTTGCGCCAGAGCAAGCAAGAGCAATTGAAATTTCACAGCTGCAACTTGAAATCGGATTCTGAGTTTGGAGCCAATTCAAGCAAAATTGAGGTATGCAATCTCTTTCTTGAAGATCATTGAAAGTTTCTGGAGCATTTGGAAGCAAGACACGAGCTCTAAGTACCTCTGTCAACATATCTAGAGCAGGTTAGTAAATCTCCATATTCTACATGATTTAGAATGATTCATTTAGATTTGAGCTTGCTTTTAGAATCAGGAAGAGATGTAGATCGTTTCTGGATAGGAATTTGGACAATTAGAGACAATGTAGGATCATGTATGAATTCTGTTGAGGCACGATTTGGCTTGATCTTGAAGAATTGACATGAATTGGATAGTTGATGATGATCTAGGAAGCATGAGGAACAGTTCTGTGTATTTAGTTTAGGATTTGATGATGATCAGAATTGAGGTGCATTTGGAGTTTGCCTTCGAATTTTAAAACCTAGCCAGATCTAGAGGATTTTGAGTGGAGATTTGGAATGTACGTGAAAAACTGAGTGGATGTGGTATTTTGTTTGTCATTTTTGGTTGCCTGAAACTGGACTCTCACCGGAGAAGACGACCGGAGTCTTCTCCGGCCACCATGCACCACCGCCCTGTGCCTCTACTCAGATGACTTGAAAAATGAAGAAGATGATGTGAGAGCCCTTAGATCTTGCCTTGACCTTTGACGGCAGCCACGATCCAACGCATGTGATCTAAAGTTGATTTGGAATTTCTGATGGCAAAACACTACGTATCATTTAATTGCGTGGCATCACCAGTGCGCTTGGATTCCTTGACTTGTTGATTGATCCATTGGCTCTTGTTTATTTCTGTTTTTAATTCATTTTTTATTTCATTTTGTTTTATTTTAATTGCATTGTTATTCCAAAAATCATATAAATTCCAATTTTGATCACAAAATTATTTTAAAAATATCCTCATGATCCTTATGGAATTTATGATTTTCTGGGATTAACAAAATACAATTTCATGCATTTTTCAATTTTTATTTGATTTTTCACATTTTATTTTGTTCTTTATTTTTGCATAATTGGTTATCTGTTTTGTTGAATTTAGTTCTTCCAATTGGTGATGAGTTTGGCCTTGATTATTTAGTATGTGTTAGGGTAGACATGTATGCTCCCTTAGAATTTTTGGTGGTTTTTCAGAACAATATTAGGATCTGTTTTAGGTATTGAGATTAGGACCCTCCCAAACTTGTGGATTCCCTTGACCTATCTCAATGTAGGAATTGTTTAGATAACTTAGAATTTGATTTAGGCTTCAATCTTTTTACATTAGTTTGTTCACACATGTATGTTCCCCTAGGAATTTTATTAGAATTTTGCATTTTAAATTTCTATTTTTGTTGTATTTTGCAAGTGGCTTGTGTTTATGAATTCCTCTTTTGAGTGCTTTGGTTTGTTTGGCTTGGTTGGCAGCCTTAAAGTTGGTTTGAGCTTGATTTTTTTTTGTTGGAGCTTCTAGATTCATTGAAGATTCTTGGGATTGAGGATTGGAGCTTGGAGTTGAAGGCTTTTCCTCTTGTGGAGGTTCTTTTTAGGAGCTTAGGAAACTAGGGTTTTAGGAAATGCCTTAGACCTAGTTTTGATTATTTCTTCAAACATAGAGTGCATTGGTTGCCTCTATTCTATCCAATGACATAAAGTCCTCCTTGGGAAGCTGCATCTCTCCTTAGGAGGGATGAGTGGTATGCCCAAGTGAGAAGAACTTTGAGGATACCTTTCATTTGCAATGTTGAGTTCTTAGTGATTTCCTTTGGTTGTCATTAAGTTCTTTAACATTATAACTTGATCTTGATGATTAATCCTCCTCTTGGAGTGTGCTTGTGGGAGCTTGAAGATTGATGATGATTGAAGATAGAAGCTTTCTTGAAGATGAGGCCTTTGCTGTCAACTTTGTTGTCCATTCAACTTTGTTGTCCATTCAACTTTGTTGTTTAGAGTTGCTGTTGCTGTTTGCTGTAGGAGTTTGGTACTGCTGTTTGGGCTGCCTCCTCTGTGTCTTTTGTTTTTCTCTGTATTGTCTTTTGCTTGTGTTGATTACCTCTAGGTTTGAGGTGGAGCTTGTCTCCTCTTGCCTATTGTTTTCTCTCTTGCCTCAATGGTATTACTGCATTGCATGCATGTTTACTGTTTACTGTAATTGCTTGCTGTCTTTTGCTGTTTATCCCCTAGGATCTCTGATTTCCTCTGTGCAAGAGGAAATTATGACAGACATTAGGTTTGTAAAACATGCATGACAACATTAGGTTAGTTCCCCTTTCAACCATAGTTTTAGGGTCTTTCTCTTCTCATCCCAAAACAATTCAAAAACACAATAATAAGGATAACACGTGCTGTACGCTACGAGCCTTAAGCTATTTGAGAAAAGGTTGCTGGAGGGTCACTCTTCAGTAATCTGATTGCTTAGTATGGTACCCTTAGGGTGACATGCGACGTAGTCACTCTCAGATCACAAGTCTTTAGTGCAGTACAAGTTACAAACAGACTAAAAAACATTTCTTTCGTAAAAAAAACTCAAACAAACATTCAAACTCTGTTTTGTCCTCTTGGACCCTTAATCAGGAAAACCCTTTCTTAAGGAGATATAAAATTGTCAGACAAACCTGTGTCCTCCATAGCCCGAACTACGTTTTATCTGATCTTTCATGCCGTATGAAAGTACGTAGGCACGGGATGCGATATCTCGGCAAGCAACCTTCCCCTCCTTTCCCGTAGGTAGGCGAACTACGTTGACTCTGATTTCTCGTTTCAGACGGGAATACGTAGGCATAAAGTGCGATACTTTGCCGAGTCATTTTCTTTTTCTTTTTAACCTAGACCTTTAGAGTAGATAGAATAACACACCCTTAGATAGAAAACAAGCGTGGATCCCGTCGAGGACGACGGACGTGAGGGGTGTTAATACCTTCCCCTTGCGTAACCGACTCCCGAATCCAGGATTTGGTTGCGATGACCATTCCTTTCCTCTTTGCGTTAGGTTTACTCTGAGCGTTTCCTTTCCCTCTTATGGGATAAATAACGCACGGTGGAGACTCTTCTGTCATAGCCGGCGCCGATTTTCGCAGTAGCGACAGCGGCTCAACACGAAGTTGATAACATCTGCTAACCAGCAGACATTTTAGCATTTCATCTGCATTTCATTGACATGTGTGCAGGAGATCAAGAGGCATGACTACCAATCAAGGGCTACATAAGGCTATAAATATATCTAAGAGGTTTATTCAGGTGTTCAAGGGTTGAGATCCTCATCAATGAAGTTAAAGTTCCTCAGAGAAAGTGGTTGAAGCCAAACGTGTATATCTCCTAACTTGAGAGTTGTGGGAAGTCATCTGATGATTCTGAATCCATGGAGTTGGACTTGAGACCTTGAGAGAGCTCATGAGAAGTACTGAAGAGAATTTTGAAGCCTAGTCAGGTCATTATGCAGAGGATAAGGAGCTACCACCAGGATTGGTGCAACTAGGGTTTCATTTGGTCAACCTTAGGATAACTGATGATTTGAAGAAGGTTGAGGCCTAATTCCAAGGCCATGTGATAATGGATTGATGTCTTAAGATTTCCAATGGATGATTCTAAGGTAAACTCATCATGAATCAAGAGTGTGAGGAGTTCCTAAGCTAGGGTTGCTATGCTTGATAGTGTAAAATCCCCTAGTTTGGTGCCTAACTTCAAGACCACATAACTCAAGATGAGGTTTTCATCTCACCTTGACCCTAACATGATTGTTTTAGAGCATTATCATAGCTTTAATTTGAGTACTAGAAGTCCTTGATAGGGTTTATAGAACTCAAGTTATGAGCCAGACAAGTTACAGGTCATCAGAGAAGTGTGAATTTGGATCTTGAAAGTCAACCAACTTGCATGACACGTTTTCCTAGGAAGATAATTCTCATGAACTTTTGGCCAACATGAATGTTGTTCCTTATCTTCTTAGCTTTCTAGAAAGTACTAGAAGTCCATGATTGGATTTGTAGAACTCAAGTTACAATCTTTGCAAGACAAGGGTATTTTGGAATTTGGAATTATAGGTCATTTGTAATTATGGGTCAATTTCATCAACTTAGACATCTCAAATGTACTTTTATCAACTTGAAAGTTGTTCAAAATGGTGTTATTTGTCTAACCATGACCCAAACATTCATTGATATGGATTAAATATGGAAGTGTATAAAGAAAATTTGAAAAAAATATAATTAAAAGGCATAAAAAAGGAAAAATTCAAAATAAATCATAAGTGTTCAAGAAATGTCAAGTGGGTGCATATTTTGACTAGAAATCACATTTGGAACACAATGGCATTGCTAGAAATCCATTTTGACACAAAATTCATGGACTTTCATTTGGTTGCTTCATGATGAAGTTACACATCAAAGATTGACCATTGGATGAAATCAAGGAAGCAATCTGGTCCATTCATACTCACCATGACACAAGCAATGAGTATGAAGCTTCTTGAAGCTGAAACAGAGCAAAATACACGACTGCCATGAGAGGAAAGTGAGAAAATTGGAAAATTTGGATTGCTTGAATTGGGCTTCCATTGGGCCTGGGAATTATCCAAAACATCTCTATATAAGTTCAGGATCCATTTCAGATCAATTTTGTGTGGCATTTTGGTGAAGAAGCAGTTATTATAGTTGGAGTTTCAAGCTTCCAAAGTGAGAAATCGTTTTTGCAGTCCAGAGAATTTCAAGAAGAATTGTGGATTTCCACAGCACCAGCAAGCTTCAGTGAAAGTTTCTGCACGGTTTGGCATCAAGATTCACACGCAAACACCTTCAATTGCAAGCTTCTTTTCAGGTTTGTTCACTTCAAATTTTCTCTAGATTGAGACTGGACTAAGATAGAAACTGCATGTGGTTAGGCTATAGATGAACCCTAGATGAATTTAGGTACGATTTGGTAAGGTTTTGAGATGATTCTTGATGATGAGTGATTTGTTCAGAGGCATGGTTAGGCTTGAATCTTGATGGATTTCAAGAATTGGATACATGTTTTTGATCAGTGAGAAGATTAGAATAGATTGATGGAGAGAATTTGGCATTTGGTGATGATTTTCCAAAACGTGTATTTTTCTGTTCACGATCATATCTCTATATTCTTTGAGAATTAGGAAAAATGGATAGTAGCATGGTGTTCCTTGAGAGAAAACGAGTGGATCTGGAGTTTTTGGTAAGGTTTGGTGGTGTCTGATGACCTAGCCACCGTGAACCCGCCGGAGAAGACGACCGGAGTCTTCTCCGGCCACCCTGGATTTCCCCCCTCTCTTTGTTCAGTTCAAAAGGTAGGAGATGATGGTGAACCGTTGGGTACGTTTGAGGCTATTGACTTGGTATGAAGATCTGATGATTGAAATTCAACCTGGAGAATTGCTGACTTTGACTGATGACTTGGCACGCTGAGGCTCATTGGATGATCATACTTTTGGTAGGAACGTCCCTGATTAGAGACTACCGTGTGCGTTAGTCAGTGGAAAGCACCTGAACATCATCAAAACGGTTCGTTTCACTTAAGTAGCCTGAAGGTTACGTGGCGTGCGTTCCCCCCTTGGATTAGTGGACTAGTATTAATATCCAGTGGCTGTGGTTTTTTGTTATTTTCTGAATTTCTTTATTGATTTTATTTATTTCTTTTTATTCATTTTGTCATATTAATACATAAAAAATAATTTTATTGATCAGAAAAATATGAGAAAATTTGTGGATGATTCCTACATTGTTTCTAATTTTTGTATGGTATTTGTTTTCATTTTTTGATAATTTTGCATTTATTTGGCATTTTTCTATTTTTAAGATTTGATTAAAAATGCATAAAATGACTAGTTTACTTGCTGATTTTATTACTAGTTCATGCTTTAGAATTTGGTGCTGAAACTTTTCATGCTTCTTATAGACTCCTTGATAGGTTTGTGTGATTTTTTTTGTATTTTTATATGATTCTGAGTAGGAGTTTGAGATAGATCTTTAGGAGCATTCCTTGATGGATCCCCTTTAGCACACCCTTTGAGTTTAGATTTTATTAGAACCTTTAGGATTAGGTTTTCCCCTGGTCTTTGTACCATAGATTCTTAACCCATGTAGGATCATCTAGGATTTTCTTTAAGATTTTTAGAATTGATTTTCTATTATTCCCCATTTTATAAGTTGGCTTTGGTTTAGGTGACCCTAACTAGGTTAACTTCATATATTAGTCTTTTAAGTGAACATTAGATAACTCTAAGTTTCAAATCCTTTCTTGATAGAATAGAAATTAGGTAGATACCTCTTTAGAACCTTGATTAGGCCTTGATAGAGCCTTTGAATCCTTAGTTTAGGTGATCCTTAGAAGGTAATCATTGAGGTTCCTTAGAAGTTCAAATTAGGGGGATGATTCTTCCTATAGGTTTAGCTTCCTTCAAAATCTTCCTTGCTTAATTAGGATCCTCCTTGTGAGCATGTTTCCTCCTGTGGAGGAATTCATTGCATTTTCATAAAGGAGTTGAATCTATGCAAGCTTTCTAAGGAAATGAAGTTGGTTGAGTGCCTGTGGTAAGTTCCTGTGGACCTTACCCTGCTTCCCATCTTCATTCTCCTAATCTTCTCTTATCCAATCATTTTAGGAACCTTCTTGGGGTAGCATAGTCCCTCCTGTGGGGGGAATTTTGCACATCTCCTGAAGGAGTCACATCTCTAAGACTTTCCAAATCCCTTTGAGTTGGTTGAGTGCTTGTGGTAAGTTCCCGTGGACCTTACCCTTGCTTCCCAACATTCAATTCCTTTCCTTAGGATAGATGCCTTGTTTGTTTACTTATGGAATGAATTCCTTATTTTTCATAATTCCTTGCCTTCATTCATGATTGAGTGGTGTGTTGCATTAGAATAGTTCATGTTTAGGATAGTCTAAGTGTAGGTGCATGACTGCATTAAGAGGTTGAGTGAGTCTCCCTCTGCTTGTTTGCCTTAAGGGTTGAGGTGATCCTCCCCTTGCTTATGTGTTGTTTTTTCTCTTTCTATCTGATATATTTGCATATAAAGGTTGAGCTAAGCTCCCTTTGCTTGTCTGTTTCTTCCTGTTTTCTTTGCTTGATTGCTAAGAGGTTGAGTGGGTCTCCCTCTACTTGTATTGCTGCATTTGCATCTTTATTGTTTTCTTTTTTGTTTATCTGTTTTATTGATGTTTAGCTAATGCTTTGTCTGTTTTTTATTTCCCATTGACATGATCCCCTAGGATTCTCACTTCCTTTGATATGTAAGTGATGATAGAACTTTAGGTTGAAACCTTTGCATGATAACATCTAGGAGTTCCCTGTTTCAAACCTCAACCATAGGATGAATCCTTGGCATGCCAACATTAGGGCTTGACAGTTTCCCCGTAGAGTTCGTTCTCTTCTCGCCTCAAAACAACCGTAAAAAACGTAATAAAGGCAAGTTGGTACAAGCGCGTTACGAGCCTTAAGCTACTTAGGAAATGATAATTGAGTGGTCTCCTCTCAATCATCTAGAGTGTTTAGCATATGTCCTTTGGACGATATGCGACGCATTCGCTCCTAAGTCATAATCTCTAGTGCTGTACAAACTACAAACATCCATAAAAAACACTTCTTCCGTAAAAGACAGAAAACAAATCTCAAACCTCTTTTTGCCCCGTGGGCCCTTAATCAGGAAAACGTTTTCAAAAGAAAGAGTGTCGTTAACTCTCAGTTCTACCGCAAACGGTAACGTACGAATCTCTGACGAGCGAGCTGCATACACCAAACTGCTGGAATTGTTTGTTAACCCTACTCGAAAAACAGATGAATCTAAACTCCCGTAATCCGTATTATCCCGAACTACGTAAGCTCTGATCTCTCATATATATTGAGAGTACGTAGGCACAATACTGACGTATTGGCGAGCCACCTTCCTCCGTCCGTAACCCGTAGTTAGCCGAACTACGTTGACTCTGATTTCTCGTTCTCTGATGAGAATACGTAGGCACGAAGCGCGATGCTTTACCGAGTCATTTTCTTTTCTTTTCAGACCAGCCTTGATAGGTAGATAGATAAAACCAACCTGTCAGATAAACACAACAAGCGTGGCTCCCGTTGAGTACAACGGACGTGAGGGGTGCTAATACCTTCCCTTTGCGTAACCGACACCCGAACCCAGACATGGTTGCGATGACCTTGTCTTATAACTTTTCGTCAGGTTTTTCCGATCGTTTCCTTTCCCTTTCCGTCGGATAAATGACCAAAGGTGGCTACTCTTCTGTTTTGCCGGCACCTTATTTTCGCAGTAGCGACAGCTGGCGACTCTGCTGGGGAAATGATGGTTCCCTATACGAGTCTCGCCTTGGATTTTCCTCCTAGCTGTCTGGGCCATCCCCAGCAGTTGGCGACTCTGCTGGGGATCCAACGTCCCCTCTGCGAGTCAATCCTAGCGCTTGCGTGTTTATCTGTTGGGTTTGCATTTATTTATCGCATTTTACTTTCCTGCATTTTCCTTTCAGTATAATATTATTGTTGTTGTGCTGTTGTGGGAGGGGTTCTCTGATGAGTGATACGCCAGACCCGGGCTTGAGTATGTACATAGCACTAGAAGCAGATTAGTGGTGAACCTGTATGTTAGGCATGCACTAGTTCCCACGAAATCTGCGCTCAGACGAGATTCTTTGAGATGATTTCCATTTCCAGCCCAGTGGGCCGTTGAAAGGATTTCAGATCTAAGGATTGTCGACTCTGGGGACCGATCATTTATGACTCAGCTAAGTGAGGCCTCTTCAGGCAATGATGATGCCAAACCAAAAATGGTGAACGTATCATCATTTCGTGAAAGTCTGTGACGCTGGGAAATGCATAGGATGTCGTGCCTTTATCAGTGATTAGGTTTATACTTGTGAGCGGGGTCGGGTTATTGCAGGAAACCTTGACCTTCAGACAACCTGGTTTTCTTGACAGTGAATCAGTATTGTTGGTATCAAAGGGTTTTTATCATCAGAGATGTGTTTATTCTCGCCGAAGCAGAATTCTGGTCCTCTTCAGTCAATAGCACAACACTCTTGATCTCTTGTTGCATCTTTGCACTTGCATTTGCATCATCATACCATGTTTTCATTTTGCATCTTTCATTTTCATTTGCATTGCAGGTAGTTCCCGGTGGCTTCATGTTCTTATCTCTGCTTAGTTAGCTTCAGTGACAGGACTGAGGAGGTCAGATTTCACAAATATCCCACTCGAGGTAGTCAACAAAGGATAATGGATCAAGTTCAAGCCGAAGTGCAGGAGCTCAGGGCTCGCATGACCCAGTTCATGGAAATGATGTAGGGGGTCGCAGTAGGACAAGAGCATCTAAGAACCATAGTTCAACCATTGATGGCACGGGTGAACGAAGAAGGTGTTGTCCAGGGAGGTGCTGGCGTTATCCCTCTTGTTGGTGGTTCTGTTCCACCTCCTATCCCTGTTGTTGTTACACCTCCGGGCGGAGGCGCTGAGAATGGAAATGGCAATGTTGTCGGTGGGAGTACCCACCCTGGGCATAGAACCGCCGGTCCTCGCTGGGAAGATCACCAAAGCGATATCTTTTCCATGGGAGATATGGAAGCGTCCATGCAAACTGAAGCTGAACAGAGGTTTAAGCTGATTGAAGAGAAGATGAAGGCCTTTGAGAATCAGAACTCTTTAGGCCTTGATATGTCTGATTTGGGTCTGGTTCCAGGAGTCAGAATTCCTCCTAAGTTCAGGGTGCCAGAATTCGACAAGTACAAAGGGAAAACCTATCCTCGACTCCACGTCCGAGCATACTTCCAAAAGATGTCTGCATATTCTGAAGACGAAAGGCTGTTAATGCACTTTTTCCAAGATAGTCTGGCAGAGGCGTCTTTAGAATGGTACATGGGGCTTGAGAAAACCCACATCCATAGTTGGAATGAGTTGGTTGAAGCGTTTGTACGTCATTATCAGTATAACAGTGATCTGGCACCAACCAGGCTGCAACTGCAGAGTTTGTCACAAAAGAGTACTGAGAGCTTCAAGGAGTACGCCCAGAGATGGCAAGACTTGGCAGCAAGAGTACAACCTCCCCTGATGGAGAGAGAGCTGAATGACATATTCACGGTTACACTTCCTGGTGTGTATTATGAAAAACTGATAGGTTGCATGACTACAAATTTCTCGGATCTGGTAATAGCAGGGGAAAAAGTCGAAAGCGGTATCAAATTGGGAAAGATCCAAGTCGCTCCTATTTTTGCTAAAGATGCAAAGAAGCCGCATGTTGGAGAAACTAGTGTTGTGTCTACTCCAGCTGCTGGTCAACGTTCAGCCTGAAGCCAATAACCTTGTCCTCCTTGGCAGCAAAACAATCGGCGCCAAAATCAAGATAGGCCTCGTAACAACCTAGAAATGAGGACTGCTCCTCTTCACCATGTTCCAATGCCGCTCAGCCAGATTCTACCGCATCTAATTCAGAACTCGTGGGTGGAGCCTAAAGCTCTCAAACCAAAGCCAGAGCCCTATCCTCCAGGATACGACCCCAGTGCTCAATGTGATTATCATGCAGGATCCAACGGGAACGCGACTGAAGATTGCAAGGCTTTTCAAGCCAAAGTGCAACACTTGATGGACCAAGAATACATTTCCTTTCCCGAAGGAGAGCTGGTTGTGCACGTCGATCTCTCATCTGACTGAGTTTGAAGACTTCAAGGGTTGCATCTCCCTAGTCAGTGGTTCAGATACAAGAAGCCCGGTTCTCAAAAGCTGGCGATCTGCATTTTATCATGTCATTTCTTTACATTTGTAGTTTCTTTCCTGTTAGAATGCAAATTTCGTTTGTAAAGCATGTTGCTTTTCAATTGATATTGATAATGGAATAAATATGATTGTTTTGAACTAATCCATTCGTGTTCACTCTATTGCTTTCTTTTATTTTAAACGCTTGTTTAAGTGGAATCCGAGGAGGATGACGAAGTCCTATGATGTGTAAGCTTATGATGCTATACTTTTGAATACAAAACCTGTTGATGATGTACATGTATTGTTTCAATTCCTAAACACCAGAGATATAAGGAAGATAATCCCTTGTTAACCCCTTTGAGCCGAGTAGTAGGAGTTTCTTTCTGAAGATAGAAAACCCCCAATCATAACCCGGGGCAGGGTAGGTGTCAGTTAATTTGACCAAGCGTTCAAATTAAAAAAGGAGTGTCCGTTCGAGGATCAATCACACCGCTATAGGTCGTACCTAAAAAACCATGATGGTTAAGCCTGGCCGAGCAGGAGTGAAACAGTGACAATCTCTTTAACAAGTCAGACGAGCCGTTGTCATGCGATTTGTTTAAAAAAAAAGAGAAAGAGAAAAAAGAATCGAAAGGAAAAAGCCTGCTAAGTCGAATCTTGCAAACAAGCGACTTAGGCAAAAATTAGGGTACCCCGCTAGACTCCAAAATTGAAGAAACTCTAAAAAGTTAGTCCAGGAAAAAGTTAGGGGAAAGCGAAAAACGAGAAGCGAAAAAAGGATTACGAAAGAAAAATCCTCAAATAAGAACGAAATCGTGTGGCTCCGGACGCCAAAAGACGAAAAGAGAGTGATTGTCACTTCGAAAAGGGGGATCTCTTGAATTGCCACTCAACCTTTGAAAGGTGAGCGCTAAGGTCGAATTAGCTTAACGTAGGATCGGAGAACATCAAGGAGAATGAGTGGGTTAAAATGAATTTTGAACCTGTATCCTTTCTTTCTTAAACCGTGAACCTGACCACGTTACAACCTTTAAAAGTCCTAATTGAAATAGGTTCGTTTCAAAAGCATACTTCGGTAAAGATCGCATCGAAACTGACTCCTAGAAAGGATTCCCATTACAGCGTTGTATTAATGTTGACATGTTGATGAATGATTTCATACATTTTATGTCATAAAATTTTTCTCCAGTGAACAGGAATAGATTTTGAAAACTGCCATATGCATTGCATTTGATTGTCTTTTATGCAGAACAACTTGTTTTACTAGCTAGTAAGCGCTTGACAGCGGGAATGTTTCCACGATGGAAAGAGTTGATCAGGACATAATGCAGAACGCCAGAATATTCTGGTGAACCGGGGCAAGCTATGTAAAATGATCACAGCATGGGAATCAGCCATTCCAGAAGTCAGTTAATCTGGGCCAATCAGGTCGAGATTCGGTAAATCTCTCGTAGCCAGAGGTATTGCTCCACGAACCAGTCAGTCAGGGGCAGGCCACCCTGAGAGCTCAAGATCTACCCATGCCGAGAAGGCAGTTAAGCTGAAGCACCTCTTCGAGGTTTAAAATAGTACACATCAAACCAGCAGAAGTATAGAAAGTACAGACCTCCTCGCAAGAGAGTTTTGCAGAAACCCCGTAGGCTGGGGCAAAATTGGAAACGACGGAGTCGTCTCTACCCATATCATCAGAGCCAGATAAGCAAGGATGAGTCCTTTTGTGATACTGATTCTGGGGCAAGTCGTCTCAAGTTCGTCTCATGGCAAGATTGCTTTATCCGCGAGTTAAACTAAGCTGGGGCAGTTCCTCAAGTAGGTGTATTTTCGCCCCAGTCAATGTTAAGCGTTGGAGAATTGGGTCGTCACCCTTATCAAATAACTTGAAACTGTCATGGTCCAGTCTTGTCTGGCTAACCCTCAAACCAGTTCTCGTCCAGTATATGGCAAAATGTTGAACCAGTCCCCGCCTGGTCCCTTCTTTTGGTAGTTCGCTATTTAACCCTTGTACGGAAAACACAGTTGCAAAGTCCAGTCCTTGTTTGGAAAACCCGAAAATCAATCCTGTTTGATATTCGCACCAGATATCCAGTCCCTATCTGATATCCATAATCCGGAATCAGTCCTGTCTGATCTCCCTATCCGAAGTCAATCCTGTTTGATATTCGCACCAGATATCCAGTCACTATCTGATATCCATAATCCAGAATCAGTCCTGTCTGATCTCCCTACCCGAAGTCAATCTTGTTTGATATTCGAGCCAGATATCAATCCTCTTTGATATTCACACCAGATATCCAGTCCCTATCTGATATCCATAATCCGGAATCAGTCATGTCTGATCTCCCTATCCGAAGTCAATCCTGTTTGATATTCGCACCAGATATCCAGTCACTATCTGATATCCATATTCCAGAATCAGTCCTGTCTGATCTCCCTACCCGAAGTCAATCTTGTTTGATATTCGAGCCAGATATCCAGTCCCTGTCTGATATCCATAATTCGGAATCAGTCCTGTCTGATCTCCCTACCCGAAAGTCAATCCTGTTTGATATTCGCACCAGATATTCAGTCCCTGTCTGATATCCATAATCCGGAATCAGTCCTGTCTGATCTCCCTATCCAAAGTCAATCCTGTTTGATATTCGCACCAGATATCCAGTCCCTGTCTGATATCCATAATCCAGAATCAGTCCTGTCTGATCTCCCTACCCGAAGTCAATCCTGTTTGATATTCGAGCCAGATATCCAGTTCTTGTCTGATATCCATAATTCAAAATCAGTCCTGTCTGATCTCCTTACTCGAAGTCAATCTTGTTTGATATTCGAGCCAGATATCCAGTCCCTGTCTGATATCCGAAACCAGAAATCCATGCTTATACCAGAGATTATTTCTTGTCTGACGACTTGACCCGTGACACCAATTATTGTCTGGTGGTTCACCCCTGAATGCTAGTACTTGTCTAGTACTTCCCCGTTTAAATCCACTCTCGTTGGTAACCTTCCGTTCAAGGTTCAACTCCAACTTGGAAAACCGTTTCAGAATCCAGTGCTTGTCTAGCATGCCATTCTTTTGAAGATTAATCCCCGTTTAATAAGCCCTCGACCGACAGCCATTCCGCGTCTGACCTGCTCTGTTAAAATCCATTTCTAGACTGATGTCCAAGTGGTCCATTCGCCCGGGCAGGATGATTCCTTTTTCCTCTGCAGATTCAGTTGTGTTTCCGCACAGAGTCTGAACATGAGGTTGTGAGCATTGATGTGTCTCCCCAAATGGAGATAGATTCTCCCCAACCAGATGCATCCTAGGAAGGATCATCATCTCCCCAGTCGAGTTATATGCAGAAGTGTATACTCATTCCCAACAGTGGATCAACAAGCAGTTTTCTCGCAGAACACTATTCGCAAGTGTTCAGCTTCCGATAGTTCAGAATGAAGTCTCCAGGAGAGTTGAAATTCCCCACAGAGTTGTATTCTCCCCGGTAGGTAGGAGTTATTCCAGCGTCTGGTTGCATATCCCCAGCCGAGTTTGCAGTTTCCCAAGAGAGCCGAGTCCTTGGAAGACGTTCAAGCCATTATTGGTTTTCCCCAGCAGAGAGTGTTGAATAGCTGATGCTATGCTTCCCCACCGGAGTCCGTATCTCCAGGAAGATTCTATTTGCGAAGGCCGTGCAGTTTATTTCGGCGATTGACATTGTTTCCTCAGCATTTTGTGGTTCGTATACTCGGTTGAGCGAGTACAGGTTCCCGTAGAACTTTTATCCCATGCAGGAAGTCATCTGAAGCTCAGTTCCCCAGGTTAAGTCTAATTGAGATTGGTGTGATTTCCACCATGTGGAGCATTACGTGAGGGGTGCTAATACCATCCCTTTGCGTAACTGACTCCCGAACCCAGACATGGTTGCGATGACCTTGTCTTATACCTTTTCGTCAAGTTTATCCGATTGTTTCCTTTCCCTTTCCGTGGGATAAATAATGAAAGGTAGCGACTCTTCTGTTTTCCCGGCACCTTATTTTCGCGGTAGCGACACACTCCAACAAAATAAATGCCGAAGAAAAGGTTAGGCAAATTTTGGGGTGCAACAGCTGCCCCTATTCAAACGGCTTGGACTTGACTGGGTGAGAAGCGAACGACTCTCAAACAATCAAGGTAAAAGACGGTTGAATACCAATAAACCCGGAAATTTTCCAACCGCACAAGTAAACGATACTCTGGTGGGGACAAATTCTTTGGAAACTGAAATGACAGTTACACGGCAACTTGCTGGGGAATCGGTTACACGGTAACCAAAAATTTGCCAACCGCGCAAGTAAACGATACTCTGATTGGTAGGGCAATCTTTGAAGTCTGAAAAGGCAGTTGCACGGCAACTGGCCCAAATCTCTGTCAGGATGATCGTCAGATTTCACTGCAGCTTCTTCCTCAAGTCATCAAGGGATCACTGGTTATACGGAAACTGGTGATACATAGCTGATATTGCCGTCAGGCATTATGCGGCACGACAACAGAAGAATTCCTCGGGACTCATCAGGTCATTAGGAACCTTTGACAATCGAGCTAATTATGTCGTCGGGCATTCAAAGAAATTCTCGGGCGTCAGTCGGACATCGTCAGTAACTTGAAAATAGAATCCTCGATCAATCATGAACCACTGGGGATATCGAAACTTCTGTCGTCAGGCACTCCGCGTCAGCTAGGAGAACTGCTTCGACATCGCAGTTGGACTTCATCAGTAAGTCAGGAGGAGTTTGGCACTGCTTCCGGACTTCAATCATCAAGTCTTCAAGGAAATTTCAACTTCTCTGTTTGCAACCTGCTGGGGGTGACACATCTCCGCTGGGGATTCTGGAGAACTATCAAGTAACTCTACTTTGGGGATTTCGGAACCATTCTGGACAAATAAACTCTACTGAGGAAATCAAGAATCATCCTGAACAAACAACTTCGTTGGGGACTTCAAGAATGCTGAGGAACACCTGCACACCAGAACGGTAATGACCTAGCTCGTGTTTCACATGTATATGTTTGACATTGGCGTAATGCTCCACACGGTGGAAATGCTACGCGTTGAGTACAACGGACGTGAGGGGTGCTAATACCTTCCGTTTGCATAACCGACTCCCAAACCCAGACATGGTTGCGATGACCTTGTCTTATACCTTTTCGTCAGGTTTTTTCGATTGTTTCCTTTCCCTTTCCGTGGGATAAATAATAAAAGGTGGCGACTCTTCTATTTTTCTGACACCTTATTTCCGCGGTAGCGACACACTCCAGCAAAATAAATGCCGAAGAGACGAAAGCAACCCTGTCGGGAAAGATAAGACGTGCCAAGTATGATTGGACTTATGTTGGGAAAACTAAACCCCGAATGGCCTCCTGAAGAAGAACTCTCCTGTCTAATACTGCTCTGACGAGAACAAGAATTCGCTCCACTAAGGATCAAATCAAATCCTTCTGAGGACGAAAGATTTGGCTGGGGAAAAGCAGCCATTTGCTAAGGTCAACTCAACTCTATTGGGGGAATAAACGAATCTACAAGAGAAGCACAGTCAACCGCTGAGGTCAACTTTGTTCTACCGGGGAAATCAGCCCTGAATGGCCTCCTAGAACACCAAAATTCTTCTAGGGTACAAAGCAAGCTGCTGGGAATAACTCTTCTCTGCCAAAGATTTCACTCTGCTGTTGATAACGCGAAAATGTATATTATAAATTCCATGTTTTTCAGCTGTTAATGTTTGGTTTCACCCCAATTTTGGATTGTTCCGAGTTATCTGTCAAGCGTTTTTGCAGCTATATGAAGTTCACACTCTAAACGAGCAAACCAGAGGAAACCAACAATCAAAGGCACAAAACAGAAGGAAAAAGACAAGAAATAGCAGAAAAGACAGTTTTTGTGAGTGTCACGGCCTTCACAGGTCCCTCGCGACCGTGACAACCTTCATGGCCGTCACAGGGCCCTCACAGCCTTCATGCACCTCACGTTTGTCTCATTTCCCTCACGCTCGTCATGCAGCCAAAAAAACAGAATAACATTCTTAATATCAACGTGCCCATGCAAGCTCATAAAATATAGGAACGTTCTCCTATATTTCTAGACCCTCAACTCCAACTACTCAAGATTTTTATGGAAGAACCTCAGCTATAAAAGGAGGGGTGCTATACCAGAAACCGGGAGCCGCATTCAAGAGAACGAAGTGCTGCCAAAATTGTTATTGAAGCCAAATTTATTTCCAGCATTATTTCCAGTTTCATTTCCTTTCTTTTCCTTTGATTTGCATTGTTTTTCTGTATTCCCTTCCTGAATATTCACTTCTCGCCAAGGTAGGATCCTGCGACATTTGTGGAAGACTACTAAAGATCCGAGAACAATATTATTTCATGTTTTTATTAATTTAATTGTTATTTTGTTTGTGTTAAAAATGCATGTTTCCTTATTTCGTAGCCATTTTTTAATTATGAAAGCTTTAATTACCATGTCTAGTTAAACCACTTAATCGGTATGTAATAAATAAGTTGAATGGGGTTCGATAATAACCAGTGCCTTTCCTTTTTACAAACTCTTTTCTGGTCGTAGTTTTAATTAAATCTTCCAAATAAACCTTCGTCGCGAAAGCGAGAAATTATTTACAGTAGTTTTTCCACGACAGTGGAAAATTCATTAAGGCATGAACTGGTACGCGAAAGCATGGGGTTCGAACCAGATAGTAAAAACTAGGCATTTATTTTAATCACAGCGAAAGCGCTTTAAAAGAAATCAGAACTTAGTCGTTTTCAAAAAGTGATTTTAACCACGAATGGGATAGCAAAAGCATACATTCCGCCTTAGAGTTACGACTAGCGTCAAAAACCAACGTGAGACAATGGTCTTTAAACGATTATCTTTCTCCTGAAAAACCATTTGCAAAGATTGAATTGCACCGGCGATGTGTTGAATCCCCAAAAACTAAAGTATTACATGTCGAAGTCTCTTATTAGTATTCTTAAACCTTATAAATCTTCTTTAAACTTAGCTTTTACTTCCGCATTGAATTCCTTAGAACCTCATTCCAACCTAGCTAAACATGGTAACACCCGATAACACTAGATTGATTACGAGTCCCTGTGGGATCGATATTTTTATTACTACGCGATAGATTGTGCACTTGCAGTTTGTTTAGTTAGACTCAGAAAGTCGCGATCAAGTTTTTGGCGCCGTTGTCGAGGACCTGTTTAGTCAATAGTGTAGAACTCTGTTATGCAGTATAGACTAGGTTAACTGTTTTATTTACCTTTTACTCATTCGTCAATTTTATTCCAATTACTCGCTATCAAAGCAAAAATTTACTACCAACAATCGTCGAACTTGAGCGCATCCTACACTTGGGAAGACGATTCATAGAACATCAACGAAGACGTAATATTCCTGAACTTCTTACTCATACTCCTGAATCTGGTGAAGATTCGAAAATGGCTGAAGGACCTCAGAACCGACCTCTGAAGGATTACGCTACCCCATCTCAACTAGAGCCTCACAGTAGCATTGCTTCCCCCGCTATCAATCGAAATGATTTCGAACTAAAACCATCATTGATGTCAGTTGTACAACAACATCAATTCTCCGGAAGTGCAACAGAAGATCCGAACAAACATTTAACGAAGTTTGTGCCGTATGCCGACACAGTGAAGGCTAATGGCGTAACTCTAGACACAATAAGACTTCGTTATTTTCCTTTCTCTCTTAGAGATAGCGCTTGGGCTTGGTTACAATCCTTTCCATCCAACTCTGTTACGACGTGGGAACAGTTGAAGAACGTTTTCCTAGCGAGATACTTTCCGCCAAGCAAAACTGCTATGCTAAGAGCTCAAATTAACGGATTTCGACAGAAAGATGCTGAATCTCTCTACGAAGCATGGGAAAGATTCAAAGATATGATGACAGCATGTCCTCACCATGGTCTAGAAGACTGGGTGACTATTCATACCTTTTATAATGGGCTTCTGTACAACACCAGACTAACGGTAGACGCCGTCGTGGGCTGTGCACTTAGGGATAAGCCATATGACGAAGCCTATCAACTTATCGAGAACATGTCTCAGAACCATTGCCAATGGGGAGGTGAGAGAACCCCAGCAGAGAAACCCACAACAAAAGGTGGGATGTACGAGATCAGTAGTCTTGAAAAGGTCCACGCTAAAGTAGATGCCCTGACGTAGAAGATCGACAGTCTAACCGTAGCACCGCCAGCAACCGTAGCTGCTGTAACTCTAACCTGTGAGTTATGTGGAAACACAAGTCACGCTGCGCCCGAATATCCGTTACTGGAAGGAATCCCTACAGACCAAGTGAGTTATGCTCAAGGTAATTCTTACGCGAACACCTACAACCCAGACTGGAAAAACCATCCGAACTTTTCCTACAAAAAGCGATAACGTATTGTATGCACCTAATCAAGCATCTGCTGTTCCACCAGGATATCAAAAACCCGTCGTAGCTGCTCCAAATGCCCCTAGAAAATCAAATCTTGAATTGATGATGGAAAAATTCATAGCTACTCAAGTTCAGACCAACAAGGAATTCCTGAATCAAAACATACACACTAGCGAGCAAATTAAACAACTAACCAACAAAGTAGACGCTTTAGCCACCCATAACAAAATGCTTGAAACACAGATATCACAAGTGGCTCAACAACAAGCCTCTGCAGCCGCACCCACTGGCACATTTCCTAGACAGCCAGAACCCATTCTGAAAGGTCATGCAAACGTTGTTATATTAAGAAGTGTAAAAGAACTAGATGGACTGATCGATCCTAGGAGTCAGAGGCCAGCCATGCATCAGAAACCAGATAAACAGGCATAAAAGGAGTCTGAAATCAAAGAGAAGGAAGATAACGAGAAAGAGGCTGCAAAAAATGAAAACCCGTATGTGCCTCCACCACCGTATAAGCCATTGATTCCTTATCCTCAGAGACTTATAAACTCCAAAACTACAGGGCAGTTTAAGAAATTTGTAGAACTTCTGAAGCAACTAAACATCAAAATACCTTTCACAGAAGCTATCACTCAGATGCCCTCATACGCAAAATTTCTCAAAAAAATCTTATCTAACAAGAGAAAGATCGAGGATAATGAAACAGTCACGCTTACCACCGAGTGTAGCGCGATCGTTCAAAACAACATGCCTCATAAACTAAAAGACCCAGGTAGTTTCTCCATACCTTGTGTCATTGGAAAGTTCGTCATATACAAAGCTTTATGCGACTTAGGAGCCAGTATCAGCGTTATGCCCTTATCCATATGCAAAAAGCTAAATATGGGTGAATTAAGACCGACCAAAATGTCTGTCCAATTAGCTGACCGATCTGTCAAATATCCTGTCGGCATACTGGAAAACATTCCAATGCGCATATGCCAATTCTATATCCTAACCGACTTTATAATAATAGATATTAAGGAAGATTCAGTTACCCCGATTATCTTAGGAAGACCCTTCCTAGCCACAGCCGGAGCTATCATAGACGTGAAGAAAGGTAGGCTAACATTCGAAGTGGGAGAAGAAAAGATAGAATTCATCCTCACCAAGTTCTTACAAGCACCAGCCATAGACGACACATGCTATTTAGTAGACGTCATCGACGAATGCATAAGAGAACTGGAGAAGGAAGAAACCACATACTCAGAAATAATGAAAATCCAAATCGCTGAAATTCATGAAGACGACAATTGGCGTGCGCCATACAAAGATAATAGTCTAAGCGAAAGCTTAGCACTGAATCCTAATCACATGCCAAATCCAAAGAACCCAACTTTAAAGCTTAAAAAACTTCCTAAAAATCTCAAGTACGAATTCTTAGACACCGAACTCAAAAGACCAGTGATAGTCAACGCCGACTTAGGACAGTTAGAAACCAAGAAACTATTAGAAGTCCTAAGGAAATACCCAACTGCGTTAGGCTATAGTATAACTGACCTTAAAGGTATAAGTCCTTCTATCTGTATGCATTGAATCATGCTATAGGAAGACTGTAAAACATCTAGAGAACATCAGAGAAGGATAAATCATATCCTAAGCACTGTAGTCAAAGACGAAGTGCAGAAGTTACTAGATGCAGGAATCATATATCCGATCTCCAACAGCCAATTGGTTGGCCCAATGCATGTCGTACCCAAGAAAGGAGGCGTCACTTTGGTAAAGAACTCGAAAGTTGAATCGATAACACAAAGAGTTGTGACCAGAAGCAGAATGTGTATCGACTACAGGAAGCTGAACAAGGCCACTCGAAAAGATCATTTCCCTTTACCTTTCATAGATCAGATGTTGGAGAGACTGGAAAAACATTTTTATTTTTGCTATCTAGACGGTTATTCGGGATTCTTCCAAATTCCTATTCACCCCGATGACCAAGAAAAGACTATATTCACCTGTCCTTATGACACTTTTGCCTACCGACGAATGTCGTTTGGACTCTGCAATGCTCCTGCAACGTTCCAGAGATGCGTGATGTATCTTGAATCTGCACGAACTAGAAGAACTCAGACTTGATGCATACGAAAACGCCCGTATATATAAGGAAAGAACCAAAAAGTGGCACGATAAGCGTCTAGTCAGGAAACAGTTTAGTGTGGGAGACGTTGTGCTCCTATTCAATTCAAGACTAAAAATTTTCCCAGGTAAACTAAAATCCAGATGGTCGGGCCCTTTTGAGGTAACTAAAATCCTTCAAAGTGGAGCTGTCGAAATCAGCAATAAAAACAATGTGTCGTTCATAGTCAATGGACAACGCTTGAAGCACTACAACCAGAATGAACACAGCAACTGCATGAGCATTCTGAAACTGTTAGAGCTTCCCGCTCAACACCCCAACTAGCTTGTCATCAAGCTATCGTCAGGATTTTGACGTTAAAAACAACGCTGAATGGGAGGCAACCCATTTTTCCTCATTTTCACTCTTTATTCGTTTTCTCTATTGTTTTTATTTGCTTTATGCTTTTACACTGCTTCTTTACTATTTTTCAAATTTTATTTTCCCTTCTTTTCTTCCATTAATTTTTATCACCTTCTGTTTCTAAAACTTAATTTGAATGAACTTGTTTCTAGGATTTTTAAACCTTCATTCTTTTCTCCTCTCTTATCTGAATAATTCTCCAACATGGATAACATAGACTACATGGTAACAATATTTAGAGGATCCGCTCAGCAAGCCAGATTTGAGGCTCTAACACACAGAGGCATCACCTTAACCATTTACTCTGATGGATCCACCATGGATCAACCAGGAATCCACGACAGCATCCTTTTCTTATTTAACCAATTAGGTTGGGAAAAAGATGCCCTTAAGACTCGCTTTGCTACCTTTAGAGAGATCATATTTGAATTCCTTAGCTCCTTAGCCTACTTACCCGAATATGGTTATGGTTCCACTAAGGAGCTGATATGCTTTAGACTCTTTGGTATCAATTTCACATTCAATCGTAACTCATTAGCTTACCTCTTAGGATTTCTTAGAGGACCCTTTGTGTATACCACCATCCAGGAGGAGGATATGGATATATAGTTGGACTATTTCTGGGGAACCATTACAGGAAACTATCACCCTGAACAGAATGACATGACCTCAAATGAAATACATAACCCTGCAATTCGTTACTTCCTTAGAACGTTAGCCCATACCCTTTTTGGGAAGGAGGAAAATATCACCTTTGTCTCTAAGAAAGAGTTATTCATCCTGTACTGTGCCTCATAGGGTAGACCTGTCAATGCTGTCCCATTCATGATGAGAGCCTTCGAAAAACTTAACCAGGAACCAAACTCACCTATCTTAATAGGAGGACTTGTCACCATGATCGCTAATGCGATTGGACTTAGATATCAGATGAATAAAGCCATTCAATTTGGTAGCATAAGACTTATGGACAGAGAGTTCTGTTTTAACCAGCATATCATAGGTAACTTAGGACCAGCGCCCTACGAGTATCTCATTGCTAACGAACGGGTCTGACTCTTTACACTGCCTAACCATGAGCGTGTCAGTATCCATAACAAAGACAATTGGCTGTATGAGTTAAATAGGCACATAGACCCCCCCATCGCCTTATTCTCTACCACAAGACTATGTGTACCACGAAGATGATATCTCTGAGGCATAGGACTTTATGTACTATGAGGATTATGTATCCGAAGAAGAAACATATCTTGAGACCCCTCTGAACTACCATAACTTGCCTGAACCCGATATAATTCCTAACACTGAAAAGTTGGATGCTGTTATGAAAACCATGGATGAATTCAAGTCGGAACTTACAACAGTAAAGGACGAACTAAAGACATCGCACTTGGATTTCACACATTTCATGGACATAACTATCAAGCAATTTGGATACATCCCTCAGGAGTTTGAAAGGCTGAAGAAGAACCAGAAGGACTGATGCATTTAGCTTTAGTTTTATTTATGTTTTCTATTGCATTTGAACAATTTTACAGTATTTTGGTTTGTGTGTTTTTAACAATTATACTTTTTTTCATTCAATTAACATTTTTTTTGCATTGCAATATTAATCCAAGTTTTTCTCCGATCCTAATGTTAGTATATTTATCCTTCATTATGGCTTGCATTGTCTGTTTTAGGTTGAATATAACTTATACACGATCCCTGTCAGCATTTTCTGCAAACTGCAGAATTTGTTTCTGTGACGCCCGTCACGCTCCTATTACGACCGTCACGTGTCTCACGATCATGACGGCCTTGTAATGATCGTCACGACCATTAGACCTGTTATGTCTGATAGCAGATCGTGCTCATTCTCTTTTCCCTCAAATATCCATTCAAATCCCTCTCCCTCTAAATTTCGAAATCGCTCCACTACCCACATTGACTCCCTTCAACTCCCTCATTTACTCCCTTCACCCATTCCTATTCCTCATTTCTCCGAATAAAACCTCCACTGCTCTTTCAACCATTCTTCAGAACAACACAAATTCCATAACCATTTTCCCCTTCTGCATACAACTTAATACAATGGCTCGCCAAACCCGTCAACTTCCCGACATGTCACAGATTATATTCAAAGACGGTGAGAGAGGCGAAAATCAGCGCGCCAACTACGTCACATTTCATCAACGTACCGTCCAAACTACCCAGTACGTCGACACTACACGCTTGACCGAGTTTGGCATACTCGAAGGAGTAACTTGGATGTTAGAAAATGCAGGGCTGTGGCAACTCGTTTCAACACCGTAGCCCACGTACGAGGCACTGACCTTGGAGTTTCTGAGCTCGTTCTCTTACATCACCCCCTCCGGAGAAACCAACCAGTTGACCGGTGTTGCCTGATTCCGCATATTTGGCACTGAATACAAGTTGAACCAAAATCAGATTGCTCAGATGCTTCACTTTCACCATGGCGACAACGCCCACCGCCGCATTCCTTCGAATCAGTTCTTCGAAACTACCTTCACCTTATGGAACGAGTTGACTGGCACCACCGCTGATGGATGGGATAGCCTAAACGCCACTTTCATTCACAACCCCGCCATCCGGTACTTTCACCGAGTACTCGGAAACACCATCTTCGCTCGGTCAATTCCACAGAACTCTTTATCATCCACTGTGTCTTTGCACCAGAGCATGTGAATGTCGTGTCGTTACTCCTTGCCCATATTCAAGCAAACTGTGGTCGGGGCTCCAAGCCTTTCTACTTCGGGGGTATCATCACCTCCATCGCCTTAGCCCTCGACCTCGGCACCCGACTTCAGGATCTTCCATCGCTGCCCCCGGTTTCACTCGACATTGACTACTGCCGCTCCTCCCACCTCATCAAACTCCGAAGAGATGGCAGATATCACTCGGTGGTCCGTAACCGTACCGTCCGCAGCAGCATCATGCCTTGCCGCGATAGCACTAATCCTCAAAACCGAGCCAATCAGCTCTTTGATTTAACCGCACCGGAAGCTCACGCTGCTGCCATTCAAGGGAATGATAATGTGCCTATAGACGAAATGGAAGAACAAATGGACCGCGCCAGCCAGGCCGACACACAACCTCTTTCACCTCAAGAAGGCCCATCCACTCGACGTCGCCGCCATCCCGAAACTAAGGCTACAAATGAAGAAATCCTCATCTCCATCTGGCAGCAAAATCAGTGTGCATCCCAGCTCGAAATCTGGCAAAAAGAGCAGCATGACCAGATGATGACCATCCTACAACAACTTCAGCAAGGCCAAGCAAGCCTCGTCGATGAGATGGCCGGCCTCACTGTCCGAGTGCAAGACCTAAGCGAATATGTCAATCTACCGGCGCTTTGGACCATGCTACGCGAGCTGGACGAGGACGAGCTCGAGGAAGGGGCAGAGAGTAGTGTCTTCAATAGCCTTCCTGTTGTTATTTTATTTATGTACTTTAATTCTTATTTTTCTTTTCCTTCCGCATTTATATCGAACTAGTGAGGACACTGCTTGATATAGTGTGGGAGAGACCTTTATTTCCATGTACTTTCCCTTTTAACTATTTTTATTCAGTTATTTTAAATTCAGCAAAATAAAGCTCATTTATGTATTGTTCTCCAATACGCAAATTTCCCCTGCTTTATTCAAGCTATACAAAAAAATTTGTTACTTCAAATCAATGCATCTCTCGACGCGCTAAGACAAAGGCCGAGTTAGGAAACCCCGAGAAAGAATTCCAACAATACCAATACCACCTTGACACCTTAGACCTCCGTGTCGCAACTGCGAAAAACACCCGGCGGAAAACAGAAGAGTCGCCACCTTTCATTATTTATCCCAAAGAGAGGGAAAGGAAACGATCGGAAAAAACCTGACGAAAAGGGAAAGACAAGGTCATCACAACCAAGTCTGGATTCGGGAGTCGGTTACGCAAGGGGAAGGTATGAGCACCCCTCACGTCCGTCGTACTCGACAGGATCCACACTTATGTTGTCTATCTAAAAGGGTGATCATCTATCTAGCTAAAGGTCAAGGGACAAAAGAAAAAGAAAAGAGACTCGGCAGAGCATCACCGCTCTGTGCCTACGTATTCCCTCGTGCAATGGGAAAGTTAGAGTAAACGTAGTTCGGCTAACTACGAGTGAAGGGGGAAAGGTTGCTCGCCAAGACATCGCCGTCTTGTGCCTACATACTTTCATCTGGTATGAAAGATCAGAGCAAACGTAGTTCGGGCTAAAAAGACCACAGGTTGGTTCAAAAGGTTTTTAGGCCTGAGTAGGGTTAACAAGTAGTTCTAGCATGTGGTGTATGTAGCTCGACCATTAGAGACTTAGGCGTTACCGTTTGCAGTAGAACTAAAAGTTAACAACACTCTTTTATCTGAAAAGAGTTTCCTAATTAAGAACCCCAAAGGGTGAAAAAGATTTGAAGTGTTTTTGTTTTTTTAGAGATGAAGTGTTTTGAATTCGATTTGTAACTCATGTTGCACTAAAGACTATGACTTAGGAGCGAATGCGTCGCATATCGTCCAAAGGACATATAATAACATTCTAGACAACTGAGAGGCAACCACCCAATCATCATTTCCCAAGTAGCTTAAGTCTCGTAACGTACAACATTCATTATCATTTATTATGTATTTTTAGAATGTTTGAAGATGAGGAGAGAAAGGACACACTAATGGGAGACTAACTCAATCCTAAAAGTTATCATGCAAAGTGGACTTAAAGTTGGGATACAAAAGGGAACTACCTAATGGTATCATGCATGGTTTGATCCTAATGTCTATCATAACCTCTCTTGAATAAGAGAGATTAGAGATCCTAATGGAAGAAAGACAAAAGAAGAAGAAGAAGAGAGAATATGAAAATGCAAACATGCAAACATAGAATGCACAAATAGGATGAAAGTGAGGGATGATATATGTGTGGGGCAGTAGCCTCCACAAGCTCATCTCAACCTCAAGCATGCATATGAGAATTCAAAAGAAGAAGAGAGAAATAAATGCACAAAGTGAAATCAAACAACAAGAAGAAACCACACAAAAATGCACCAAAAGTGGGATGAAAGGACCTAAGTCAAACAACATCAACCACAAGTGCCAAAAGCCAAATCAAATGAAAGGAAAGCTCAAAACAAAGGTGAGGGTGGGAGGCTATATGAGGACAACAAGGAACTCATAATATGCACTCAATCATAAGCATCACAAACAAAGTGCAAAAGAAGCACCAAGGAGTCCTCAATAATTCATCATTTTAGGTATACTTCAAGTACCTCCTCAGGAGGGACTAAGACACCTTAAATGAGACTCCAAGGTCATGGGACAGAAGAGGGGATGAGAGAAAAGAGTTCAAAAGCAAATTCCATCAAACCAAAATAAGATGCAAGCATAAACACCAAAGAATGCAAACATGCTACACAAGGAAACCCTAAATGGAAGCAACAAAAGAAACACACAAATGAACAAGTAAAGCAATATGTCATGACCTAAAATTGAGCAACCAGCAACCTTAACATGATAGAAACATGAATCAAAAGGGATTTAAGGCTCAAAGGATCCATCAAAGTCATATCCAAGACAAACTAGGTCAATGTGTATATATGAACCTCCCTTTGGGGTAACTTGACTTGCAACTTACCTCAAAATTAGGAAAATGATTCAAAAAGGGGCAAATAAAATGTCACAAGCTCACAAATATGTTGGCAAACAGAGGCCAAGAAATCATAACCAAAGTCATCTCAAATCATCATCAAAGAAATTGATTCACATGGATGCACCAATTTGAGAGAGGGTTATTGAGGGTCAAATGAAATGCAACCAAAGTCAAACCAAAAGTCAACCAAACAGGGGCAAAATGGTCCTAAAAAATCAATCAACTCATCGTAGATATGAGGATTAATTTTCAGTCATTGGATCAAAAGGAAAAAGAAGAAACAAATCAAGAACAAAGGCATGTCAAGAATTAGGTCAACTAAAACACTTCCAATTGATTAATTCTTTTGTAAATGAAAAATAATTCAAAAAAATAAAATAAAAATTTCATAAAATAAAAGACATCTCAAACTTTCAAAAAATATTTTTTGATGAATTTATCAATTGTAGGAATATTTTATATTGAATTAGTTCAAAACAGATCAAAACAAAAATAAAAAGAAAATAAAGTAAAATAAGAAAAAGAAGAAAAAAAAGCGTGGTGTGAATAGCAGCCCAGATACATGTAAACTCATTGGGCTTGTGTGAAGGGGGTGTCAAAAGCAAAGAGGGCCCAGGTCCAACCAGCGTTTTAAGTGAAACGCATAGCTTTGATATATCAGGTGAAACAAGGTCAAAGTGAGTGCACGGTGCATCATGTTATGGCTCCTTGGATCAATAAGTCAACACATCAAACGGATCAAAACTAAACACGTGCCTCAGGCTGGGATTAAACATGGAAACAGAGGGGAAAAAACCAGACGGCCGGAACCACTATTCCGGTCGTCTTCTCCGACGAGAGCTCCGACAAGGGAACAACAAAACTCAACCAAATCAAGCAAACAGATAGTCAAAATTCATCTAGAATTCACGTAGATCCCAATTATGAGCTCAGTTTTCATTAATCATGCTTAAACAAGCCAAATCAAAGGAAAACAAAAAATCAAACATCACATTGAAACACTCACAAACATCAACAATAATACACCAGAATTTGCCTATGAACATATGACTTCAGCATTAACCAACAATGGCGCAAGATAAAGGCATAATGAGTGAGAGATTTGGATTTGAAGCTTACCTAGTGGAGTGCTTCCACTGAGCCTTTAAATGATGGTGAAGCTTGATGAAACTTTGCAGATCCACTCAAGGAAGCTTGAGGAAGATGAATTTGAGGTTGAATTGCCTTGAAAACGCCTTAATAATGATTCACGATTTTTGAATTTTGCTTGCTTGCTCCAACTGTGTTTTCTTCAATTCTCCACGAAAATGAGTCTCTTCTGATTCAAAAATGACCTAGAACTTATATATGATGGATATAGCAACTTATGGAGACCCAAGTGTGGCTCAATTGTGTGAATTTGCAAAATGCCCAATTCCACTTTTTTCATGCTCATGCACACGTGTAACAACCTTAATTCTCCTTGTTTTTTATTCAAAGAGCTTGCTGGGAACTTAATTTGATCATGTGGATGAGATTCAGCCCTTGGTTTGATCAAAAGGTGGACATTGGATTATCAATTTTTCACTTGAAATGGCCATTGAACTACACGTGAAAATGGCACCAAAACTGAAATCCAATACTTGCATCATGTTTCTTGTATCTTTGGCACTCAAAATATGTATAAACATGACTTGTTTTGGTTCAAAATCAATTAATTGCAATTTCCCCCTTTTAAGCTTTCTTCATGAAAAAGTCTCACACCAATTATTCAATCCAAGCTTCAATCATGCCATGAGATGGTTTGGTGATGAAATGGACCCCATTTGGAGAAAGTTTGATGTTGGGAAAAGTTTCATTTGAAGTGTGCAAAGTGGTGAAATGGACCTATAATGAAAATGACCTATAATCTTACTTTCCCAAAATACCCCTGCCTTGCAAGCCTCATAACTTGAGTTCTACAAATCAGATGAAAGACTTTTAGTACTCTTTGGAAATCTAAGATCATGAGGAACAACTTTCATGTTTGGGTCAGAGTGAGGAGAAACATCCTTCTAGGTCAAAAATGTCTTGGAAGTTGGTTGACTTTTGTTGACCAAAATCACATTCATCTGAGGACCTGTAACTTGTCAGCATCATAACTTGAGTTCTAGAAATCATATGAAAGACTTCTAGTACTCGAAAGAAAGCTAGAAACATGCTCTACAAGTTTCATGTTGGGGTCAAGATGAGATGAGACTTGTATCTTGAGATATGTGTCTTGAAGTTGGACACTAAACATGGGATTTTACACTGAGAACCCTAATTTAGTAACTTCTCACACTCTTGATTATTCTTGATTTGATCCTGAAATGACATATTCGACATCTCAACATAACATCCCATGATCACAAAGACTTGGAATTGAGTCTTAATCTCCTTCAATTTCACAAATGACTGAGGGTTGACCAGATGAAAACCCTAGGTGCACCACTCTAGACTGTGGCTTCTTCCACATGACACAACAACTTGAATAAACTCCAATATGCCTCTCAAAGCCTTCAATTAACTTCCTCAACATCCCATATCCAAAATCATGAATTCACAAACCTCTGATGATCTTCAACTGGCCTCCAAGTTAGGTGCTAATCCATATACACCCATCAATTCTTTCAAGGAGCAATGATCACCTCTTGATGACTTTGATGACCACTCATGCTTGAGTAAACCCCTTGCTTAGGCTCAACACTCTTGATGACCTTCTCTTAATATGCACAACCTTTTGATCCCCTGCTAAATGAACAATGCTATGCAATGCAAATGCTAGAAGAAAATGAAATGAAACATAAACCAGGTTAAGAAAAGGTTGGTCAAATTTTGGGGTGCAAAACTACGGTTTATGCGATTCAGTTTCATTACCTACATTACCTAAGCCTCAAGTCCCAGCCCAAAACGTAGCCCCTAGTAGTTTACATAAGCAGTCAGCACCGCCTTCAAGCACATACCACGTGGAAAGCCGATGCAAATAAGTGATTGGTAAAAAGAAAAGCTAAGCAAAAAGAAAAGCTAAGCAAAAAGAAAAGAAAAATAAATCCCTTTTCAGCTGGTTCATAGGTCTCTGATTATGAACTCGGTAGGGAGAATTACAATTTGATCCCCCATGGCTTACAAATATGACTCATCAAAAGGGTACCGCACTCGTGCACCAGACCCCATGCTAAGAAAGACCAAAAATCACTAATAGGTTATTCCACTACATGCGTGCAAAGGTAAAGGGCTTAATGTGATTGTGCTAGAACGAAACTGGGTGAAATTGGAAGCGTGGAACTTTACGCCGAGCTATAGTAGCATGATTGGAACCGGCTTGCATAAGAAGGATGCCTTCGAGCACATACCGCTTAGTGACATTGTCGTATGTGTATTGTTTTAATCTAGTCTCTGACATCCCGACTAAACGCCTCAAAAGCTATTGTGAAAACACGACAGTGCACGCCGTATGATTGCATCATTTAAATTTCCTGGACTTTTTGCTTGAGGACAAGCAAAGATTCAAGCTTAGAGGAGTTTGATAACGCGAAAATATATATTATAAATGCCATGTTTTTTAGCTGTTAATGTTTGGTTTAACCCCAATTTCGGATTGTTCTGAGTTATTTGTCAAGCATTTTTGCAGGTATATGAAGTTCACACTCTAAACGAGCAAACCAGAGCAAACCAACAATCAAAGGCACAAAACAGAAGGAAAAAGACAAGAAATAGCAGAAAAGACAGTTTTTGTGAGTGTCACGACCGTCACAGGTCCCTCACGACTGTGACAGCCTTCACGATCGTCACAGGGACCTCACGACCGTCATGCACCTCACGTTCGTCTCATTTCCCTCACGCTCGTCATGCAGCCAAAAGAACAGAATAACGTTCTTAATATCAACCAAGCTCATAAAATATAGGAACGTTCTCCTATATTTCTTGACCCTCAACTCCAACTCCTCGAGATTTTTATAGGAGAACCTCAACTATAAAAGGAGGGGTGCTATACCAGAAACCAGGAGCAGCATTCAAGAGAACGAAGTGCTGCCAAAATTGTTATTGAAGCCAAATTTATTTCCAGCATTATTTCCAGTTTCCTTTCCTTTCTTTTCCTTTGATTTGCATTGTTTTTCTGTATTCCCTTCCTGAATATTCACTTCTTGCCAAGGTAGAATCCTGCCGACATTTGTGGAGGACTACTAAAGATCCGAGAACAGTATTATTTCAGGTTTTTATTAATTTAATTGTTATTTTGTTTGTGTTAAAAATGCATGTTTCCTTATTTCTCAACCATTGTTTAATTATGAAAGCTTTAATTACCATGTCTAGAAAAACCACTTAAGCGGTATGTAATAAATAAGTCGGACGGGGTTCGATAATAACCGGTGCCTTTCCTTTTTACAAACTCTTTTCTGGCCGTAGTTTTTAATTAAACCTTCCAAATAAACCTTCGTCGCGAAAGCGAGAAATTATTTACAGTAGTTTTGCCACGACAGTGGGAAATTCATTACGGAACAAACCGGTACACGAAAGCTTGGGGTTCGAACCAGATAGTAAAAACTAGGCATTTATTTTAAACACAGCGAAAGCGCTTTAAAAGAAATCAAAACTTAGTCATTTTCAAAAAGTGATTTTAACCCCGAATGGCATAGCGAAAGCATACATTCCACCTTAGAGTTACGACTAGGGTCAACAACCAATGTGAGACAATGGTCTTTAAACGATTATCTTTCTCCTGAAAAACCATTTGCAAGGACTGAACTGCACCGACAATGTGTCGAATCCGCTAAAATTAAAGTATTACATGCCAAGGTCTCTTATTAGTATTCTTAAACCTTATAAATCTTCTTTAAACTTAGCCTTTACTTCCGCATTGAATTTCTTAGAACCTCATTCCAACCTAGCTAAACACAGTAACACCCGATAACACTAGATTGATTACGAGTCCCTGTGGGATCGATATTTTTATTAGTACACGATAGACTGTACACTTGCAGTTAGTTCAGTTAAACTCAGAAAGTCGCGATCAGCTGTAGGTTAAATCCACACTGCTAAGGATACACGAATAAGATTTACTGGGAAGCTATCCCAAACTCTCTCTACTGAGGATGAAACATAATAATCTCAGAAAATAATCCCACTCCGTGGGGAAGAAAACTAACTCCACCAACTTCGCCGGGGACTAAGCAATTAGGGAATCAACATCAACCTCTGCTTGGGGAGTGAGTCAACAACCTATACTCTAAGGGGAGGGGAGTCAAGGACTTGGACTTTATGGGGAAACGGAACTCTGAATTTGCTCCGTTGCTGGGGAAATAATCCCAAATTTTGCTGGTGAAGAGAACTTCAATCTCGACCTACTGAGGGATATACGCATACATTCAATCGACTGGCGATGGGTGTACATGCTCGAACTTCCTGGGGGATATCAATCTCAACCCTATTGGGATGACCTTACTCTGCCGAGGAAATCAGTCTTGAATTGCTGATGAAAACCCTGATAACATGCAGCATTAAACCTGTTGGGGAGGGATTAGTCTTAAACTACACATCTTCCTCCTGTGAGAACATGATGATCTTATTGGGGTACACCTCTGGAATATGCCCCTAGAACAATAGCCTTGCAAATGAACAGACAAACAAGGTATCCTGCACAACGGAAACTTTCTCGGTCATCATCCATGACGTCGTTCAAGCAAATCAAAGTTTTAATGATTATTAGCAAAGCCCGCAAGTTTATGTATGCAAAGTTTTATTAAAAACATCAGGCGTTTTTCGCAAACAAAATAGTAAAAGCTAAAGCAAGACAACAATTTCTGAATAATATATGCTTCATTGATAAATGGCCTGTAAATAGGTAGATTTTACAATAGATGCAACTCCTGAAAAGAGAAAGTTATGCAAAAAGTACAGAAATGCACAAAGATGTAAAACATGTCGGCAATGTGGCACAGACAACCACCATGTTTCGATTCATCTATGACTCACATGACTTCGATGCTTTTACAATGCTTCATGTTGCACCCTAAAATTTGACCAACCGGGTCCCGTATCTGGCCCTATGTTTCGACGCATGACCGCATTCGCATCCGCATATCGCATACAGTGCATTTTTTCAGTTGTTTTGATTTTATCGGAATCACAACCCTCTCCTCGCATTTCAGGTGTTTTTTACTCAGTTAGATAAGTAGAATCGTATTTTTGGGAAGTCGTGCTCTTTCCGGTGTTTTCAGCTCGCGCTGTTATTTTTAGGGATATTTCGGTGTCCATTGATTTTTACCGGCTATTTTGTTACGCTCTCGCAGTGTTATTTGTGGTTTTGTACTATTTTTGTTCCCTCTAGAATTATTAGGATTTTATTAGATATTATTAGCATATTTTAGAATTTAAGTAGATTCTTTTAATATTTTTAATAGGTTTTTAGACATTATTTTTTTAATAGATAATATAGAATATAATAGTTTTAGATATATTTTTAATATAGGTTTTAATAGATTTTGTTAATAGATTTTTAATTAGGTTTTTAGAATAGTAATTGCTGGAATAAGATTAGGGTATATTTTAGATTTAATCTTTTTTAGAGTTTACAGATTTTATTAATTGGGTAGGATTAATTAGATGATGTTAATTAGTTTTATTCTGATTTTAAGTCATTAATTAGGTCATTAATCCATTAGCATTTTAATTCAGTTTTGTTTAATCCGTTCATTCCCATTTAATTCAGCATTAAGGTCCATTAATCAATTCATCATTCAGTCCAATTAGTTTTTTCGTTGGGCCAATTCAGGGTTTGGAGGCCCAGTCACGGTCAAAGTCCAGATATCAATGCCACATGTCCTATAAAAGTTGTCACCACGTGTTACATCAAGGGGGGCGCCACATTTTTTCCACAATTCACCAGAATCTGCCACCTCCACCCATACGTGGCTTCCTCCACTCTCTCCTTTCCCCTCCACGTGTGCTTCATGCACGCTCCCTCACCACCACGTGTCTGAACCTGAGCTCCACCGGTTGCATGGCCGGCGGCCATGCAACCACCGCAACCAACCAACTCCGGCCACCACCGTAACTGAATCCCTTCGCCTTAACCACCTCGCCGGAAACTGCAAAATTTTCCAGAATCTTCATCAACTACAACCAATCTTCATCATTCTCGGCCGAAACTCATCCAGTTTCCAGAAAATCTTAGCAATTTCATCATCGGTGACCAACTCCATGTGTTCATCCAACTCTAGAACTCTGCAAACGAGATTCAAGAACTCTCGTTATCATCTAGATTCGCGAAGAACATCCTTCAATCCCCTCATCGTTCTTCAACAATAAGCTCTCAAGAACCTTCATCCAAATTTCTTCGTTTTCCAGAAACTTCTCTCATGAACATTTGTCTAACATCCTGGAATCATCCAACTAATCTGATGATGAATTTTCCAGATTCATTGTCACAAAAAATCTTCATCGCGTCTCCAAACTACGAGCAAGATCTTCAAGGTTCGTCCGGTTCTTCATCCGATCTCCAGATTTGATCAAGATTTTCCAGCTTCATCGTATTGTTCTTGGTGTTCATCGTTATTCGTTCATCATCATCAAGATTCATACGAATCTTCGACGAATCTCCAGGCTTACACAATCTTCCAACAATCTTCAAAGCTCCTTCGCACAAGAAGTGCATGCATCAGATGTTCTCTCATCATCTGTGAGTTTCAACCACAAGTTCTTCAAGAATCTCGAACCTTCATCTTCTGAGATCGTCAAGCAAGGGATCCACTTCTTGTTTCCAGAGATTTACGCCTTTTCTTGTTTCGTTTTGAAAGAATTGAAACGAGCTGGGAAGAACTTGTGAGACTGAGAGAAAGAAACCGAGAGTGAGAAGTTTGAACGGGAGAGAAAGAGGTTGAGGGTGACGGCGTGTGAACAGTGAAAGGGAGAAGGAGAAGAGGAAACTAGGGTTTTCAGAAGATGGAAAGAGAAGGGGACCGTGTGTGGAGTGGGCCAGGCCCAATCATTTTTCTGATTCACCCCCCGTTTTTGGACATTCGCCCCGTTTTTTTTGGTTGGTTGGGTTGGGCCCTTCGCTAATCGCACCCCTCGTGTTCATTCCAGCACCCCCTCCCGTTTCTGCATATCTTTTGCTGGGCTGGGCCCAGTTTCTATTGTTTTTCTGCTGATTGTACCTCCTGGGCTAGTTGCACCCCCTAGTTCTTTTTTGTTTTTTCTTCATTTTCTTTTCTTTTATTTTCATTTGTGTAGATTTTATAAGAAAAAAGATATAAAAAGAATATTGAAAAAGAGAAAAAGAAAAAGAGTGAAAAAAAAGATATGAAAAAATGAATAATAAAAAGAATATTGAAAAAGAGAAAAAGAAAAAGAGTGAAAAATATATGAAAAAAAAATAGAGAAAAGAATATTAAAAAAGAATATTTGGAGAAAAGAATAAAAAAGGAAATATGAGAAAAAGTAGAAAAAAAAAGAGTATAAAAATATTAGTTTGTAGATTTAATATTTTTCTTTTAGGATACAATTTTTCATAGAGTTTATTTCACCTTTTAAGAGGTAGTTTTAGAAGTCCACTTGTTAGGGGACTATTTTCCATTTGATTTTTCATGATGAATAGGATAGGGTTTTTAGGAGTTTATTTTCCAGTACTCAATCATTGTAACCATTTTTCAGAATGTTAATAAAACGAGATTTGAGCTGTGGTCCCGAAAGTAGCCGAACTACAGTTGCTCTGATTTCTCGTACCAGACGAGAATATGTAGGCATAGGATGTGATATCCTAGCGAGCACACTAACAACTAACCTTTTGTTCTCTCGCTGCTGTGCGATCGAGACTTCCCCGCTGACGATTGATCATTTCTCCTTTCTCTTGCCCGAGCGCATTTGAGACCAGACCGTAGTTTTAGTTCCCATAGGTCCCCGTACCTCTCAAACCAGATTAATCTCACTTCTGTGTGATAACACCCTGCTTAGCCGTAGTTAGCCTGAACTACGAAAGCTCTGATCTTCCATGCTGTGTGGAAGTACGTAGGCACAAGACGCGAAGTCTTGGCGAGCCAATTCCCTGTAGTTTCCTGAACTACGTCGACTCTGACTTTCTCTCTTGAGAATACGTAGGCATAGAGTGCGACGCTCTATCGAGTCAATTCCCTTCCGTTTAGATTTAGCAGCCGTAGATAGATTGTTTTTGCATCCTTTAGACAAACCAAGCAAGCGTGGATCCCGTCGAGTACGACGGACGTGAGGGGTGCTAATACCTTCCCCTTGCGTAACCGACTCCCGAATCCAGGTTTTGGTTGCGACGACCATACCTTTCCCGTTTTTTGCGAGGTTTACTTCAAACATTTCCTTTCCCTCCGTTGGGATAAATAACGCACGGTGGCGACTCTTCTGTCAGCCGGCGCCGATTTTCGCAGTAGCGACAGCTGGCAACTCTGCTGGGGACCCAGCATCCCCTGGCTGCTAAGGACTGCGATAGTCCCTATGCATGTGGGATCCAACGTCCCCTAAGAGAGTCAATCCTAGCGCTTGTTTGCTTGTCTTTTGGGTGTTTATTTTTTCATTGCTATTATCTGTTGTTGTTGTGCTGGGAGGGTGATACTTTGAGTGATAAGCTGGACCGGGGCTGCTTGAGTATGCATTTAGACGTAGTTGTGGAGATTAGTGGACGAACCTATTTGTTGAGCAGACACAAGTTCCCCACGAAATTCACGCTCAGACGAGGTTCTCTCCGAGGTGCTTCTTTCCGATCCTGAGGATCTGAGAGGAGTCCAGACGTGAGGATTGTCGACTCTGGGGACCGATCAATTGGGAGTCATGTAAGTGAGGCCTCTTCATGAGATGATGGTGCCACTCCTTCTGGGAATCGTATCGTCGCTTATGAAAGTCTGTGACGCTGATGACCGCATAGGATGTCGTACCTTGTCAGATTAGGTCCATACCTGTGAGTGGGAGGGTTTTTGCAGGAAACTTAACCTCCAGACGACCCAGTTTTTTGGTTTTTGCTTCAGAGTGATTATCTCCGTCAGCAGTGCAGCAGTATTCAGAGCGTGTTGTGGGGGGTGTGATCCCGTGTTTGCTGCATTGCATTGCATTTGCATAAGCATCTTTGCATCATATTGCGTAGCATTTCTCTAGCTGGCCAGAGCTCTTATCCAGCCTTTGTTTTGATTCAGAGGGTGATTCTCGGGGGATTGTTCGAGGCAAGTGTGGATTGTTAGAAGACGACCAAGGGGTTGAAACGGATCAAGCAGAATCAAGCAGTGCCGTCAGTTGAAATTTGCTGATAGGCATGTCAGGAAACGACTTCCAGATTGCTGATGCCTTGTCAGGCTTTATTATGACGACCAATCCTTTGTATGATTCCACGTCTGACGAAGGCTTTCCGCAAGTGAATAACCTTACTGCAGCTCAACTTGTGCAGACTTCTGTTAGAGGCCAAAATCTGCACCAACAGTTTGTCATCCCAAGTGAACGTTCTTCTTCTGATGCCGCGAATTATCAGAATGTTATTCCTGCTGGTTTGATCTCCCGAAGAGAAGTTCCGATAGTGAAGACTAATAATCCATTAGCTCTTGTGCAAGCTAAGAGGTTGCACGCATTGGAGGAACAAGTCAAAGCCCTGGAAGTTAAGAACGATGTTGGTCTCAATGCTTCAGATATGTGCTTGGTTTCTGACCTAGTGTTACCTCCTAAATTCAGAGCGCCGAAATTTGAGAAGTACACGGGAGATAGTTGCCCGAGGCTACATTTGGTGATGTTATGCAGGAAGATGACTTCGTTTGTGCAAAACGACAAGTTGATGATTTACTGTTTTCAGGACAGTTTGATTGGGGCATCTCTACGTTGGTATATGCAGTTAGAGAAGGATCAGATTCGATCATGGGTGGATTTAGCCAGAGCTTTCCTGAAGCGGTATGATTACAATATGGACATAGCTCCCATTCGCATGGAGTTGCAATCTTTGTCTATGGGGATCAATGAACCTTTCAAAAAGTATGCTCGGAGATGGAGGGATTTTGCTTCCAGAGTGGAACCACTGATCCCTGACCGAGAGTTAGCAGGCATGTTCGTAGGCTCCTTGCAAAGCCCGTACTTTGAGAGATTGCTTGGAGTTTCGCTGGACTTCTCCGAATTAGTGGGAGTTGGAGAACGTATTGAGAATGCTATAAAGATTGGAAAAATTCAGGTTGTCTCAAGCGGTCAGGCTAGTGAAACTGAATCTCTTTACGACTATCAGAAGGAAGAAGGAGTTGTGATCAATGCAGTCATGCCAGATGTTGGGTATCCTCGAGATGAATTGGTGAAATTTATTGGTTCTTCATCTTCTCAGAGATCAGTATCTTCTATGCCTTATTATGCTGAACAGACCACTGTGCCTAGAGCACCATATCATGAACGTCACGTCGCTTCCCTTGCAAATCAGCGAACTCGTGGTCGAGGGTATCAGAATCAACATCAGATTCAGAACAGACCTCATAGCAATTTGGAACGAAGGAATGCTCCCTCTCATCCAGTTCTTGTGCCGTACAGTCAGCTTTTGCCACAGTTGGTCCAGAGTTCTTTGGTGGAACCTAAGGCTCTCAAGCCCGTGCCAGAACCTTACCCTCCTAGGTATAATCCCCATGTTCAGTGTGGTTATCATGGCGGATCACCGGGACATGCAACTGAAGATTGTAAAGCGTTTCAGGCGAAGGTACAGCAGTTGATCGACCAGAATTGCATTTCTTTTCGAGAAGGATTGCTGTTTGTTCATACCAACTTCTCAGCTGTCTAAGCTCGTAGACACGGAAAGTATTCCCCAGCAAAAGCCAGTGGTCCAGACAGGCAGGCGCCATCAGCATTGGCAATCCTCAGACTTTTTATCATCTGCATTTGTAGTTTCTTTTCTGTTAGTTACTACTTGCTTTTAAACATTGTTTGTTTCGAATGGTAATAATAATAAAGTGACTATGCATTTTTCTGAATTAATCATGTCGTTGTCGCTCATTTACTGCATTGCAATGACACTTGCATTTTATTCACTCCACTTTATCACTGTGATTAGCAAAGATTGGAGGGAGGATGACGAAACTAAACTCATAACCGATGATCGTATGCTTTCAGATAAAACCTTGTCGATGACGTACAAGGCATTGTTTCAAATCCCCCAAACACTGGAGATATAAGGAGTTAGTCCCTTGTTAACCACTTCGAGCCAAGAAGTAGAAGTTTTTTCGGATTTTTAAACCCTCACATCTTAACCCGGGGCAGGGTAGTTGTCAGTTAGCTTGACCGAGCATTCAAGTCTTACAGAGGAGTGTTGTCTTTCGAGGACCAATTACAGTTTATGCCTCTCAAGAGGTCGTACCTCGTCAACCACAGTGGTTAAACCTCACCAATCAGGAGTGAGACAGTTACAATCCTTTCGGAGCAATCAAGACAACCAGTGTCACACGACTTTGTTCCAAAAGAAAGAAAAAGAAAGCCCGCTAAGTAAAAAGAAATGAAAAAGCTGGAAAGCTAACACTTAGGCAAAAATCAGGGCATCCCGCTGGACTTCAAAAAACGAAAAAACGAAAAGAACTCAAAAGGAGTCAGTCCAGGCAAAAATTAGGGAATCAAAAAGAATGGAAAAGAAGGGATAGAAAAGTATAGATCCCCAGTGAAAGACAAAGTCGTGTATACAGACACCGAAAACGAAAAAGGAGTAACTATCACTCCGGAAAAACCCTGTGAGTTCCTTAATTGTGGTTCTTACCATTCAACATACCTCTCGAAGAGGCGAGCGCTTGTGCTAAGTTAACTGAACTTTAGGATCGGAGATCATCACGTAGAAGGGGTGGGTACAAATCAAAATTTGAGCCAAATATCCTTTGTTTCACGAACCGTGAACCCGACCACGATACAACCCTTAAAAGACCTAATTGAGGTAGGGTTTATTCTGAAAGCGCATTACGATAAGGTTGAGTAACCTGACTCCCTCATGACTTGCTAGTCACATCCTTGTTGTATTTCTCACTGATCAAATCACGTAAGCACTACGTTTGAACTTTGGTTCATTCGTCACTCAATCATGACATGTAAATGAGTGACAGCACAAATTTTTTCAAAATTTGCATAAACACTGCATTAAGATTACCATTCGTGAATAGACAGTTTTAATTGCAAGTTAGTAGTTGGCACGAAGGAGATTCCAACAGGGAATAATCGAGCAGGACCGAATAATTCAGCAGTCTGGATCAGAATGACGTATGTTGTGAAACCCTGTGAATCAGGGGCATTGACTTCTAGTAAGTTCAGAATCAATCAGTCTGAGGACAAGTCCCGAAGCTTCAGTTGATCAGGGGCAGTATGCTTGAGAAGCAGTGGATCAGAAGTGAATCTTCTCGAGAGCCAATTAGGGGCAATTAGACAGAACGTGGAGATTTGAAAGCAGATACTTCAGGTGGATAATCAGATCAGGTTAAGTCGCTAGAACGCTTATTCAGGGGCAAGTCACCGCAGAGAGTGTTGAAACCAGCTGGGTTGATAGGGGTTTAATGGAGATTGAATTCTGTTGTCGTACAGATACCGGGGCAAGTAATCTCGAGGTCGTCTCGTAGCAAGCTGTTCAGAGCAATATTCCCAAGAGTCGGATTGGGGAAAGTTGAATTGTACTGGGGCAAGTTATTCAAACCAGTTTGTTTATCCCCAGTCGGAGTTGAGTATCGGGGAATCATGTCCTTACTCTTATCAGAAAACATTAGCATTCCGAAAAAGGCCTTGCTGTCGTTGGATCGTTATCCTACAGTTTAAACCTGTTACGTGTCAGTAACCAGTCGTTTCCAAAGTCCAGTTCTCGCCTGGCAAACCGGTAACCAGTTCTCGTCTGGTCATCGTTGCTCCAATCTCTCCGTAAACATCAGTTCCCGTCTGGTGTAGTTTATTGTAAGCATCAGTTCCCGTCTGGTGGAGTTTATTGTAAGCATCAGTTCCCGTCTGGTGTAGTTTATTGTAAGCATCAGTTCCCGTCTGGTGTAGTTTATTGTAAGCATCAGTTCCCGTCTGGTGTAGTTTATTGTAACTAGTTCTCGTCTGGTCACTGTTTCTTCAAGTATTGTATCAGTTCTCGTCTGGTACATGTCGTTGTGTAACCAGTTCTCGTCTGGTCACTGTTTTCCTAACCTATGTGTTATACCGGTTCTCGTCTGGTGTGTGTCAGCTTTCAACCAGTTCTCGTCTGGTTGTCTATGCCTCAGCTTGTCATCCAGTCAGCCCTGTCTGATGTCCAAACTACAAATCAATTCTCGACTTAGTCCATTTTGCTATCAGTTCTCGTCTGGTAGCTTATCTTTGAATGCTAGTTCTCGTCTAGTATTTTCCATATCTTCCACTGTGTACATAATCCATGTTTATCCTAAACCAGAAAAACAAAAACCTAAAAGGTATCTGACATAGTAATTCCCAATGACTCGCATGTTGTCATGTTCCCCGATACGAAGCTCGACGGATACCAGTGCTCCGATTAATGTTTGAATTCCTTGTGGATGTTGTTAAATCAGAATTGCTACTCTTCAGCAGATGAAAGTCGCGTATTATCCCCGAAAGAGTTGAGATTGCATTTTACCCCGTATCAGAATAGGATCAGGAGTGTCCCCAGCAGATTAAGATTGATATCCTTGATAGTAGGGGCATTTCCAGCAGTGAGCCGTTTACAATCAACCCCAGTTTGGGTCAATCCCCACAGAGTACAATCAGTTGCCAATGGTTTGAAGAGAGCATCCCCAAGCAGGGTTGTTTTTTCTTTCTCCCCAAGCAGGGTTGCCTTTCCATTTCTCCAACAGGATGGTTATCCCCAGCGGATTTGGTTTCCCTTTTCCAGCATTTATGTTGCTGAGATGATTCTGTGATATCAGGTTACCTTCAGTGGAGTTGACGTCTACCTTCGACATCTATTTTGCCAAGTGGTTGCAGACCTGGTGTTCGCTGGCAGCTCGAGCCTGCATTTACATTTGCATATATCGTCATAGCATTTATACAAACGCATAGCATTTCCATGCCGTATGGGACATTGCATCATTCTCAGACATACGCATTTTGAAAAATGGACCAGGTTGGTTACCTCATGGCTTTCGAGTATGTTCCCTTGCAGAGTTGTTTGGTTAAACTTCTCTTCTCCCCCAGCGGAGGGATTTCTTCACATTTGGTTGTTACGTCGGCACTGAAAAAAGATTGACATATATCAGATTTCTGAAGCTGCCTCCTGTTGACAGAATGGGTGCCGAGCAGTCGATTCAGAAGTTCCCCAGGAGAATTGTCCTCAAGTTCGCCGTGAACTGTGAGATGACAGGATTTGATCCCATAAGTGAGATGGGAATCAAGGTGTTTGCTGTCTGAAGCATTATTTCAATACTTGTGGCGTCACACAGGTGATTGATGTTGAAAAGGAGAGAAATTTTTATCAGATAATTGACCAGTTGTTGTCGTGACAACCAAACTTCAGTCCATTGGAGGCTATTCCTCAAGCAATTTTGCAGCATATTCCCACGGTTGGCAAATTTCAGGGTTTCATTGGTATTCAACCGTCATCTACCTTTGAATGTTTGAAGGCTGAGCGCTCTTCACCCATTCAGGTCCAAGCCGCTTGTATAGGGGCAGCTGTTGCACCCTAAAATTTAACCAACCGGGTCCCGTATCTGGCCCTATGTTTCGACGCATGACCGCATTCGCATCCGCATATCGCATACAGTGCATTTTTTCAGTTGTTTTGATTTTATCGGGATCACAGCCCTCTCCTCGCATTTCAGGTGTTTTTTACTCAGTTAGATAAGTAGAATCGTATTTTTGGGAAGTCGTGCTCTTCCCGGTGTTTTCAGCTCGCGCTGTTATTTTTAGGGATATTTCGGTGTCCATTGATTTTTACCGGCTATTTTGTTACGCTCTCGCAGTGTTATTTGTGGTTTTGTACTATTTTTGTTCCCTTTAGAATTATTAGGATTTTATTAGATATTATTAGCATTTTCTAGAATTTAAGTAGATTCTTTTAATATTTTTAATAGGTTTTTAGACATTATTTTTTTAATAGATAATATAGAATATAATAGTTTTAGATATATTTTTAATATAGGTTTTAATAGATTTTGTTAATAGATTTTTAATTAGGTTTTTAGAATAGTAATTGCTGGAATAAGATTAGGGTATATTTTAGATTTAATCTTTTTTAGAGTTTACAGATTTTATTAATTGGGTAGGATTAATTAGATGATGTTAATTAGTTTTATTCTGATTTTAAGTCATTAATTAGGTCATTAATCCATTAGCATTTTAATTCAGTTTTGTTTAATCCGTTCATTCCCATTTAATTCAGCATTAAGGTCCATTAATCAATTCATCATTCAGTCCAATTAGTTTTTTCGTTGGGGCAGTTCAGGGTTTGGAGGCCCAGTCACGGTCAAAGTCCAGATATCAATGCCACATGTCCTATAAAAGTTGTCACCACGTGTTACATCAAGGGGGACGCCACATTTTTTCCACAATTCACCAGAATCTGCCACCTCCACCCATACGTGGCTTCCTCCACTCTCTCCTCTCCCCTCCACGTGTGCTTCATGCACGTTCCCTCACCACCACGTCTTTGAACCTGAGCTCCACCGGTTGCATGGTCGGCGGCCATGCAACCACCGCAACCAACCAACTCCGGCCACCACCGTAACTGAATCCCTCCGCCTTAACCACCTCGCCGGAAACTGCAAAATTTGCCAGAATCTTCATCAACTGCAACCAATCTTCATCATTCTCGGCCGAAACTCTCCAATTTCCAGAAAATCTTAGCAATTTCATCATCGGTGACCAACTCCATGTGTTCATCCAACTCTAGAACTCTGCAAACGAGATTCAAGAACTCTCGTTATCATCTGGATTCGCGAAGAACATCCTTCAATCCCCTCATCGTTCTTCAACAATAAGCTCTCAAGAACCTTCATCCAGATTTCTTCGTTTTCCAGAAACTTCTCTCATGAACATTCATCTAACATCCTGGAATCATCCAACTAATCTGATGATGAATTTTCCAGATTCATTGTCACAAAAAATCTTCATCGCGTCTCCAAACTACAAGCAAGATCTTCAAGGTTCGTCCGGTTCTTCATCCGATCTCCAGATTTGATCAAGATTTTCCAGCTTCATCGTATTGTTCTTGGTGTTCATCGTTATTCGTTCATCATCATCAAGATTCATACGAATCTTCGACGAATCTCCAGGCTTACACAATCTTCCAACAATCTTCAAAGCTCCTTCGCACAAGAAGTGCATGCATCAGATGTTCTCTCATCATCTGTGAGTTTCAACGACAAGTTCTTCAAGAATCTCGAACCTTCATCTTCTGAGATCGTCAAGCAAGGGATCCACTTCTTGTTTCCAGAGATTTACGCCTTTTCTGTTTTCGTTTTGAAAGAATTGAAACGAGCTGGGAAGAACTTGTGAGACTGAGAGAAAGAATCCGAGAGTGAGAAGTTTGAACGGGAGAGAAAGAGGTTGAGGGTGACGACGTGTGAACAGTGAAAGGGAGAAGGAGAAGAGGAAACTAGGGTTTTCAGAAGATGGAAAGAGAAGGGGACCGTGTGTGGAGTGGGCCAGGCCCAATCATTTTTCTGATTCACCCCCCGTTTTTGGACATTCGCCCCGTTTTTTTTTTGGTTGGTTGGGCTGGGCCCTTCGCTAATCGCACCCCCTCCCGTTTCTGCATATCTTTTGCTGGGCTGGGCCCCGTTTTTATTGTTTTTCTGCTGATTGTACCTCCTGGGCTAGTTGCACCCCCTAGTTCTTTTTTGTTTTTTCTTCATTTTCTTTTCTTTTATTTTCATTTGTGTAGATTTTATAAGAAAAAAGATATAAAAAGAATATTGAAAAAGGGAAAAAGAAAAAGAGTGAAAACAAAGATATGAAAAAATGAATAATAAAAAGAATATTGAAAAAGAGAAAAAGAAAAAGAGTGAAAAATATATGAAAAAAAAATAGAGAAAAGAATATTAAAAAAGAATATTTGGAGAAAAGAATAAAAAAGGAAATATGAGAAAAAGTAGAAAAAAAAGAGTATAAAAATATTAGTTTGTAGATTTAATATTTTTCTTTTAGGATACAATTTTTCATAGAGTTTATTTCACCTTTTTAGAGGTAGTTTTAGAAGTCCACTTGTTAGGGGACTATTTTCCATTTGATTTTTCATGATGAATAGGATAGGGTTTTTAGGAGTTTATTTTCCAGTACTCAATCATTGTAACCATTTTTCAGAATGTTAATAAAACGAGATTTGAGCTGTGGTCCCGAAAGTAGCCGAACTACAGTTGCTCTGATTTCTCGTACCAGACGAGAATATGTAGGCATAGGATGCGATATCCTAGCGAGCACACTAACAACTAACCTTTTGTTCTCTCGTTGTTGTGCGATCGAGACTTCCCCGCTGACGATTGATCATTTCTCCTTTCTCTTGCCCGAGCGCATTTGAGACCAGACCGTAGTTTTAGTTCCCATAGGTCCCCGTACCTCTCAAACAAGATTAATCTCACTTCTGTGTGAGAACACCCTGCTTAGCCGTAGTTAGCCTGAACTACGAAAGCTCTGATCTTCCATGTTATGTGGAAGTACGTAGGCACAAGACGCGAAGTCTTGGCGAGCCAATTCCCTGTAGTTTCCCGAACTACGTCGACTCTGACTTTCTCTCTTGAGAATACGTAGGCATAGAGTGTGACGCTCTATCGAGTCAATTCCCTTCCGTTTAGATTTAGCAGCCGTAGATAGATTGTTTTCGCATCCTTTAGACAAACCAAGCAAGCGTGGATCCCGTCGAGTACGACGGACGTGAGGGGTGCTAATACCTTCCCCTTGCGTAACCGACTCCCGAATCCAGGTTTTGGTTGTGACGACCATACCTTTCCCGTTTTTTGCGAGGTTTACTTCGAGCGTTTCCTTTCCTTCCGTTGGGATAAATAACGCACGGTGGCGACTCTTCTGTCAGCCGGCGCCGATTTTCGCAGTAGCGACACTTCGTCCTCTGAAGAGACTGATCTAACTGAATGGCCCTCGGATCCTCCCATAATCCACTATTCTCTAAAGATCAATACGCAGACCGCAATTGTTTTCTTTTCGAATCCCTAACTTTTGCCTGAATCGCCCTTGCAGGTTTTCGATTCACCGGGATACCCATTTTTGCCAAAGTCGCCTTTTCAGGTTCTCAACTTTGTGGGTTTACATCTTTTTATTTTTATCCCTAACTTTTGCCCGAACCCATTCTTTTCATGGTTCGCCGGGATGCCCCATTTTTGCCTTGATATTCTTTTTCTTTCCAGCGGGTCTATTTAAGAAAAGTAGTTTTTTAACTGCGTCTGTGTTCACAGGGGATGTGAAATCTTCACCATCCATGGTTGACAATAATAAAACTCCTCCGGAGAAGACCTTCCTTACGACATATGTACCTTCGTAATTGGGAGTCCATTTGCCCCTGTGATCTGTCTGTAAAGGGAGAATCTTCTTCAACACTAAATCACCTGCCTGAAAGCTTCGAGGGTGCACCTTCTTGTCAAAAGCTTTCTTCATCCTGCTCTAATACAACCGGGCATATGCAATGGATGCCAGCCTCTTCTCGTCCATCAGGCTGAGCTGATTCAATCTGTTCTTCACCCATTTTACCACATCCAACTTAACATCGACCAGAACTCTGAAAGAAGGAATCTTGACTTCCAATGGTAGGATAGCTTCCATACCATACACCAGCGAGGAAGGGGTTTCCCCAGTTAAAGTACGTACCGAAGTTCCATATCCATGTAAAGAAAAGGGCGACATCTCGTGCTAATCTTTATAGGTTACAACCATCTTCTGCACAATCTTTTTTATGTTCTTATTGGCCGCCTCCACAGCGCCATTCATCTTCGGACGATAGGGAGAAGAATTGTGATGCTCAATCTTGAAACTCAGGCACAGTTCCTTCATCATCTTGTTATTAAAATTTGAACCATTATCAGTAATGATTCTCTCAGGCACTCCATTCTCTCAGGCACTCCGTAACGACAGATGATGTCCTTCTTGATAAACGGGGCTACAACTTGTCTGGTGACATTGGCACAGGAAGCAGTTTCAACCCACTTAGTGAAATAGTTAATTGCCACTAAGATGAAGCGATGTCCATTGGATGCGGTCGGCTCAATCTTTCCGATCATATTAATGCCCCACATGGAAAAGGGCCAAGGAGACGCCATGACATTCAAAGGACTTGGCAGCACACGCACCTTATCGGCATAAATCTGGCATTTATGGCACTTTTTGGCATACTTGAAGCAATCTTACTCCATAGTCAAACAATAATATCCTGCCCTCAACAGCTTCTGGGACATGGCATACCCGCCTACATGTGTACCAAATGCGCCCTCGTGGACCTCTTCCATAAGAAAACCTACTTCTTTTTCGTCCACGCACCTTAATAGAACTGAGTCAAAATTCCTCCGATAGTGTGCACCATCTTGGTTTAGATAGAAATTTCCAAACAACCTCCTCAAGGTCTTCTTATCCCGACTCGATGCCCCAAGCAGATATTCTTGATTCTTGAAAAAGTTATGGATATCATAATACCATGGCTTCCCATCTGAAGCTTCCTTTATTGCGAACACGAATGCTGGCCTATCGAGGCGCGAGATGACGATTCTCAGAGCATCGTTCCAATAGTTCACCAATTACATCGAGGACAAGGTAGCCAAGGCATCCGCCATCTGATTCTCCGCCCTTGGCACATGATGAAACTCTACCCTGCCGAAGAAGGGTAACAACCTCCTCGCATAGTTCACATAAGGAATTAGATTAGGTTGACGGGTCTCCCATTCTCTTTTGATTTGATTGACCACCAAAGCTGAATCACCATAAATATCAAGGTTTTTGATTCTCAAATCAATCACTTCTTCAATACCCATGATACATGCTTCATATTTAGCTTCGTTATTTGTGCAAGGAAATGTTAACCTGGCCGTGAATGGTATATGATATCCATGGGGAGTCGTAATGATTTCCCCAACTCCACTGCCGTAGGAGTTAACAGCACCGTCAAAAATCACTTGCCCCTGGGAGCCTAGCTCAGGACCTTCATCAGGTAGCGGCTCATCACAATCCTTCATCTTTAAGAACATGATATCCTCATCAGGAAATTCAAACTTCATTGGTTGATAGTCATGAATTGGTTGCTCTGCGAGATATTCTGACAAAACACTCCCCTTAATGGCCTTTTGGGAGACGTATTGAATGTCATATTTTGCCAAAAGCATGTGCCATCTAGCAATCCACCCCGAAAGCGCTTGCTTTTCAAACACATATTTAATCGGATCCATCTTCGAAATTAACATGGTTGTATGGTTTAGCATGTATTGCCTTAGGCGTTTGGCAGCCCAAGCGAGTGCACAACACGTCTTTTCCAGCATTGAGTATCTAGACTCACAATCTGTGAACTTTTTACTCAAGTAATAGATAGCATGCTCTTCTCTTCCTGTCTCATCGTGTTGACCGAGAACATAATCCATGGAATTCTCCAGAACCGTTAAATACATTATCAATGGTCTTCTAGCCACTGGAGGCATCAGTATGGGAGGTTCCTGCAAATACTCTTCTATTTTTTCAAATGCCCTTTGGCAATTTTCGTTCCAGACAACCACCTGATCTTTCTTTAACAATTTGAACATTGTTTCAGATGTGGATGTGAGGTGAGATATGAACCTTGCAATGTAGTTCAATCTACCTAAGAAACCACGAACCTCTTTCTCTGTTTTCGGTGCTGACCTTTCTTCAATTGCTTTTATCTTTGCAGGATCGACCTCGATTCCTTTTTCACTGAGTATGAACCCTAGAATTTTCCTGACCGCACACCAAAAGTGCACTTGTTTAGATTCAACCTCAATCTGAATTTCCTCAACCTTTCAAACAGCTTCAACTGATTAACCAGATGCTCTTTCTTCGTCTGTGACTTCGCAATCATGTCATTAACATAGACTTCAATCTCATGATGAATCATATCATGAAAGAGAGTCACCATTGCCCGCTGATAAGTTTCCCTTACATTTTTCAATCCAAAAGGCATTACCTTATAGTAAAAAGTTCCCCACGGTGTGATAAAAGTTGCTTTCTCCATGTCCGCCAGCGCCATCTTGATCTGATTGTATCTGGAGAAACCGTCCATGAAAGAAAACATTGAATACTGCACGGTATTATCAACAAGCATGTCAATATGGGGGAGCGAGAAATAATCTTTCGGGCTCGCTCTGTTTAAGTCTCTATAATCAACACACATCCTGACTTTTCTGTCCTTCTTAGATACGGGAACGATGTTAGCGACACACATCCTGACTTTTCCTCTTTGATTTTTACCGCCATATCTGGTCTGGTCCTTCTCAACTTCTACTTTACCGGTGGACACTCTTCATGGAGAGGTAAGCGATGAACCATAATATTCGTATCAAGTCAAGGCATTTCTTCATATGACCAGGCAAAGACATCTCTATACTCTCGGAGCATTTCTACCAATATTTGCTTGATATCATCTTGCAATGCAGCCCCTATCCTGAATTCCTTTCTATCTTCTTCAGTACCCAAGTTGACGACTTCAATCTCCTCCTGATGAGGCAGAATAACCTTCTCTTCTTGTTTTAACAACCTGGCGAGCTCTTCAGGCAGGTCTTCTTCTTCCTCAATCTCTTCTTCATCTTGAAAGATTGGATTATCAAAGTCATACCGAGTCATAGACGAGTCTGAATCAGTGGCATCTAGAATGTGAAACCTGCAATGATGATGATTTAATGCTTAAAATGATATGCAAACAAGCACAAACCACATTGCCATTTTATTGTTAAAAATAAAACAAGAAAAACAGAGATCACAATATTTGAATGCAGGAAAAATTCCCTTTGATTAATGATAAAACTATTGTTCAAACATAAAAGATAAGGCCCTTCAGACAAACACCACTATGTTTCGGGTAGAACATAGGGCTACACATAATCAAGAAAACAGGAAAATTACTCTTCATGAGTCACTTAGATAACTTCTTTTATGGTCCATTTGTTCAAGCTTTGACCAGGAATACATGGCCGAATCCATGCATCCATGTCGCAATCACTATCTCCTTCCTCATTAGACATGACATTGATGCAATCAAAAATCACCCCACTGCTGGTAAATTGGACTGGTCCCCTGTAGCGCAGAGTGTGAGTAGTAACTGCGCCTAAGAGGGGTGGTGAATTAGGATCTTCAAAAATTATTAGCAATCTTGTTAAGGTTCCTTGGTTCTTTTTCTTGGTTGTTAAGTTATTGACAGGAAGTAAAGGCAGAAAGAAAAGGACAGAGGAAATTATAGTGGTTCCCTTCATACTCCGAAGGTACTCCATTCCCCTTTCGACTCGAAAGAGTATTTCACTATAGTTCAGAATTTTTGTAAAGCCTAATCACACAACTGTGATGCTTACTATCTAAACCTATAGGTAATTCCAAGTGTTGAAGAACAATCCTCTTCAATACACTTCACTTGTTTCCAACAATCCTGGACAACAAGGTAATACACAAAAATATTCTTGAGAAAATATTTGATGGAAAGTTGTTTATCAATCTGCAAGGTTTATCTTCTTCTTAAAAAAAATTATACTCAGATAAGATACACAAGTGTTCTTTATGAAAGACAACAGTAAGAGTGTGAAAATTTAATCAATGGCTTCTTTCAAAAATTTGTTTTTGAACACTTAGAATAAAAATTCAGATTTTTAGAAAGTGAGTAATTTTGGTAATTTTTTTCAAGAACGTTGTTTTTGATTTTGAAATAGCAATCAATTTATACTAGTGAAAAACCTTTCCAAACCGGTGTGATTTTGTAACAGCAAAAATAGCTAGTAAGCCGAATTTTAAACAATGCAATTTTCCATGAACAACTGCCATTTTTTGCTTGTTGTTACAATGTTAATCAGTTAACCAAAAGGGTTAATCGGTTAACACCTTTACAAGTTCAAAATATTTAAAATTTTCATGTTTTAATCGGTTAACCCATATGGTTAATCGGTTAACACTGTTATCAAGTCCCAAAATACATAATTTTAGATTGTGTTAATCGGTTAACCCATATGGTTAATCGGTTAACACTGAAGGTTTTCTGTAAAAAATACTTAATTTAAAATAGAAAGAGTATTTTAAAAATGTTTTGAAAGTATTAGTGTAAGTGGTGTAGTGAAATGTGATTATTAAAGAACACTTGTATAAATTTCCTAAAGTAAAAATGTTTATACCGTTCTTTGAATCACCATTTTCACTTGTAGCTTTTAAACGAAGCTTTGATCAATAAAGTCGTATGCGATGATACTCTCTTGATCTTTGTTGACCTTGTTTGCTTGCTTGCGTCTCTTGCTTTTTGCGAAGAGTTTAGAAGAATGATGATTCTTGTTTCATCTTCAATATATACCCCTACGGGTGTACTTCTGGTTTTATCTTCAATATATATACCCCCACGGGTATATAGCATAAGCATCTCCAATATATATACCCCCACAGGTATATAGCATATGTATCTTGCGTACCAAGCTTGTATGAGTTGTCTTCATCAAAACACAAAGGCCTTGAAGCTTGCTTCTACAATCTCCCCCTTTTTGTTGATGACAACCGATCCTTTGAAAATTTTGCTTTGATACTTGGTTCTTTTAATTTTTCCCCTTAAGTTAGAGAGATCCCCTTAAATACAAGAGAGATACAATCCTTCTCCCCCTTAGACATAAGAGAGATACAATATTTCTGCACAGGAAAATGTTAGAGACCAATCCTTCTCCCCCTTTGTCATTAGCAAAAAGGAAGAGGAGCAAGAATAGTGAAATTCAAAACAAGCATATATAGTAAACACATAATCAAAATCACTTAACACACAAAAACACTTAAAACACATTTAACCAAAATTTGACCAATTTTTCGTTTATGATTTTTGAAAAATTAACAGTGTTAATCGGTTAACCCTGGGGGTTAATCGGTTAACACATTAAAATTTTAATTTTTAAAATAAAAGGTAACAGTGTTAATCGGTTAACCCTGGGGTTAATCGGTTAACACATTAAAAAATTAAATCAGAATTTAAAAACTAACAGTGTTAATCGGTTAACCCAGGGGGTTAATCGGTCAACACATGCGAAATTTAAGAAAAGTGCTTTAAAACAGAGAGAAAACAGGTTGGAAAACATATATTCTACACACAATAACATATGAAAATTTTAGATATCACCTTTATCGAGAATTCCGAGTTCTCGTCGAATCTTGAAGAAAGGTTCTTTTGCGAGTGGCTTCGTGAATATGTCGGCGAGTTGGTTATGCGTATCCACAAAGGTTACTTCGACAACTCCTTTAAGGACGTGATCACAGAGGAAATGATGCCGAATGTCGATGTGTTTGGTTATTGAGTGTATGACCGGATTCTTTGTGATATTAATCGCACTTGTGTTGTCGCATCGGAGAGGAATGCATCCAAGATCAATTCCTTAGTCACTAAATTGTTGGCTCAGCCAAAGGTTTTGTGTACAACAGCTTCCCGCTGCTATGTATTCTGCTTCAGCCGTACTACGAGCAACACATGCTTCTTTCTTACATGACCACGAAACCAATTCATTTCCAAGGATGTCATAGGTTCCACTTGTACTTTTTCGATCAGTTTTACATCCTGCATAATCTGCATCGGAATAACCAATTAATGTACAAACACTACCTTTCGGATACCATAGGCCGACGTTCGATGTTCCCTTGAGATATTTCATGATCCTTTTGACAACTGTGAGATGTGACTCCTTTGGATTTGCTTGGAAGCGAGCATACAAACAAACACTAACATTATGTCAGGACGGCTTGCCGTCAAATATAATAAAGAACCAATCATACCTCGATACTTTGTAATATCAATTGATTTTCCCGATTCATCTTGATTGACGTAGGTTCCGGATCCCATTGGTGTTGACATAGCTTTGCATTCAACCATATCAAATCTCTTTAACAACTCTTTGCAATACTTTGTTTGGTTGATAAATATTCCGTCCTTTAATTTCTTGATTTGTAGTCCGAGGAAATAGTTCATCTTTCCCATCATAGACATTTCGAACTCGTCTTGCATCATTGAAGCAAATTCTTCACATAGTTCCTTGTTTGTTGATCCGAAGATGATGTCGTCCACATATTCTTGAACAAGTAAGGTATTATCCTTTATCTTTTTGATAAATAAAGTCTTGTCTACCTTGCCTTTTTCAAATCCTTTTTCGCATAAGAAACTACTTAGACGATCATACCATGCCCTTGGTGCTTGCTTTAAACCATATAGAGGTTTCTTCAATTTGTATACATGTGAAGGATGCTTAAAGTCTTCAAAGCCTGAAGGTTGTTTGACATAGACTTCTTCGTTGATGTATCCATTTAAAAAGGCGCTTTTGACGTCCATTTGGAAAAGTTGTAAATTCATTGAACATGCATAAGCAAGTAATAGACGAATAACCTCTAATCTTGCAACTGAAGCGAAAGTTTCTTCAAAGTAAATTCCTTCCTCTTGATTGTACCCTTGAGCCACCAATATTGCTTTGTTTTGAACAATTATTCCATTTTCATCAAGTTTGTTTTTAAACACCCATCTTGTTCCAATGATATATTTATCTTTCGATTTAGGAACAAGTTCCCAGACTTGATTCCTCTCGAATTGGTTTAATTCTTCTTGCATAGCAATAATCCATTGATCATCTTCAAGAGCTTCACCAACTTTGGAAGGTTCAATTTGAGATACGAACGCCATATTCAAGCATGCATCTTTGAGATTTAATCTTGTAGTAACACCTTGACTTATGTCTCCGATCACTTTATCGATATGATGATCTCTATGAGTCCTCCATTCTTTTGGTAGATCATTGCCATTGGAATCTTGTTGAACGGGTTTATCTTGTTCTTTAATGACATTTTCAGAAGTATCTTCTTCGAGAGTTTCTACAAAATCGTCATCATTATCACAAAACACAATATCCTCCTTGGAGGGGTTAGATTCATCAAATTTGACATGCATAGACTCTTCAATAGTTAATGTTCTTTTATTGTAAATTCTAAAAGCTTTACTAGTAAGGGAATAGCCAAGAAATATACCTTCGTCTGATTTTTCATCAAACTTACCAAGGTTGTCTTTGTCGTTATTCAAGACAAAACACTTACATCCGAATATGTGAAAGTAGGAAATGTTTGGCTTTCTCCCTTTGAAAATTTCATAGGGGGTTTTCTTGAGAGTTGGTCTAATATTAACCCGGTTATTTACAAAACATGCCATACTCACCGCATCTGCCCAAAAATACTTAGGAAGATTTGAGTCACTCAACATTGTTCTTGCAAGTTCCACCAATGACCGATTCTTTCTTTCCACGACACCATTTTGTTGTGGAATTCTTGGTGAAGAGAATTGTGTGAAATTCCATGTTCTTCATAAAATTCGTCAAATGCGGCGTTTTGGAATTCTCCACCGTGATCGCTTTTTATGGAGACAATTGTTAGCGCCTTTTCATTTTGAATTTGTTTTGCAAACTTCTTAAATGCTTTAAAAGCATCACTTTTCTGCATTAAAAAGTAAGTCAAACAAAATCTAGAATAATCATCAACAATAACTAAAGCGAAAACATTACCTCCGAAGCTTTTTGTTCTAGATGGACCAAAGAGATCCATATGTAACAATTGTAGTGGCCTTGTTGTGGACACCACATTTTTGGATATGAAAGTTGATTTGGTTTGTTTTCCTTTTTGACAAGCGTCACATAACTTATCTTTGATGAATTTGATCTTCGGCAATCCAATAACCAAGTCATGTTTGATCAATTTATTCAAGTGCGCCATATGAATATGAGCAAACCTCTTATGCCATAACCATGATTCATTGTTGTTTGCCAAGAGACATTTAACATTCAAAGATACATTATCAAAGGAAACTAAGAAAATATTATTAACTCTTTTACCTTTTAGCATAACTTCATGAGTAACTTCGTTTTCAATCAAACATTCATTTTTAGTGATGTTGATTTTGAAACCTCGGTCACACAATTGGCTAATGCTAAGTAGATTATGCTTTAGACCTTCCACATATAGGACATCCTTTATGGTTGTTGAAGGCGGTGAACCAACGATGCCTACGCCAAGGATTCTTCCTTTGTTGTTGTCACCATAGGTAACGAATCCTTTGGCCTTAAGCGTTAGATGTGAAAATTTGCTTAGATCAACCGTCATGTGCCTCGAACATCCACTATCAAGATACCATTCATTTGAAGAGGTCTTCAAGCATACCTTATGGTCTTCATCATCGGAATGATGTGATTCCATCAATGCTAGATTTGCGCTTTGATCACTACCGGAGTCCGAGGAAGAACTAATCTCATTGTCATCCCGAGCAATGTAGGCTTTCTTCTTGAAATCCTTCTTTCCTTTGTGATCATGATTCTTTGTGAGTTTAGGACATTCTGCTTTGATGTGTCCTTTCTTCCATATTCATAGCAAGTAATATCTTTGAGAACTTCTTTCTTCTTGTATAACTTGAGTTTTTAATATTATTTTTTGCACAAAAATATTTTCCAAGTCTTTTTACAAGGAGAGTAAAGTTTTCAACTTCATCAGAGTTGTCTTCTTTCTCTAGCTCTTTGGATTCAGCTTTTAAGGCAATGCTCTTGGATTTCTTTTCTTGAACTTTATGTTTCTCCAATCTTCTGAGTTTCATTTCATATTCTTGGAGTTTTCCGAATAACGTAGTGGACGTCATTGTTGATAGGCTTTTCTTCTCGGAAATGGCCGTCCCTTTTGGTTGCCATTCTCTTAATAAGGACCTAAGCACTTTAAGATTAAGTTCATCATTGGTTAGTGTCTTACCAAGTGCATGTAAGTGATTTGTCAAATGCACGAATCTTTTCTGCAGGTCTAAGATAGATTCTCCTGGTTTCATTCTGAATAATTCGTACTCTTTACTCAAAGTGTTCAATCTGGATGTTTTGACTTTGGCGGTTCCTTCGTGAGTTTCAAGAAGAGTGTCTCAAATTTGCTTGGTCGTTGAACATGTTGAAATATGAAAGAATTCATCCATTCCAAGTGCACTCTGTAGTATATTTATCGCCTTTTTGTCGTAGAGAACTTTCTTTTTATAGTCATCATCCCATGATCCTTGAGGTTTTGATGAACCGAATCCGTTGACTACTGTTACCAGAAGAAATGGACCATTCTGGACAACATCCCATATTTCACTTCCCTGTGCTTCTAGATGTCCTTTCATTCGAATTTTCCAGAAGTAAAAATATTCGCCACAGAACAATGGAGGCTTGTTGCTACTGCCACCATCTTTGAAAACAAGATTGTTATTTTCGGAAGCCATATGGATCAGATAGGAACAGGTTACCTATAACCTGATCTGATACCAATTGTGAGTAGTAACTACGCCTAAGAGAGGGGGGGGTGAATTAGGATCTTCAAAAATTATTAGCAATCTTGTTAAGTTTCCTTGGTTCTTTTTCTTGGTTGTTAAGTTATTGATGGAAAGTAAAGGCAGAAAGAAAAAGACATAGGAAATTATAGTGGTTCCCTTCACAATCTGAAGGTACTCCACTCCCCTTTCGACTCGAAAGAGTATTTCACTATAGTTCAGAATTTTTGTGAAGCCTAATCACACAACTGTGATGCTTACAATCTAAACCTAAAGGTAATTCCAAGTGTTGAAGAACAATCCTTTTCAATACACTTCACTTGTTTCCAACAATCCTGGATAACAAGGTAATACACAAAAATATTCTTGATAAAATAATTGATGGAAAGTTGTTTATCAATCTGCACGGTTGATCTTCTTCTCGAAACAAATTGTACTCAGATAAGATATACAAGTGTTCTTTATGAAAGAAGGCTGTGAGAGTGTGAAAGTTATTTTAATGGCTTCTTTCAAAATAAGATTTGAACACTTAATGAAAATTCAAAAGGTTGAAGACAAAGAGTAATTTGATAAATTTGTTTCTTGAAGGTTTTTTTTTATTTTGAAATAGAAATCAATTTATACTGGTGAAAAACCTTTCCAAACAAGTGTGATTTTGTAATAGCAAAAATAGCCAGTAAGAAGAATTTTAAACAATGCAATTTTCATGAACAGCTGCCATTTTTGCTTGTTGTTACAGTGTTAATCGGTTAACCAAAAGGGTTAATCGGTTAACACCTTTACAACGTTCAAAATATTTGAAATTTTCATGTGTTAATCGGTTAACCCATATGGTTAATCGATTAACACTATTATTAAGTCCCAAAATACATAATTTTAGATTGTGTTAATCGGTTAACCCATATGGTTAATCGGTTAACACTGAAGGTTTTTGTAAAAATACTTAATTTAAAATAGAAAGAGTATTTTAGAAATGTTTTGAAAGTATTAGTGTAAGTGGTGTAGTGAAATGTGATTATTAAAGAACACTTGTATAAATTTCCTAAAGTAAAAATGTTTATACCGTTCTTTGAATCACCATTTTCAATTGTAGCTTGTAGACGAAGCTTTGATCAATAAAGTCGTATGCGATGATACTCTCTTGATCTTTGTTGATCTTGTTTGCTTGCTTGCGTCTCCTGCTTTTTGTGAAGAATTCAGAAGAATGATGATTCTGGTTTCATCTTCAATATATACCCCTACGGGTGTACTTCTGCTTTTATCTTCAATATATATACCCCCACGGGTATATAGCATAAGCATCTCCAATATATATACCCCCACGGGTATATAACATAAGTATCTTACGTACCAAGCTTGTATGAGTTGTCTTCATCAAAACACAAAGGCCTTGAAGCTTGCTTCTACAATCTCCCCCTTTTTGATGATGACAACCGATCCTTTGAAAATTCTGCTTTGATACTTGGTTCTCTTCATTTTCCCCCTAACTTAGAGAGCTCCCCCTAAATACAAGAGAGATACAATCCTTCTCCCCCTTAGACATAAGAGAGATACAATATTTCTGCAGGGAAATGTTAGAGACCAATCCTTCTCCCCCTTTGTCATTAGCAAAAAGGAAGAGGAGCAAGAATAGTGAAATTTAAAATAAGCATACATAGTAAACACATAATCACAAACACTTAACACACAGAAACACTTAAAACACATTTAACCAAAATTTGACCAATTTTTTTTCTTCTGATTTTTGAAAAATTAACAGTGTTAATCGGTTAACCATGGGGGTTAATCGGTTAACACATTAAAAATTTAATTTTTAAAATAAAAGGTAACAGTGTTAATCGGTTAACCCTGGGGGTTAATCAGTTAACACATTAAAAAATTAAATCAGAATTGAAAAACTAACAGTGTTAATCGGTTAACCCTGGTGGTTAATCGGTTAACACATGCGAAATTTCAGAAAAGTGTTTTAAAACAGAGAGAAAATAGGTTGGAAAACATATATTCTACACACAATAACATATGAAAATTGTAGATGTCACCTTCATCGAGAATTCCGAGTTCTCGTCGAATCTTGAAGAAATGTTCTTTTGCGAGTGGCTTCGTGAATATGTCGACGAGTTGGTTATGCGTATCCACAAAGGTTACTTCGACATCTCCTTTAAGCACGTGATTACGGAGGAAATGATGTCGAATGTCGATGTGTTTGGTTCTTGAGTGCATGACCGAATTCTTTGTGATGTCAATCGCACTTGTGTTGTCGCACCGGAGAGGAATGCATCCAAGATCAGTTCCATAGTCGCTTAATTGTTGCTTCAGCCAAAGGTTTTGTGCACAACAGCTTCCCGCCACTATGTATTATGCTTCAGCCGTACTACGAGCAACACATGCTTCTTTCTTACATGACCACGAAACCAATTCATTTCTAAGGATGTGACAGGTTCCACTTGTACTTTTTCGATCAGTTTTACATCCTGCATAATCCGCATCAGAATAACCAATTAATGTACAAACACTGCCTTTCGGATACCATAGGCCGACGTTCGATGTTCCCTTGAGATATTTCATGATCCTGTTGACAGCCATGAGATGTGACTCCTATGGATTTGCTTGGAAGCAAGCACACAAACAAACACTAAACATTATGTCAGGACGACTTGCCGTCAAATATAATAAGGAACCAATCATACCTCGATACTTTGTAATATCAATTGATTTTCTCGATTCATCTTGATCGACGTAGGTTCCAGATCCCATTGGTGTTGAGATAGCTTTGCATTCATCCATATCAAATCTCTTTAACAACTCTTTGCAATACTTTGTTTGGTTGATAAATATTTCGTACTTTAATTGCTTGATTTGTAATCCGAGGAAATAGTTCATCTTTCCCATCATAGTCATTTCGAACTCGTCTTGCATCATTGAAGCAAATTCTTCACATAGTTCCTTGTTTGTTGATTCGAAGATGATGTCGTCCACATATTTTTTGAACAAGTAAGGTATTATCCTTTATCTTTTTGATAAATAAAGTCTTGTCTACCTTGCGTTTTTCAAATCCTTTTTCGCATAAGAAACTACTTAGACAATCATACCATGCCCTTGGTGCATGCTTTAAACCATATAGAGTTGTCTTCAATTTGTATACATGTGAAGGATTCTTGAAGTCTTCAAAGCCCGGAGGTTATTTGACATAGACTTCTTCGTTGATGTATCCGTTCAAAAAGGCGCTTTTGACGTCCATTTGGAAAAGTTGAAAATTTATTGAACATGCATAAGCAAGTAATAGACGAATAGCTTCTAATCTTGCAACTGGAGCGAAAGTTTCTTCAAAGTAAATTCCTTCCTCTTGATTGTACCCTTGAGCCACCAATATTGCTTTGTTTCGAACAATTATTCCAATCATCAAGTTTGTTTTTAAACACCCATCTTGTTTCGATGATATGTTTATCTTTCGATTTAGGAACAAGTTCCCAGACTTGATTCCTCTCGAATTGGTTTAATTCTTCTTTTATAGCAATAATCCATTGATCATCTTTAAGAGCTTCACCAACTTTGGAAGGTTCAATTTGAGATACGAACGCCATATTCAAGCATGCATCTTTGAGATTTAATCTTGTAATAATACCTTGACTTATGTCTCTGATCACTTTGTCGATAGGATGATCTCTATGAGTCCTCCATTATTTTGGTAGATTGTTGACATTGAAATCTTGTTGAACGGGTTTATCTTGTTCTTTAATGATATTTTCAGAATTACCTTCTTCGGGAGTTTCTACAAAATCATCATCATTATCACAAAACACAATATCCTCCTTGGAGGGGTTAGATTCATTAAATTTGACATGCATAGACTCTTCAATAGTTAATGTTCTTTTATTGTAAATTCTAAAAGCTTTACTAGTAAGGGAATAGCCAAGAAATATACCTTCGTCTGATTTTTCATCAAACTTACCAAGGTTGTCTTTGTCGTTATTCAAGACAAAACACTTACATCCGAATATGTGAAAGTAGGAAATGTTTGGCTTTCTCCCTTTGAAAATTTCATAGGGGGTTTTCTTGAGAGTTGGTCTAATATTAACCCGGTTATTTACAAAACATGCCATACTCACCGCATCTGCCCAAAAATACTTAGGAAGATTTGAGTCACTCAACATTGTTCTTGCAAGTTCCACCAATGACCGATTCTTTCTTTCCACGACACCATTTTGTTGTGGAATTCTTGGTGAAGAGAATTGTGTGAAATTCCATGTTCTTCATAAAATTCGTCAAATGCGGCGTTTTGAAATTCTCCACCGTGATCGCTTCTTATGGAGACAATTGTTAGCGCCTTTTCATTTTGAATTTGTTTTGCAAACTTCTTAAATGCTTTAAAAGCATCACTTTTCTGCATTAAAAAGTAAGTCAAACAAAATCTAGAATAATCATCAACAATAACTAAAGCGAAAACATTACCTCCGAAGCTTTTTGTTCTAGATGAACCAAAGAGATCCATATGTAACAATTGTAGTGGCCTTGTTGTGGACACCACATTTTTGGATATGAAAGTTGATTTGGTTTGTTTTCCTTTTTGACAAGCGTCACATAACTTATCTTTGATGAATTTGATCTTCGGCAATCCAATAACCAAGTCATGTTTGATCAATTTATTCAAGTGCTCCATATGAATATGAGCAAACCTCTTATGCCATAACCATAATTCATTGTTGTTTGCCAAGAGACATTTAACATTCAAAGATACGTTATCAAAGGAAATTAAGAAAATATTATTAACTCTTTTACCTTTTAGCATAACTTCATGAGTAACTTCGTTTTCAATCAAACATTCATTTTTAGTGATGTTAATTTTGAAACCTCGGTTGTAACACCCATTTTAATTATTTAGTCATTTTATTACTATTTTAAATATTATATGTTGGTGTGCCCTTTGGTGGGGGTGTATTTGGTGATGTTTGGTGGGTGTCCCTAGTGTGGGAGGATTATTGGTGGTGTTTTGGTGAATATAATAATATAGTGTATAATATTAATAATTGTGGGAATATTATTATTATTATTATATTTATTATAGTTACTATTGTTATTAATATTATTATTATTTTGGTGAGATAATAATAATATTATTATTATTATTATTATTATTATTTTATTAAGTTATTATTATTATTATTATTAAGTTATTATTATTATTATTAAGTTATTATTATTATTGGGATTAGAGAATTAAAATAGAGAATGTGAGGAGTTAGTAGTTTTCACGATACATTGTGAGAAGTTAGAAAAAGTGGAAAAAGAACGATAGAAAGGAGAGAAGTGAGAAGAACGGAAGAGGGAACGAAGAACGAAGGAACAGGGGAAAATCAGAATTGGCCAAACCTTGGAGGATTCTTTCATCGATCAACCGATTAACAAGGTAAGGGGGGAGAAACTTGATTGGGAAATGGTTTATACATGTATAGGGTAGTTGGGGATTCCTTAACCCCGTAGAAAGATCATCTATATATGATATTTTGAGTTGATATGTTGTGATTGATGATGATTGTTGTTAATTATATAGTAATCGTTAATGAATTGTTGTTTTTGGTTGATTTGGCATATAGGGCATATAGGGTGTTTTACGGTTTAGGGAAAATTCTGAATGGCTTTTGAGGTATCGATAAAGTGTGTAGGTGATGATTTTGGGAATAGGAATTAGAAACCTATTGGTTACGGTAATGTGCAAGATTGGTACTAGAATAGACTGAGGATCTGAGTTGGGATGATAGGTACAATTTGGCCTAGAATACACTGCAGAACTGTGAGGAAACTTGGTGAATCGCAGCATTCGCTGGGCTTCGCCTGGAGAATGTTGGCGAAGCTTCGCCTGGCGAAGGGAGGCGAGTGTTCGCCTGGCGAGTGTTCGCCTGGCGAGCTGAGGCGAGTGGTAGCGAATAATTCAGAATTAAGTCCTAGACCTAAAGGGTAGGAACTTCGCCTGGCGAGTGTGGCCAGCGAAGGTTCGCCTGGCGAATGAAGGTTCGCCTGGCGAGTGCACGATAGTGAAATGAGGGCTTCGCCAGCAGGTTCGCCTGGCGAATACTAGCGAAGGTTCGCTACGGGGCTTCGCCTGGCGAATGTCAGCGAACGTAGCAGAACCAGAATGTGAGTGGTGTGATATTTTGGCCTTGAGCTCTGGACTTGTGTGATTCCTTTGGCCTTGATGCCATGTATGAATGATGACTGTGGGAATTAACTTGTGTACTTGGTGATAGTGCATATTTCCCGTAATAATGACTAGTGGACGATTAGTTGATGTATATGTATGTAGTGATCAGTAGGATCGTGTATCCCCGAGTAGTGGGATGTGTTTGTATCTTGGTGATAGAATATGAACTTGTTTACTAACTGATTGATTTATATGGTGTTGGTGCATGTTATATCTATGCATATATATGTGATGTATGATGATATGATCAGGAGGATCGTGTGCACGTTGAGTGCCTAAATATATTAGTTATGCATTGGTGTGTGCATATCATGGTGTTTTGGTGGGATGAATCATGTCTCAGGAGGAGCGTAAGTGATTCATCCGTACTCCTTGGTGGAGAATGGTGGGGGATAGATCATGTCTCAGGAGGAGCGTAAGTGATCTATCCAAGTTCGATTGAATGAAGCAACGAGTCGGTACCGCATGCATGGTGTTGAGTTGCATTTTGCATTATAATATGTTATATTGTAAATTGAACAATAGGTTCGTCATATGGTGTTGTTAGGGGTGAATCTTGGTGTGTTGGTGTGTTGTACTACCTTATTTACATGTATTACATTACCATTATATTTTTGATCATGTTTTCTCACCCCTTTGTTGCTGTTGTGGTCTGTGCTTCTTCGGAAGTACAGATAATCCAGGTGCTTAGCTAGCTTGGATATTGGTGTGATTGTCGAGTCTAGGATGCTCTGATACGTAGCACGGGACTTGGGCGTTTTTATTTATTTTATGAAGAACTTATATTTTATTTCCTTGTGGACGTATCAAACTTTTATTGAATTTTATTATTTAACATTCCGCTGTATTTGGAGAAAAACCTTTTTATAAGGAAACGTTGTTTTTATGTGATATCCAACTTGGGAGAATTGGAACTCTGATTTTGTTTATTTATAATGTTTATTAATTTAATTGATTTTGGGAAGTGGGGTGTTACATCGGTCACACAATTGGCTAATGCTAAGTAGATTATGCTTTAGACCTTACACATATAGGACATCCTTTATGGTTGTTGAAGGCGGTAAACCAACGATGCCTACGCCAAGGATTCTTCCATTGTTGCTGTCACCATAGGTAACGAATCTCATGGCCTTAACTGTTAGATGTGAAAATTTGCTTAGATCACCCGTCATGTGCCTCGAACATCCACTATCAAGATACCATTCATTTGAAGAGGTCTTCAAGCATACCTTATGGTCTTCATCGTCGGAATGATGTAATGCCATCAATGCTAGATTTGCGCTTTAATCACTACCGGAGTCCGAGGAAGAACTAATCTCATTGTCATCTCGAGCAATGTAGGCTTTCTTCTTGAAATCCTTCTTTCCTTTGTGATCATGATTCTTTGTGAGTTTAGGACATTCTGCTTAGTGTTGCACCCCAAATTTTGACCCCTTAGATCCTCATACACATTTTAGGATCATATTCATTTGATTAACTAACCTTAACCCATTTCAAGTTTATCTTTGTCAAGATGCAGATAAATTAGGGTTCCGTACCGTCAAAATCGAGGCTTCGGTGGTTGATCAATCAATGTGTTGGATTGGTTCAAATATAAACAAGATCAAGGATACTACATGGGGTCAAGTATGAATCAAATTTGAGGTTGTCATCCAGGAATTGAGAACGGTGCAGTTCAAGATACCCGATTAGGGGTTTTCGATTAGGAAAAGTCAACCGTAGTTTGACTTTTGATTTAAAAAAATGTTCAATGGTGGGATCATGGTCCATGAAGTTCCTATAGCTTAGTAAAGTCTACTCAAGAAGCGTCAAGGCTTCAAGATACCCAAAACACCAACAGTCGATTCAGAGTTCTTCAATCAATCGGTTCGTCTGACTGAAAAGTCAACTCATTGACCAACATGGTTTTGACCCAAAATTTAATGCAATTATGTTCCTAATGGTATATCACATCTATTCATGAATTTTGGTGACCATTGATCAAGAATTGATAAGTAATTGAAAAGTTGGGAAATTAAGGTTTTGAAAAGGGCAAAGCCATAACTCCTTAACCACACAAGGGTTTTTGACCTAGTTTCAAGGGGAATGAGTTCCTAAAAACAAGCATAAATATTGTAGTACCTAATTGGGGATTTTTAAAAAGTATAAGTGGGTTCCATAACTCTTCCTGGTTAGAGAGAACCAAGATCCACAAGTTGGCAAAAACTCACATTCGCAAAACTAGGTCAGCATGAGTTTTTTTATTCCAAAACCTCTCCAAATCGATGCTAATCAATGGCTAAACCTTATTTATGATGTTTTAATTGTTAATTACATTTTAATATCAATTCACACAAAAATGACACAAATATCAAAGGAAATCATCAATTTAATGCAAGTTGCAAAGATGAATAGTGAAGAAAGAGAAAAAAGGTGGCTACCCTTGTCAAATCATCAACTTTACTTCAACAAGTCACCTCCTAACCCATCAAGCATGATGAAAACAATATATAGGGCATGGAGAATATCTTAGTAGAGTGGCTTAAACAAAGTATGAAGATTGCATTGGAAAACTCTAAGATTTTCATGATGGAAGGTTAAAATGGCAATTTGCTTCACTTTTACCCATACCTTGATCCAAGGCCTTTGACTATAAATAGAAATCCTTCATACATCACAAACACATGAGTTCTATGCTAGAAACCATCTAGAACTCTCTCCCTTACACAATCACCAAATTCTTGCAAAATCTCACTAAGTCTCCAAAATCCATCAAAATCTATTTTTGCAAAACACCTTCCAAAACCATTTCCAAACTTTTTCCAACTAAAGAAACACTTCAACACATCAAATATGAAGTATGAAGCTATCCAAATCACTTCCAATCTTATGTAACAAGGTTTGAGTGAGTTGGTCCTTGAAACCTTTGGATTTTAGAGTTTTTCCTTCATTTACAAGGCATTTCGTCACTAGCTTGCTTGGAGGTTGTTTGGAGCATCTATTCATCAAACTAGAACATTTGAAGACCTTGTAAGAGCTCTCAATATCTCTGGTTTTCTTATTGTTAAGCTTGCTTCAAGAGGTAAACCTAAAACTCATAAATGTGAACTTTCTACTTGTATTTCACATGCTACCATGAATGTTTTTAGGGTTTTCACCTTCCTATCTCTCATTTATTCATTTCAAAACTTTAATTTTATTCTCTTTTGAGTTTTATTTTAAAGTTATGATTTTGGCTTGTTAGCATCCTTGTGTACTTGAGTTTGACTAAAACTCTTGCTTGTAAGCATTTGTGTTTGATCTTCTCTTTAAAACTTGAAAGTTTTCCCCGTGAAGTTTTTTAAACTTCTCACTTACATTTGTTGTGACATTATTTGATTACGCTTGATAATTGTAATTACATATGGCATTTTGTAAGCTCTAAGAAACCATTCTTTGTCAAGATACATCTTTATCTTTGTTAAGATCCCCTGCCATCTTTGTTAAGATATATCCCCATCTTTGTTAAGATATGTTTGTGGTTATGACTTCCTTATGCTTAAGTCTTGTAAGAACTTACCGTTCTTGATATTGTAATATCTTGATACTTGTTTTGGTTGTGACCATCTATCTTGATTGAAATCATTAATATTGTAATATCTTAAATTCTTGCTTTGGTTTTCACCATTCATCCTGATTTAGATCCTTGCTTATTATAATATGCTTGATCATTCTTGGTTGTAACCATATCCCTTATATTCATCATGTGTGAATGATTATGATTTGTTAAGTTTATTTCTCCAAAGTGATGGAACTCTTTAGTTCTCATCCCAGTTGCCTCCTCTTTTCCCTTCCAAAGGAAAGTCTCTCTATTGACCCTTGGGTCATAGATAACTCATTAAACTCATAGGTATGGATAGAACCTTCACCCTATTTTGGTCTGGATAGAACCAATTGATCCTTATTCTGTAGTTCGGGCCTGAACTACGACCGCTCTGATTTCTCATTGGACAATGAGAACACGTAGGCACAAGATGCGATATCTTGACAAGCAACCTTTCCCCTTCTCCCACCTTTTAGTCTGGATAGAACCAATTGGTCTCACAACGTAGAACTTTAGGATAGAGTTTGGTTAACTCTATGTAAGAATCATGGATATGATTACTTACTTCCATTTCTTTAGAGTTCAACACAGATCTAGAGATTTTTGTGAAACTTTACACAAGCATTGTTATGTTTGTCCCCCTTGGAACCTTGATCATAATCAAGTGTTCTTCAACCCTAGTGAGGTGAACTACGATTGCTCTGATTCTATCCTAGTTAGGATACATAGGCAGAGGACGTGACGTCTTTGCGAGCAAACTTAGAAACTATCTTTAGGTTTTAACCTACACCTTTACCCAATCCCAATCCATAGCAAACATTTCGTAAACTTAGCATGCAAAAAAACAAAAGGTTCCTGTAGAGTAATACAGATGTTTAGGATGTGAAATACCTACCCTATTCATAACTAACCCCCGATCCCCGAATCTCTTAGCGTTGTTGTTACATCGCGAAAAGGGTTTTTCTTTCTTTAGACCTTTCCTTTGGATAAATTAAAGTTCGGTTGTGAATCTAAGAATTAAAGATTCAAGTTAATCAATAGCTTGGTATCACGATTCTCACTACAACAGAAATGGCGACTTCATTGGGGACAATTAACTTGAGGGTTTAGCCTATTTTGTTTAATTTCATGTTATATTTGTAAATATTTGCTTAACATGTATATTTGTCAATATATTTGTTTAATTGTGGATATTGGGTGTTTGAGTGGTGAGACGGTCCTATACCCGGACTCGAGTGCACTTATGATAGGATGGTGGTATATTCAAGAAGGCTTATAGGGAATTGATTCCCGACCAAGCTAACTTGAGAAACCACCGCTTAGTTTAGGCCCTCTTGAAAAGTTTAGTATTATTGATCGAGTATTCGTGGAAACAATGCTACTTTCGACGTAGGAGCCCATGACATTGTGGACTTTTAGAATACACTTTACCCCACTTTGGCCTTATTAGGACGTAGTGCGATGACCATAAGGAAGTATTTCCGAAATAGTTGATACGCGATACTACACTCAGACGAGATTCTCTTGAGAATATTATCGATTACCAAGTGATTTGGGAAATTGATAATATCCGAAAGATGGGGTTGATGACTCTGGGAACTTTGTAGAACCCATTCGGCAGGTACAAATCAATCCATAGTACAAATCCTTGGGGATGGGTAGACCTTTGACTCCTTGCTTTGATCTTGAGCCTAGGATGTCTTTGTATATGCTTTGTATTTGTGAATACTTGTCTTTGTGTTATGTGTGCATCATCACATCATATCACCATAAGCATATCATGTCGCAACTAGTTTTGTAAAACTCAGTCGATCTCTAGTATTTTTAAAAGTTGTAACTTTTTCAACGATCAATGGAATGAGGGTTTTAACCTAATCAAACTTCTGAGTTTTGTAAAACCAGTTGCGTTTTTGCACTTGCATCAACATTTTACATATCATACTTCGTTGCATTGGTCTTTTTGGTTCATTCTCTGTTCCGTTGACATCAGAGGGAGGATATCTAGCACAAATGGCAACAATTGAGGGACTTTTGAAAGCTCAGGAAATGCTGAAAGAGGACATCAGAATTCTCAAGTGTCAGATGAATTGGGTACTTGAGACATTGTAGAATATGATGAAGAAAGAGGGTCACTCTGACCATGTTGCGTCCAGAGAAACTAGGGATGCATTATCTCCGATGGTTCCTCCAACTCAAGGACATCCTCGACATCAACGAACAAATAACCGTCAATCGCGTCAGTACGCCCAACACTCAGTGTTTGTTCCTCCTCAAGCTTCTCAAAGCCGAAAATTGAACAAGAAGGATCATGTCAGGAAAGATAAGACTTGCGGTAGACAAACTCCAGCACCGTTAAGCAAACTTTACCCGCTATTGATTCAGAACTCACTAGTGACTCCACGATTATCCAATCCGGTACCAGGACCATGGCATAATGCAAACCTAAACTGTGAGTTTCACAAAGCAGCCGAAGGACACAACTTGGATGCATGTATAGCATTGAGTTATCTTGTGCAAGAGCTAATCATTGACAAACGCTTGATCCTCGAGGAAGACCATCCAAGAGTGGAATGTGGATACCATACTGGAACAATAGGGCACCTAGTTGAAGAATGTGAAGGTTTTAAACTAAGACTGCAAGAGTTGCTGAAACCTCAGGAGGATAAATCAAATGACAGTGCTGCGATTCCTGAATTTAAAGGCAAAGGACCCGTGAGACCACTCATAATTCTATATCACAAGGAGCATGTGGTTGTTGAAGGTGTTTCCCCGCATGGGCCTAAAATTTGAAATTTGTTTTGTTAAACAATTTTAATTCCCTGAGGCTGGCAGCTGTAGACTGTTTCAGCATTTTGTTGTGTTTTCTCCGCATTTGTGTTGCTTGTAAGCTGTTGTTTATTTGAATTGGCAAGATTAAATGAAATGTTTGTGCATCTTTTGATTAAGTCCATTCATTTCACTCTTTCTCTTTCTTTTCATTGTTATGAGATAACGAAAAATGCAAAAATTTCTTTTGTTTACTAAACTGTTGTTTAAAGCAAAGATTGGGGAGGATGATGAAAATCATATCCATAACTGTTGTTGATATGCTTTCAATTTAACTTTGCCGATGATGTAAGGCATTGTTTCAATCCCTAAACACTGAAGAAATAAGGAAGATAATCCCTCGTTAACCCCTTCGAGCCTAGGCGTAGGAGTTTTTCTTTCTTTACAAAACAAAACCTTAAATCTCAAACCTGGGGCGGGTAGTTCTCAGTTAACTTGAAGATACGTGCATACAAGACACTTTTCATATAGAAGTGGTGCATTCAGGTTTTTTCTTCGAACACAACAAGAGAGTGTCGAAGATGTTTTTCAGCATAAAAGATGATGATGGTTCGCCGTAACCATTAAACTGGGTAGTCACCTCCTTTCTTAAAAGAAAAAAGAGAAGAAGAAAAAAGAAAAAAGCCCGCTAAGTCAAAACCTATGAAGGAGACTTAGGCAAAAATGGGGCATCCCATTGACTGTTTAACCGAACAAAGAAGTTCAGACAAAGAAGTCGGGGATAAACAAAAGAGAGGAATGTTGTAAGAGTTATCACTCTTAAAAATCCTCAAAAAGCTATCAAGTACTGTAAGGGAGTTGTGACTATCCTAGGTTTGTGAGCCATCACCAACTATCATCAGTTCAATTCTTAAAGTCTGTAAGAACCTGAGTGTATAGTTTGAGTTAACTGAGCGTAGGATTGGAGTTCATCATGGAGAGTGGTGGAACTAAATAACTTTGAGCCTTCATTCTTTGTTTCATGAACCGTAAACCAAGCCACATTACAACCCTTAAAAGACCTAATTGAGGTAAGGTTGTTTTGAAAGCATATTACAGCAAGGTTGGATAACCTGACTCCTAATGATCTTTGTTAATTGTGTGTGTTCATCACTTTATCCATCATTTGTAAAATGATTGGACCACTTTCACTTTGATCACTTAATCACTTCGCCGTGTGTGTTTCATCAAAAAATGTTTTCAAAAGATTGCATGAATTTTACATTGAAAATTGCCAATTTTTTAATGAACAACATTGCGTGCAAAACAATCCAATATCAAAGGAATCCCAACAAGCGCTGTCAGCTAGGGAATTTAACTTGATAAAGGAAGCTCAGCCTGGGGCAACCAATTTGAAGGATTTGTTAATCATTTGTTGTAACGTTCCGCTAATCAGAGCCAACCAGGTCAAGATCAGATGAAACTCTCAATGAACAATTTAGTCTGGGGCAATACTTTTGCAGTTACCAACTAGCAGAGGCAAGTTTGTTACCCAGTCGTTACTTCCACAGTCTGAAGACTTTGTTGTGCAAGCACCGTTAAACTGGGGCAATCACGTCGAGATTTGAAAATCTCTCTAAGTGTTTGAAGACATTGAAGCATCTTTATGCCGTTTCTTTTAAAAGCATCCTTATGACTTCTTCTCACAGACTGTGCAATCTGGGGCAGAAAAAGTTGAAGACTATTTGTCGCAAGAGTCGTTGCTCACTTGAAAAATGACTATTGTCATAATGGGGAATAAATGTTTTGTTCTCATGATGCCCTTTGTCAGCTCTCCAGTTAAGTTGTTACCTCAATTGATCCGGGAATCTCTCGATGTAATTTTCCTTCAACAAAGAATTCAAACTCATGATGGCAATCCAAGTGAAGTCTTGAGGTTTTGGCCTAAGAAGATTACTCTCTCCAAAAGAAGGTGGTAACCTTGAAGTGGAATTGTTGTTCTTCATGATCATCCCTTTGATGTCCAATCTTGGTAAAGTTTGGTTGGGTCTCCGTGTCGAGATGTTCATTTCATCTCCTGTTTTGTTTTGTCTGTTTCGTCAGCATAAACATAAGCATGGCATAAAGCATAGCATCCGTGCATTGTTGCTATCTCTGGTTGTTACCTGTTCCTGTTTCACTTTGGTTCCCTCCTCAGTGATTGGGTGTGTTGTCTCTCTCTAATAGAGTTGTCAGCCCTTAAGCATAAAATGTCCGTCCTTTATCAATTCCCCACAGATTTTAAATCCTCGTGGATGATGGTTGCTTTAGTTATCTTTTTCCATGATTGGATAAGGTAAGTCACCATTCGAGTTCATTTCTCAATGGTTGGAGTCTTGTTTGACAGTTTCTTTCTAGCTTGGTTCTGGATTGAACTTTGGTCCCTGTCGGTCGCCGAACCTACCTGGACGTGCATTTATTTTGCACTATCAAGAAGAACATCTTATATTGCAATACAGGTGAGTGGCAGTCTCTTTGGAGAAGCTTAACCTTCATCAACGATAAATGGCAGTCTCTTCGGAGAAGTTTAATCGTCATCAACAGGTGAGTGGCAGTCTCATGGGAGAAGCTTAACCTTCATCAACGATAAATGGCAGTCTCTTCGGAGAAGTTTAATCGTCCTCAGCGATAAATGGCAATCTCTTCGGAGAAGTTTAATCGTCATCAACAGGTGAGTGGCAGTCTCTTGGGAGAAGCTTAACCTTCATCAACGATAAATGGCAGTCTCTTCGGAGAAGTTTAATCGTCCTCAGCGATAAATGGCAGTCTCTTCGGAGAAGTTTAATCGTCATCAACAGTGAGTGGCAATCTCTTGGGAGAAGCTTAACCATATTCAATGATAAATGGCAGTCTCTTCGGAGAAGTTTAATCGTCTTCAATGGTGAGTGGCAATCTCTTGGGAGAAGCTTAACCGTATTCAGCGATAAATGGCAGTCTCTTTGGAGAAGTTTAATCGTCTTCAACGGTGAGTGGCAATCTCTTGGAAGAAGCTTAACCATATTCAGCGATAAATGGCAGTCTCTTCGGAGAAGTTTAATCGTCTTCAACGGTGAGTGGCAATCTCTTAGGAGAAGATTAATCATATTCAACGATAAATGGCAGTCTCTTCGGAGAAGTTTAATCGTCTTTAACGGTGAGTGGCAATCTCTTGGGAGAAGCTTAACCATATTCAGCGATAAATGGCAGTCTCTTCGGAGAAGTTTAATCGTCTTCAACGGTGAGTGGAAATCTCTTGGGAGAAGCTTAACCATATTTAGCGATAAATGGCAGTCTCTTTGGAGAAGTTTAATCGTATTCAGCGATAAATGGCAGTCTCTTCGGAGAAGTTTAATCGTCTTCAATAAATAAGTGGCAATCTCTGAGGAGAAGCTTATCATCGCAACAATAAATGGCGGTCTCATTTGAGAAGTTTATCTTAAGGATGTCGACACACGGTTGTAACCAGCATTGTTTGAAAATCTAGTGGATACTGATATAAGTAATTTGGTGGTGACCAAGCATATTTAAGGCCCGTTGGTAATTGACATCATGAAAATCCATGGACAACAAATGCTGACAATTTGGTTGTGTATCATCCCAAACTAAGTCACAATGGTTTCCATCCCAAGCTCAGGTTGCGTACCTTTGGAGATGTATTGTTTGATCCCAAGCTCAGGTTTCGTACCTTTGGAGATGTATTGTTTGATCCCAAGCTCAGGTTTCGTACCTTTGGAGATGTATTGTTTGATTCCAAGCACAGGTTTTGTACCTTTGGAAGATGTTTATTGCTATCCCAAGCACAAGTTGAGTACCTTTAGAGATAGATGTATTGTTTGATTCCAAGCATAGGTTTTGTACCTTTGGAAAATGTTTGTTTCTATCCCGAGCACATGTTTCGTACTTTTGGAGATGTATTGTTTGATTCCAAGCACAGGTTTCGTACCTTTGGAAGAAGTTTGTTGCCATCCCAAGCATAGGTTGTGTACCTTTGGAGATGTATACTTGGGATCCCGAGTTCAGAAATTCCCAGAGACTAAAGTGGTTGCATTTGCATGAAGTGTTCTATATCCTAATGTTTTGAGGATATTAGTTTTTGATCCTAAGGTTTTGAGGGTCTTCGTACAATCCTAATGTGTTGAGGGTTGTGTCTCTTCTATATCCTAATGTATTGATGATGTTCAGCTTTCGTTCCGAATGTTTTGAGAGCCTGGGTAGAATCCTAACATGTTGAGGGTTGTGTCTCTGCTATATCCTAACACTTTGAGGATTTTAGCTTTTGTTCCTAAAGTATTGAGGGATATATTTATGCTTCCTATTTGCAGACCTGGTCGTCACCAAACTCTTTGAAAATCTAGTTCTTTCTAAATCTAGTAGTTACTGGCATTGCTTGAAAACTAATCATTATTAGTCGGTTGTTACCAATTCCCGGCTGAAGTCCTCTGTTTTATCGATATTGTTTGGATTTCCCAATTGTAATTGGAACTTTGATTTGGTCGTCACCATATCCCCAGTAAGTCTAGTGGTATTTAGCACTTTTTGGAAACCGTTTGTTGGATTGGTCATCACCATCATCCTCAGTAAGTCTAATGGAGACTAACACTAGTTGAAGTTGTTCGTTGTTCTAGTCGTCACCGGTTTCCCCATTGAAGCTTTTGCTTTCGCAGTCGAGTCTCGGAGAACTAGTGGATACTAGCTTCCCCGACGAGTCCAGTCTTGTTTCTAACCTTTTCCTGAAGATGCCGTTTGAACTCTTCATTATAGGAAATTTCTCATCTGGTTATCCCCGTTGAGATTCGTGTCTCCGTTCCGTCTTTTCCCCGGTGAAGATGTGCTTCCCCAGTGGAATTATTCCCCAGCAAAGTTTTCCCCAGTGGGTTTCTTCCCCAGTGAAGTTTGCGCTTCTTTTCTTTCGTATCCCCAGTGAAGAATTGTGTTCTTCCCTGGAGGTGTGTCTCTTTTTCCCCAGTGAAGATGTGTCATCCCTGGTGGAATCTGTGTCCCCTGTGTGAAAGATTCCCTTGAACAACATCGTTAGTCATGTTTGAACTATCTTGCTCATTTTGCCTTAAATCTTTCCCCAGTGTGTCGGGTCCCTTGTGAGTGGTTACTCGTCGTATTGCCGTTCTTTTATATTTGCTCGTGTGTCTGCATTTGTCTTGCATTCAAGCATCATAAAGCATCATTTAAACTCATTTGCATTTTAGCATTTGTCCTTTTGCATACCATCAGATCTAAGGGACAAAATTTCTGGTTTGCTATATATAAATACCTTTCACTAAGATTCTATGAGGATTATCATCTCTCATTGCCATCTAGTGAAGATATTTAAATAGGGGCAACTGCTGCACCCCAAATTTTGACCCCTTAGATCCTCTTCATCATTTTAGGATCATATTCATTTGATTAACTAACCTTAACCCATTTCAAGTTTATCTTTGTCAAGATGCAGATAAATCAGGGTTCCGTACCGTCAAAATCGAGGCTTCGGTGGTTTGATCAATCAATGTGTTGGTTTGATTCAAATATAAACAAGATCAAGGATACTACATGGGTCAAGTATGAATCCAATTTGAGGTTGTCATCCAGGAATTGAGAACGGTGCAGTTCAAGATACCCGATTAGGGTTTTCGATCAGGAAAAGTCAACCGTAGTTTGACTTTTGATTTAAAAAGTGTTCCAATGGTGGGATCATGGTCTATGAAGTTCCTATGGCTTGGTAAAGTCTACTCAAGAAGCTTCAAGGCTTCAAGATACCCAAAACACCAACAGTCGATTCAGAGTTCTTCAATCAATCAGTTCGTCTGACTGAAAAGTCAACTCATTGACCAACATGGTTTTGACCCAAAATTTAATGCAATTATGTTCCTAATGGTATATCACATCTATTCATGAATTTTGGTGACCATTGGATCAAGAATTGATAAGTAATTGAAAAGTTGGGAAATTAAGGTTTTGAAACGGGCAAAGCCATAACTCCTTAACCACACAAGGGTTTTTGACCTAGTTTCAAGGGGAATGAATTCCTAAAACAAGCATAAATATTGTAGTACCTAATTGGGGATTTTTAAAAAGTATAAGTGGGTTCCATAACTCTTCCTGGTTAGAGAGAACCAAGATCTACAAGTTGGCAAAAACTCACATTCGCAAAACTAGGTCAGCATGAGTTTTTTTATTCCAAAACCTCTCCAAATCGATGTTAATCAAAGGATAAACCTTATTTATGATGTTTGAATTGATAATTAACATTTTAATATCAATTCACACGAAAATGGCACAAAGATCAAAGGAAATCATTATTTAATACAAGTTGCAAAAGTGAATAGTGAAGAAAGAGAAAAAAGGTGGCTACCCTTGTCAAATCATCAACTTTACTTCAACAAGTCACCTCCTAACCCATCAAGCATGATGAAAACAATATATAGGGCATGGAGAATATCTTAGTAGAGTGGCTTAAACACAAGTATGAAGATTGCATTGGAAAACTCAAAGATTTTCATGATGGAAGGTTAAAATTGACAATTTGCTTCACTTTTGCCCATATCTTGATCCAAGGCCTTTGACTATAAATAGAACTCACTTCCTACATCACAAACACATGAGTTCTATGCTAGAAACCATCTAGAACTCTCTCCCTTACACAATCACCAAATTCTTGCAAAATCTCACTAAGTCTCCAAAATCCATCAAAATCTATTTTTGCAAAACACCTTCCAAAACCATTTCCAAACTTTTTCCAACTTAAGAAACACTTCAAACACATCAAATATGATGTATTGAAGCTATCCAAATCAATTCCACACTTATGTAACAAGTTTTGAGTGAGCTGGTCCTTGAAACCTTTAGATTTTAGAGTTTTTCCTTCATTTACAAGGCATTTCGTCCACTAGCTTGTTTGGAGGTTGTTTGGAGCATCTATTCATCAAACTAGGAACATTTGAAGACCTTGTAAGAGCTCTCAATATCTCTGGTTTTCTTATTGCTTAAGCTTGCTTCAAGAGGTAAACCTAAAACTCATAAATGTGAACTTTCTACTTGTATTTCACATGCTACCATGAATGTTTTTAGGGTTTTCACCTTCCTATCTCTCATTTATTCATTTCAAAACTTGAATTTTATTCCCTTTTGATTTTTATTTTAAAGTTATGATTTTGGCTTGTTAGCATCCTTGTGTACTTGAGTTTGACTAAAACTCTTGCTTGTAAGCATTTGTGTTTGATCTTCTCTTAAAACTTGAAAGTTTTCCCCGTGAAGTTTTTAAACTTCTCACTTACATTTGTTGTGACATTATTTGATTACGCTTGATAATTGTAATTAGATATGGCATCTTGTAAGCTCTACGAAACCATTCTTTGTCAAGATACATCTTTATCTTTGTTAAGATCCCCTGCCATCTTTAATAAGATATATCCCCATCTTTGTTAAGATATGTTTGTGGTTGTGACTTCCTTATGCTTAAGTCTTGTAAGAATTTACCGTTCTTGATATTGTAATATCTTGATACTTGCTTTGGTTGTGACCATCTATCTTGATTGAAATCATTAATATTGTAAAATCTTAAATTCTTGCTTTGGTTTTAACCATTCATCCTGATTTAGATCCTTGCTTATTATAATATGCTTGACCATTCTTGGTTGTAACCATATCCTTTATATTCATCATGTGTGAATGATTATGATTTGTTAAGTTTATTTCCCCAAAGTGATGGAACTCTTTAGTTCTCATCCCAGTTGCCTCCTCTTTTCCCTTTCAAAGGAAAGTCTCTCTATTGACCCTTGGGTCATAGATAACTCATTAAACTCATAGGTCTGGATAGAACCTTCACCCTCTTTTGGTCTGGATAGAACCCATTGATCCTTATTCTGTAGTCCGGGCCTGAACTACGACCGCTCTGATTTCTCATTGGACAATGAGAACACGCAGGCACAAGATGCGATATCTTGACGAGCAACCTTCCCCCTTCTCCCACCTTTTGGTTTGGATAGAACCAATTGGTCTCACAACGTAGAACTTTAGGATAGAGTTTGGTTAACTCTATGTAAGAATCATGGATATGATTACTTACTTCCCTTTCTTGAGAGTTCAACATAGATCTAGAGAGTTTTGTGAAACTCTATGCAAGCATTGTTATGTTTGTCCCCCTTGGAACCTTGATCATAATCAAGTATTCTTCAACCCTAGTGAGGTGAACTATGATTGCTCTGATTCTATCCTAGTTAGGATACGTAGGCAGAGGACGCGACGTCTTTGCGAGCAAACTTAGAAACTATCTTTAGGTTTTAACCTACACCTTTACCCAATCCCAATCTATAGCAAACATTTCGCAAACTTAGCATGCAAAAAAACAAAAGGTTTCTGTAGAGTACTACAGATGTTTAGGATGTGAAATACCTACCCTATGCATAACCAACCCCCGATCCCCGAATCTCTTAGCGTTGTTGTTACATCGTGAAAAGGGTTTTTCTTTCTTTAGACCTTTCCTTTGGATAAATTAAAGTTCGGTTGTGAATCTAAGAATTAAAGATTCAAGTTAATCAATAACTTGGTATGACAATTCTCACTGCAACACTTTGATGTGGCCTTTCTTTCCATATTCATAGCAAGTAATATCTCCATTTGATGTTGATGTTTCTTTTTCCTTATTCTTTGAGAACTTCTTTCTTCTTGTATAACTTGAGATTTTAATATTATTTTTTGCACCAAAATATTTTCCAAGTGTTTTTACAAGGAGAGTAAAGTTTTCATCTTCATCAGAGTTGTCTTCTTTCTCTACTTCTTTGGATTCAGCTTTTAAGGCAATGCTCTTGGATGTCTTTTCTTGAACTTCATGTTTCTCCAATCTTCTAAGTTTCGTTTCATATTCTTGGAGTTTTCCGAATAACGTAGTGGACGTCATTGTTGATAGGCTTTTCTTCTCGGCAATCACCGTCCCTTTTGGTTGCCACTCTCTTGATAAGGACCTAAGCACTTTAAGATTAAGTTCATCATTGGTTAGTGTCTTACCAAGTGCATGTAAGTGATTTGTCAAATGCACGAATCTTTTCTGCAGGTCTAAGATAGATTCTCCTGGTTTCATTATGAATAAGCCGTACTCTTTACTTAAAGTGTTCAATCTGAATCTTTTGACTTCGGTGGTTCCTTCGTGTGTTTCACAAGAGTGTCCCAAATTTGCTTGGCCGTTGAACATGTTCAAATATGGAAGAATTCATCTATTCCAAGTGCACTCTGTAGTATATTTATCGCCTTTTTGTCATAGAGAACTTTCTTTTTATATTCATCATCCCATGATTCTTGCGGTTTCGAGGAACCGACTCCGTTGACTACTGTTACCAGAAGAAATGGACCATTCTGGACAGCATCCCATATTTCACTTCCATGTGCTTCTAGATGTGCTTTCATTCGGATTTTCCAGAAGTAAAAATATTCGCCACAGAATAATGGAGGCTTGTTGCTACTGCCACCATCTTTGAAAACAAGATTGCTATTTGCGGAAGCCATATGAATCGGATAGGAACAGGTTACCTATAACCGGATCTGATACCAATTGTGAGTAGTAACTGCACCTAAGAGGGGGGGTGAATTAGGATCTCCAAAAATTATTAGCAATCTTGTTAAGGTTCCTTGGTTCTTTTTCTTGGTTGTTAAGTTATTGACGGAAAGTAAAGGCAGAAAGAAAAAGACACAGGAAATTATAGTGGTTCCCTTCACACTCTGAAGGTACTCCACTCCCCTTTCAACTTGAAAGAGTATTTCACTATTGTTCAGAATTTTTGTAAAGCCTAATCACACAACTGTGATGCTTACTATATAAACCTATAGGTAATTCCAAGTGTTGAAGAATAATCCTCTTCAATACACTTCACTTGTTTCCAACAATCCTGGATAACAAGGTAATACACAAAAATATACTTGATAAAATAATTGATGGAAAGTTGTTTATCAATCTGCAAGGTTGATCTTCTTCTCGAAACAAATTATACTCAGATAAGATATACAAGTGTTCTTTGTGAAAGAAGGTTGTGAGAGTGTGAAAGTTATTTTAATGGCTTTTAAATATGATTTGAACACTTAATGAAAATTTAAAATGTTGAAGACAAAGAGTAATTTGATAAATTTGTTTCTTGAAGGTTGTTTTTGATTTTGAAATAGCAATCAATTTATACTGGTGAAAAACCTTTCCAAACAGGTGTGATTTTTAACAGCAAAAATAGCCAGTAAGAAGAATTTTAAACAATGCAATTTTCCATGAACAACTGCCATTTTTGCTTGTTGTTACAGTATTAATCGGTTAACACCTTTACAACGTTCAAAATATTTGAAATTTTCATGTGTTAATCGGTTAACCCATATGGTTAATTGATTAACACTGTTATTAAGTCCCAAAATACATAATTTTAGATTGTGTTAATCGGTTAACCCATATGGTTAATCGGTTAACACTGAAGGTTTTTGTAAAAATACTTAATTTAAAATAGAAAGAGTATTTTAAAAATGTTTTGAAAGTATTAGTTTAAGTGGTGTAGTGAAATGTGATTATTAAAGAAAACTTGTATATATTTCCTAAAGTAAAAATGTTTATACCTTTCTTTGAATCACCATTTTCAGTTGTAGCTTGTAGATGAAGCTTTGATCGATAAAGTCGTATGCGATGATACTCTCTTGATCTTTGTTGATCTTGTTTGCTTGCTTGCGTCTCTTTCTTTTTGCGAAGACTTCAGAAGAATGATGATTCTGGTTTCATCTTCAATATATACCCCTACTGGTGTACTTCTGGTTTTATCTTCAAAATATATACACCCACGGGTATATAGCATAAGCATTTTCAATATATATACCCCCACAGGTATATAGCATAAGTATCTCGCGTACCAAGCTTGTATGAGTTGTCTTCATCAAAACACAAAGGCCTTGAAGCCGTCTTCTACATAGAGCGCTTTGTGAGGAAGAAGAAGACGGGTTGTACCCCAGCCCAAATTTGTCTTGTTTATTGGGGATGCTCAAAACTTGCCCCCAACCCTGAGATGTTCTAGACTTCCCCACTGCTTGTGCTTCCTTAAAAGACGACATAGCAACCTCGGGCACTCTGCCCACAACTGGCGTCTTCTCTTTAATATGAACAGTCTCGAAAGCTTGGCACAGGGTTTCATGAATCTCCCCATCTACCTCAACATACTTAAATGAAGACAAATGGATTATCATAATATCCTCTTCACCGTAGACGATGACGATATTACCACTCACCATATATTTCAGTTTCTGGAGGAGATTTGACGTCACGACTCCCGCCGAATGAATCCAAGGTCGTCCCAACAGGCAGTTGTACGCTGGCTGAATATGCATTATGTAAAAAACAGCGTTAAAAATCTCCGTATCGACCTGGATTGGAAGAGTCAGTTCTCCGAAAACGGACCTCCTTGTCCCATCAACTGCTTGCACAACCAAATCACTTGGGGTACAAATGACTCCTTGGGTATCCAGCTTCATCAAAGCTTTCTTGGGCAATACATTAAGTGAAGACCCAGTGTCTACCAGCACATGCGACAACATAACCCCTCTGCACTTAATGGAGATGTGCAAGGCGTGATTATGGTTTCGCCGTTTAGGCTTCAAATCAAGATCTCTAAACCTAAGCCCGTTTCCAGCGTTCACGTGTGCCACCACACCTTCGAGTTGATTCACTGAAATTTCCTGCGGCACGTACGCAGTATTCAGAATCCTCAAGAGAGCATTCTGATGTGCCTCAAAGCACAGTAGTAATGACAAGATTGAGATCTTCGACGGAGTTTGTTGCAAATGGTCTACGATCTTATAGTCACTTTTCTTGATTAGACGCATAAATTCCTCTGCATCTTTCAACAAAGTTTCTTTCTCACCACTCTGGGAACTTTCTTCAACCACAACTTTCCCTTTTCCCTTATCCAATCTTTCAACATTCGCTTCCGGAGGTGCAAACACCCTCTCGCTTCTGGTTACTCCACCGATTCCTACCAAAATATCAACAGAATCAAACGGCGTACTCTTTAGCTCTTGCTTTTGACCATTGCAAAAGACTTTGGCTCCATAATTCCATGGTATCGCCTTGGTGCTTTCATAAGGTATAGGCCCTGCCTTAGTGATTATAATGGTGGGTGGCCTTGGCGGCGCAGAAATATTGATTGTTCAATAAAGAATGGAAATTATGGCCACTTCGTCCTTCTCTTCATCAATTACTTTCTCTTCCGAAACTCTATCAAACTGCAGAACACCCTTATCCATTAATCTCTGAACATGACTCCTTAGATTTTTACATCCTTTTGGATGAGCCAAACAACTTGCACAGTCTCTTTCACAACCGGGAAACACTCATCCACTCAACAACCTACTCTTCACAAAACTTAAAGGAGTTTTCAGCTCTTCCACATCAGTCACAAGATTCAACCCTTCTTCCTCAACAACGGCATTTACCCCAGTCACTCCATGATTAGGCACAGGATTTTGCACAACATTAGGCGCGTCGTGTGAAAAATTGATAGCTTTATTGTAGATAAGGTCTTGCACCTTATGCTTGAAGGCTTTACAGTTATCAATGTTATGACTGGGAGCGCCAAAGTGAAAGTCGCACCTGGCATTAGCAACATACCCTAGAGGTGGTGCACCGGTTAAAGGAGCCAACGTCCTTTTCTTGATTAATTGTAGCTGCATCAAATGTTGGAGTAACTGTGAGTAAGGCATCAACGGTGCATCGAATTGTCTGTTCACTACTCTCCCATGGTCTTGGAATCGCCGTGGAGCATAATTTTGTTGTTGTTGTTGTTATTGTGGACGTTGCTGCTGTGGTTGTGGTGGTACAACTGGAATTGTATTGCTTGCAACTTGGGGTTGCTGCTGACGATATTGCTGATTTCTGTTCTTACTTCTATTTATGAAACCTAATATAGAATTTGTTTCCCCTTCTCTTTTCTTACCGAAACTTTTCCTACCTCCTCCAGCTGAGGATCCTTCTCCAGCCTGTATCTTCCCCAATTTGATTACGTTTTCAACCCGTTCACCTGTAATGATTAAATCTGAAAAGCTACCTGACATATTGCCTATCAGTTTATCATAATACACCCCAGGAAGTGTAGCAACAAACATGTTGATAAGTTCTCTCTCCACCATAGGAGGTTGAACCTTCGCCGCAAGCTCGCGCCATCTCTGGGCGTATTCCTTAAATCCTTCATTACTTCTCTGTGACAAGTTCTGCAACTGTACGCGATTAGGTGCCAAAGCAGTGTTATACTGGTAATGCCTGACAAAAGCTTCAGCTAAATCCCTCCAACATCTAATGTTGACCGACTCTAAACCCATATACCATTCCAGGGACGGACCAGACAGACTATCCTGGAAGAAATGCATGAGCAGCTTCTCATCGTCGGAGTACGCCGACATCTTTCGGTAGTAAGAATGGAGATACACTCTAGGACAAGTTTTCCCCTTATACTTATCGAAGTCTGGAACCTTAAACTTCAGAGGAATCTTCAGGTTTGGGATCAGCCCCAGATTTGACATATCCAACCCCAAGGAATTCTGATTTTCATAACTCAACATCTTTTCCTCAATCATCTTAAACCTTTTGTTTGCGTCAGATTGTAGACCAACACCAAGATCTCTCATAGAGAACACATCATCTTGGTCATCCTCATCCCACTGAGGGCCAGCATTCTCGTGCACAGCGCATGTTGCTCCAGGAATATGAACTCCGCCTTGGTTACCTCCTCCCAGAGGGACAACCACTGTTGGAACAGCATTGGCATGTGGATTACCCACATCATTCTGAGGAGGAACAGCAGCACCTCCGTCATGAAGAACCCCACTCTTATCAACCCTGGAAATCAAAGGTTGTACTAGTGTTGTTAGCTACTCTTGGCCATTGGCAACCCCTTGCATCATGTCCATAAATTGTGCCATATGGTCACAGAACTCCTGCAGCTCGAGTTGAATTTGGTCCATAGCTTTTCATTGATTTCCCCTTGTAGAGTAGCGATGAAGTGCTTGGTTTTCAATCCTGAAACAAGGCTGAACAAACCACAAAAAAAGGTAAGGTTAACAGATCCTAGAACACCTGCGATGCAAAAATGATGCAGTATGCAGACATGTAAATATGTTTCAAGGAAAATTTCCCCTTGATTCTAGTTCCATGAGAACAACAAGACAACAGAAAGCCAACAGATGAAGTCACATAATCTTCTCATAAAAAAAGAAAAAAATGAGATCCATAGTCAACACACAGCACATCACCGAGGAAATACAACATAATCAAACACGACCCTATCCAACCATCCTGGTGATGGTCAAGATACAACATAACAACAAATACAAGAGAAAAGATATCAAGTATAACAGCGAGTCTGGAAATCCTCCAATAACTGCTTCGTATCAGGATGATCTGGCCTAAAATTCAATCCTTTGATGAGCAACTCCCTCCTGATAATGGTAGACTATAAGCCTTTAGCATAATCTTCCCAAGCGCCTTCCCCAAATGCTTCTTCAATTTTAGGCCTTTTCAGATCTGCTCTCAACTTATACTCTTCCAACGTTGCAAGAGCTTCACTCATCCTGCGATCGCTTTCGTGTCGGCGTGAGGATTCAACTATATCTTTTTCATCTCTCACCCGGAGTTGAGTCTTTAGTTTGACAATTTGTTGTCGAATTTCGTCTTCTCGTTCTTTATTGTTAGTCAGAATAACGTTCCATTGTGCGTTGAATTTCGATATCTCCAATTTTGTTGTCTCTAGTTCTTTCTTCTTATCTCTAAGAACATCACTAACACTTTTCAAGTCTCGGCCCACTCGCTATCGGGCGCGATCTCTTCTGTCAGTTCTCTACCCAGCTTGTTCACTAGCTCCGCTTCTTGGATGAATACATGGTTTGATTCTTCTCACTTCTGAGCTGAATAATCTTTGTTTCCAACTCCTCATTTACCTTGCTTAATTCTTCGTTTTCAGCCCACAATTGATCATATTTTTGAATATCAATTGTTGTTGGTTCTTCAATCATCAAAGAATACAAAGGTTCTTGGACTAGAAATGGTAGCAACATTCTCTCAACTCTTTCCTGAATCCATTCCACATATGGATCATAGCCCCTGTTATTGCTCTTTCCCAAAGAAGACTTCCCCCCTACGGTGAATCTTACCCCCAAGCTTTTTCTACTCTGATTAGGGTCTCACTGTCAATCAAACTAGTGAAATACAGAGATTCCTGTACTTCTTCATCCTTCGAAGGTTCCCTGAGAGCGTAACCAATTGCCTTACCGCGAGAGCTGTATTATAGTTAATACCACCTTTTCTTCCAATCAAAGGGACATTAAGAAAACCACCACAGCTAAAGATTATCTTTGTACCCAAAAGGTCTCGGTTGAACCACACAATGTTCTTGGAAGTTAAATCCATAAGCCTCTCTGACCAATCAGTGGTATCTCAGATGTCGACAAATGGACCAGACTTAGGGAGGTGACTCACAAACCATCTATACAAAAGAGGTACACAACAAGAAACATTCTTCCCCCTCCTAATCTCATTCTTATAATGTACATAGTGATACACATCTCCCAATAGTGTTGGTACAGGGTTCTTTGAGACAAAGATATGGAAAGCATCCAAGTCAACAAAGTCTAGAATGTTTGGGAACAAAATTATGTTGTATATGCAAAGAGCCAAAATAGCATTAAAGACAATCTAACATCCTTCTTTTGAAAAATGTTGAGCTCTACCAACCAAAAAAGGCAATGGGAAACCATGCATTCCATTCCTCCTAACCAACTTCCCTTCCAACTCAGAAGCATCCAAATGAAGAGAATTTTGCAAGCTTAGTCAGGTTAGGCTCTGCTTTAGTATGATAGAAAGGCACCTGATCCATAATAGGAATTCCAAACAACATAGAAAATTCCTCCAGAGTAGGCATCAATACATAACCATGGAAAGTGAAACATCTCAGCTGTGGGTCATAGAACTGAAGCAATGTGTGAATACCTCCTATCTCAAACAAAGAAGCCTTGCAGACATAACCCAGAAGCTTCCCATACTCTTTCTTGAAATCTTCCATCACACCATGATCATCCGCAGAAATCAAACTGAGCAATGACCCTATATCTGGTGTGGGAAACTTATACACAACTGTTCTCTTCAAACAGACTTTCATGTCCGCAGTGGATTGGCTTACTAGAATCAAGAGGAGAATATGCACCTGAAACATAAATACATGTCAATGTTAAAATGCAAATGAAAATGCAAATGCAACAGGGGATCAAGATTGTTGTGCTGCTGACTGAAATGAACCAGAGCTTCGCTTCAGCTGACATAAGGAACCCACTGTATCAAGGATCAATAGTTCATACTAACGAGAAAACCGGGTAGGTTGGAGGTCAATGTTTTCTGCATAACCCTCCCCATGAACCTATCTCTGACAAGGTTTGGCATCCTATGTGATCATTAGCGTCACAGACTTTCGAGAAATGATGATACGTTCACCATTTCTGGGTTGGCATCATAATCTAACGAAGCAATCTCACTTAGCTGACTTCCAAATGATCGGTTCCCAGTGTCGCCAATCCTCAGATCCAACATCCTTTCAACTGTCCGAAACAAACTGGAAAGATAATCTCGTCTGAGAACGAATTTCATGAGAGCTAGTGTGTGCCAAACATACAGGTTCATCACTACTTTCCACTTCTAATGTTATGGTTATATTCAAGCCTGGGTTTTGGCTTATCACACAGTGGAACATTCCCACACAAGCACTAGGATTGACTCGCATAGGGGATGGGAAAAGTCTCCAGCAGAGTCGCCAGCTGTTGTTACTCGTGAAAAAGGTCCAGCAAAGACAGAAGAGACGTCACCGTTCGTTATTTATCCCAAAGAGAGGGAAAGGAAACGATCAAAGAAAACCTACGAAAAAGGGAAAAGACAAGGTCATCGCAACCAAATCTCGGGTTCGGGAGTCGGTTATGCAAGGGGAAGGTATGAGCACCCCTCACGTTCGTTGTACTCAACGGGACCCACGCTTGTTATCTATCTAAAAGGTTTTTAATCTATAAGGATGGCTCACATGGACAAAAGAAAAGAAAAGAGACTCGATAGAGCATCGCCGCTCTATGCCTACGTATTCCCTCGTGCAATGGGAAAGTCCGAGTAAACGTAGTTCGGAAGACTACAAGTGAAAGTAGGGGAAGGTTGCTCGCCAAGACATCTTCGTCTTGTGCCTACATATCCTCGTCTGGTACGAGAAATTAGAGCAAACATAGTTCGAGCTAACACGACCACAAATTTGTTCAAGTGTTTTAACTGAGTAGGGTTAAACCTTCGTTCTAGCAGTTAGGTGTATTGCTACTCAACCATTGGAGACTTAGGCGTCACCTGTTTGCAGTAGAACCAAGAGTTAACACACTCTTTCTAAAAATGATTTTCCATTAATCCCGAAGGATAAAAAGGTTTGATATTTTGTTTTGTGTTTTTTAAGAGAAGAAGTGAATTGAGTTAAGTTTGTAACTAATGTTGCACTAAAGACTATGACTTGAGAGCGAATGCGTCGTATATCGCCCAAAGGGCATAAGCTAAACACTCTAGACAATTGAGAGGAGGCCCCTCAACTATCACTCCTCAAGTAGTTAAGGCTCGTAGGGTACAACGTTTATTATCCTTTATTAAGTGTCTTGAAGAAGTTTTGAGATGAGAAGAGAAGACGCAACTCTAAGGGGAAACTAATCAACCCTAATGTTATCATGCAAAGTGCTCCTAAGATTTAGGTTAAGAGGAAAAAAACTATCCTAATGTTAGCATGCTTGTATTGAACACTTAATGTCTCTCCTACTCCCATCTTAAACAGAGGGACTAGGTATCCTAAGGGATCATGGCAAAAGACCAAGAAAACACAAGACAAATCAATCACAAATGAAATGCAAGAAAAAGATGAAGTTGACTTAAACAAGTCAAGATGATGCAAACATGATATGAAAGACTCAAATGATGCAAAACAATCAAAAGATTAAAGCAAAATGACTTAAACAAGTCAAAAAAAGTGAGATGAAATGGGAGAAGTTACAACTCCTACAACCATTCATGCATCAATCACTTACACCAAAAGATAAACAACAATGCACAAGAAAGAACATGATCAAAGTATAGATGGGAGAAAGAGGCTTGGGCAGCAAGCACATGAAAAATGTCTCAACCAAATGCAACACCTTGATCATGCAAAAGAAAGAAGCAAACAACTACTAAAAGTGGTCCTTCATTCAAGACAAACTCAAAGTATGAACATGGATACCAAATTGTCTTGAATGATGATCCAAACCCAAGGGACAGAAGTGAAATCACAAGAGAAAGAGCCACTTTGAAAAATTAAAATAAAATTGCAAAATAAAATAAAATCAAAAACAAAATTATGAAAAATTAAATAAGGTTTTGAAATGTTTGAAAACAATTTTTATTTAATTTTTGGACAATTGGAGGTAATTTTAATAATTGAAAATGAAAACAGAAAATAAAAATAAAATAAATCAAATGAATAAACCAAGGGAGGTGTTTAAGTAAAAACAACAAGAACTGGAAATAGAACAACATGCGCTTGGGCTCAAAAAAGCAGGGCGTGGGGATAGCATAAAAGGCCCATCAGACCCAAGAACTCAAGATTAATGAAACGCAGCGTTTCATTAATCCCAGGTGGAGTCAGTGTGCCACATAACCTGAGTCAAGCCAAACACAAACCAACACACAAGCAGGTCAACAATTCAGCGCATGCCAAGTCAGATCTGACTAGAAACTGCACCAGACGCCAGAGCCAGGGCTCTGGTCGTCTTCTCCGGCGAGCTCACCGGTGCTCAGGAAAAAAATCTCAATAAACATGCATAAAAATGGTACCAAACGAAAGGTCTTGCTACAAGGATTCCAAATCCATATATCAAACATCTTAAATGTTCCAGATCAAGGAGAATCGAAGACTTAAAGTTTGAGTGTGTCATCAGAAAACATGATCAAACAAGAACAACAATGATGCAAACATTGCCTACTCAACGTAGGGCTTCAGATGCAACCAGCATAAGCCTAAATAGGTGCCTAGAATGAGAGAACTAAGGACTAGAAGCTTACTGAACAGAGCAACTCCATTGGTTCTTCATATGCATGCAAGCTCTACTTTCTTGCTTCAATTTCACTCCAATTGCTCTCAGGAAAAGAATGCAAGCTTCAATTGTAGTTGATTTGAAGTGAAAAATCAAATTCGAAGTTGAAGAATATTTGGAAATTTTGAATTTTACTCTGCTCTCTCCAGCTCCAATTTTCACTTCTGAGCATTAGGGTGACCTAAAATGCTTATATATGATGGGTTTATGATCACCATGCAGGCCCATGTTGGCTGTTTGGTGATATTTTAAAAAATTCCCAAAATAGAATACCTCACTCATGCACACGCGTATTCACTCTTTCACACCACATTAGATCATCAATCTGAAGTATGTGAGGTGTATTTTTTATTTGAAATTATTTAGGCCTTGTATTTGATCCTTGTTTCAAGTTTGAAGTGGAAACTTTTTAATGAAGAAACTTGAAACAGTGGCATCTCAATGCACTTGGAATTAGTTCAATTTGTGGTAAACTCTTCATGATCATATTTTGGTGTGAAATGGCTTTAAATAGGTAGCAAATAGGACATACAATGTACCAAACTCATGTCACAACCAAAAGTCCAAAATTCACTTTAAAACCTTTCCTCATGGCCATATAATTCCACAATCTCCATGAATCTTGAGTTCAATGATGTAAATGAGGCTCTTAGGTACAAATTTCATGTTGGTTGGAAATACATTTGAGGTACATAAGTTCATGAAAATGACCATTGAAACAAATGACCTATAATAAAACTTTCCCAAAATATCCTTGCCTTGTGAGGTCCATAACATGAGATGTACAAATGATATCAAGGACTTCTAGGACTTTTTGGAAAGCTAAGACTATGAGGAGCAACTTTCATATTTATCTGAAGTTAAGGAGAAACTTGATTCTAGTTCATAAGGGCCTTGGAAGTGAGTTGACTTTTAGTTGACCAAAAACAATTTCATCTGAGGACCCCAACTTGTTAGCATTATAACTTGAGATGTGCAAACTCAATAGATGATTTCTTGTACTAAAAAGAAAGCTTGGAACATACTCTACAAGTTTCATGTTTGCATGAAAATGAGATTGAACTTGTACCATATGGTAAATTGTCCTTGAAGTTAGGCACTAAAGAAGGGGATTTTACACTGAGATCCTATGAAACCCTAATTTAGTAACTTCTTGAACTCTTAATTCTTCTTGATTTGTTCTTGACATGCCATCCTAGATACCTTAAGATGACTTCCCATAACCTCAATGACTTAGGACCAAGTCTTGATCTCTCTCAAGTCCACAGTTGACCTTGAGTTGACCAGATGAAACCCTAGATACACATCCTTTGATTATGAGTTCTCTTGCAGATGAAATGAATATCTAAATAAGCTTCACAATGACCTCCAAGGTACTCAATGAGCTTATCAACCATATCCTATCCAAGATAATGAATTTATGAACCCCTGATGATCTTTTATTGACTCCTAAGATAAGAGACAACAACTACACATCAATTCTTTCTTTCAAGGAAATTTGAAACCTCATGATGATTATAAGCACGTGATGATCTGTATAACCACCCTTGCTTGAGCTTGAAGTCAATGAGACTCTTCTCTTGAATAACACATCACTCTTGATCCCCTGTTAAGAACAATGCTATGCAAATGCAAATTCTAAAATGAAATGAAACATAAACCAAGTACAAGAAAAGGTTGGTCAAATTTTGGGGTACAACACTTCGGTACAGCGGAAGCCAGAAAAGAAGTCAGAATAGGGGTTGCATTACAAGATGATATCAAGGGAAGACTGGTAGACATGCTCCGAGAGTATAAATATGTCTTCGCTTGGTCATATGAGGATATGCCCGGACTGGATACAAACATAGTGGTTCATCGTTTACCTTTTCGAGAAGAGTGTCCACCTGTGAAACAGAAGCTAAGGAGAACCGGACCAGACATGGCAGTTAAGATCAAAGAAGACGTCCAGAAGTAGTTGGATGCCGGATTTCTTGCCGTGACAAATTACCCTCTGTGGGTCGCCAATATTGTGCTTGTGCCTAAGAAAGATGGTAAGGTAAGGATGCGTGTAGATTACCGTGATCTAAATAGAGAGAGTTTGAAAGACGATTTTCCGCTCCCCCACATTGATGTGTTAGTTGATAATACAGCTCAATATTAAGTGTTTTCCTTCATGGATGGTTTCTCTAGATATAATCAGATCAAGATGGCCCCAGATTGAAAAATGCAGGGGCAACCTACCAGCAGGCAATGGTGACTCTTTCGTGATATGATTCATCGTGTGATCGAAGTCTATGTTGATGACATGATTGCGAAGTCGCAAACGGAGGAAGAACATCTGGTGAATCTTTTGAAGTTGTTTGAGAGGTTAAGGAAATTCAGACTAAGGTTGAATTCGAACAAGTGCACTTTTAGTGTACGGTCAGGAAAGCTATTAGGGTTCATAGTCAGTGAAAAAGGAGTCAAGGTCGATCCTGCAAAAATAAAAGCTATACAGGAAATGCCAGCACCGAAAGTAGAGAAAGAGGTTTGTGGTTTTTTGGGTAGATTGAACTACGTTGCTAGGTTCATATCTCACCTCACAGCCACCTGTGAACCATTGTTCAAGCTGTTAAAGAAAGATCAGGCGGTTTTCTGGAATGAAAATTGCCAAAGAGCGTTCGAAAAAATAAAAGAGTTTTTGCAGGAGCCTCCGATACTGATGCCTCCAATGGCTGGAACACCATTGATAATGTACTTTATGGTTCTTGAGAACTCCATGGGTTGTGTTCTCGGTCAACACGACAAGATGGGAAGAAAAGAACACGCTATCTACTATCTGAGTAAGAAGTTCACAGATTGTGGGTCCCGATACTCAATGTTAGAGAAGACGTGTTATGCACTTGCTTGGGCCGCAAAACGCCTAAGGCAGTACATGTTGAATCACACAACCATGTTGATTTCGAAGATGGATCCGATTAAGTATGTGTTCGAGAAGCAAGCGCTTTCACGGAGAATTGCTAGGTGGCAGATGGTTCTAACAGAATATGATATTCAATATGTCTCCTAAAAAGCCATTAAGGGGAGTGTTCTATCAGAGTATCTCGTAGAGCAACCGATTGACGACTATCAACTGATGAAGTTTGAATTTTCGGATGAAGGAATTATGTTTCTAAAGATGAAAGATTGTGATGAGTCGTTACCTGATGAAGGTCCTGAGTTAGGCTCCCAATGGAAGATGATCTTTGGCAGTGCTGTTAACTCTTATGGAAGTGGAATTGGGGCAATCATTACGACTCCCCACGATTCTCACATACCATTTACTGCCAGGTTAACATTCCCCTACACCAACAATGAAGCTGAATATGAAGCATGTATCATGGGTATTGAAGAAGCAATTGATTTGAGAATCAACAACCATGATATTTATGGCGATTCAGCTTTGGTAGTCAATCAAATCAAAGGAGAGTGCGAGACTCGTCAACCTAATCTAGTACCGTATATAAATTATGCAATGAGGTTGTTGCCTTTCTTCGACAGGGTAGAGTTTCATCATGTGCCAAGAGCTGAGAATCAGATGGCAGATGCCTTGGCTACATTATCCTCGATGTATAAGGTGAATTATTGAAACGACGCTCTAAGAATTGTCATCTCGCGCCTCGATAGGCCAGCATTCGTATTTGCAGTAGAGGAAGCTTCAGATGGGAAGCCATGGTATTATGATATTTGAAACTTTCTCAAGAATCAAGAGTGCCCGTCTGGGGCATCGAGCCGGGACAAGAAGATTGGCTGGAAATTTCTATCTGAACAAGGATGATGTACTCTACCGAAGAAATTTCGACTTAGTGTTGTTGAGATGCGTAGACGAAAAAGAAGCAGGTTTGCTTATGGAAGAAGTCCACGAGGGTGCTTTCGATACACATGCAGGTGGACATGCAATGTCTCGGAAATGGTTGAGGGCAGGCTACTATTGGATGAGTATGGAGTCTGATTGTTTCAAGTACGCCAAGAAATTCCATAAATGCCAGATTTATGCTGATAAGATGCACTAACCACCAAGTCCTCTGAATGTCATGACATCTCCTTGGACCTTTTCCATGTGGGGCATTGATATGATCGGTAAGGTCGAGTCGACTCGTCCAACGGACACCGCTTCATCTTAGTGGCAATTTACTATTTCAATAAGTGGGTCAAAGCAGCTTCTTTCGCCAACGTCACCAGACAGATCGTGGCTCGATTCATCAAGAAGGACATCACCTGTCGTTACGGAATGCCCGAGAAAATCATTATTGATAATGGTTCAAACTTGAATAACAAGATGATGAAGGAACTGTGCCAAAGTTTCAAGATCGCACATCACAACTCTTCTCCTTATCATCCGAAGATGAATGAAGTTGTTGAGGCGGCCAATAAGAACATAAATAAGATTATGCAGAAGATGGTTGTGATCAATAATGATTGGCACGAGATGTTGCCCTTTGCATTACACAGATATCGTACTTTGGTACGTACTTCAACTGTGGCAACTCCTTTCTCGCTAGTGTATGATATGGAGGTTGTCCTACCATTGGAAGTCGAGATTCCTTCCTTGAGGGTTTTGGTTGATGTTAAACTTGATGAGGCAGAATGGGTGAGGGCCAAATTGAATCAACTCAGCTTGATGGACGAGAAGAGGTTGGCATCCATTGCATATGGTCGTTTGTATCAAAGTAGGATGAAGAAAGCTTTTGATCAAAAAGTGCGCCCTCGAAGTTTTCAGGCCGGTGATTTAGTGTTGAAACGGATTCTCCCTCCACAGACAAATCACAAGGGCATATGGATTCCTAACTACGAAGGTCCATACATAGTAAGGAAAGTCTTCTCCGGAGGAGCCTTATTACTTTCAACTATGGATGGTGAGAATTTCACATCCCCTGTGAACGCAGACGCAGTTAAAAAATACTTTTCTTAAAATAGACCCGCTGGAAAGAAAAAGAAAATCCAAGCAAAAATGGAACATCCCAGTGAACCATAAAAAGAATGGGTTCAAGCAAAAATTAGGGATAAAAAGAAAAGATGTAAACCCGCAAAGTTGAAAACCTGAAAAGGCGACTTTGGCAAAAATGGGAATCCCGGTGAATCGAAAACTCGCACGGACTATTCAGGCAAAAGTTAGGATTTGAAAAGCAAATGACTGTAGTCTGTCTGTGAAACCATGAGCATAGTGGATTTTGGGAGGACCCGATGGTCTGCCATTCAAGTCAGTCTCTTTGGAGACGAAGTATTGGAGAAGCATCAAAGTCATGCGGGTCATAGTCGAATCGACACATAGTGGTTGTTTGTACCACATTGCTGACAGTTTGTATATCTTTTTGCATTTTCTATACTTTTTGCGTAGCTTCCTCTTTCTCTATGCCAAATAAGACCTTTAGCAGCGCTTAAAAGCGCTGCTAAAGGTAAAGGCAATGCTTTTATCTAGAAAAAGTGCTGCTATAGGCCCCCTTTAGAAGCACGTTTAGCCGCACTCCCCCCCCCCTTTAGCAGCGCTTTTGAAAAGCGATGCCTTCCCCCCCCCCCCCATACAGCAGCACTTTTCAGAAGCACTAGTTATTCTCCCCCATTTCCCCTCCTATAGCTGCGCTTTTTAAGCGCTCTCTATGCCTCCCCCCCCCCCCCCCCTCCTTTAGCAGCGCTTTTTAGTGAAAGCGCTGTCTATTCTTCACGATTTTAAATTTTTTTTTTAAATAATCACCTTTTTAATATTTTTTTCGATAAACCTGCTTATAACAATTACATTCCCTGCTTATAATTCAGGCCTTTAATTCAACACTTTGGCCTTATATATATATATATATATATATATATATATATATATATATATATATATATATATATATATATATATATATATATATATATATATATATATATATATATATATATATATATATATATATATATATATATATATATATATATTGTAATTCAACACTTTGGCCATAATCATTGTAATTCACATAAATTAACCTACTTATGTATAATTCAACACAATCCGATCCTCAGAACAACTTCACAAATACATTCAATTTACATATAATTACAAAACCGATAACTTTATACATAGATACGACTTCCAGAAATATTATTATTCCACATCAATATTTGACGATATATATACCTTATACAATTCTCAACTCAAAAATGTATCGACACCATTCCTCCTTAAGTTCTTCCAATCCTGCTTTCAAGTAAGTACCACACTTGAATTCATCAAAGTACTACATAATATAACAGAACATGCACGATTTAGTTTAAAACTTATTACTCAGATCAAATATCGGTTAATTATTAAAATAAATCATATAACTTATGAATTGATCCATACCATGATTGGAATATCTATTTGACCCGAGTGAATAATTTCCTTCATAAAGCGCAATACAAAATATCCGCAATCAATCCCATTGCACTGACGAGGACACTGTAAATGGAAAAAACAAACGATCATATATGAGGATATATAGTTTAAATAGTTTTATCAAGTAGAATCACTATAACATTAAAAATGTGAAAATATACCTGCACTTTGATCCAACTAATGTTGTTAGCCTTCCTTTTTAGCACTGTTGCTTCTCTTTGCGATCGAACTATTTGTATAGCTTTAACATAATATAAATGAATATTTAGAACAATATCACATAATAAATAAAGATAATTATTCAGAACAGTATATCTCATCACTTACGTATCAACCATAGTCTTCATATCAGAATATTTTATTTGATCACCATCCAATGAATCCAGATAATACACTATTTCTTTCATCGAATTAATCGCGACCAACAACCAGTGTCCACTGTAAATAAGACAAAATTTTAAACGGAAATGTTATATAGAATGGCAAAAAACGAATAATTATAATAAATGAATTTAGAATGAAATCTAACCCATGGCTAGTATTATATGGCAACAAGTACAACTGCTCTGTATCCGCGGCCATAAATGATTTGACTATGTAATCTTTGACCACATCTGGAGTGTGCTCGATTAACCGTGCGTTGATACAACTAGCAGATCAGAATGAGAATCTTGAAGTCAAACCATGCGGGACAACCATATTTTCATATAATAACCTTAAATAAAAACATAATTGTGAGTATCATGTTTCTATGGTTCTAGGATTAGCTAAATTTTGGTAAAACATGATTCTGCACTGATGTTAAGCCAGATATCACAACATCTTCATCTACTGTTATGACAGTACTGCTGTCATGTGTTTAAACAGGATGCCATTACCAATGTCATGACATCGCTGTCTGGTGCAGCAGGAACCAGCAGGAGCTGATGAAAGAACTGCTGTCATGGGTGCAGTAGGAGCTAGCAGGAGCTAATGACAGAACTGCTAACATGATTGCAGAAGGAGCTAGCAGGAGCTGATGACAGAACTTCTATCATGGATGTCATACTGAATTTCATGACTTTCATGTCTGGTATAGCAAGGAGATGCTATTTATTTCTCTTGACAAAGGTGCTTTGGTTTGATGAGATCCTGCAGGATATACCTCATCAGTATGTGCAGGCCAAAGTGATTCATTAGGAACAAAGTGCAGATTTAATTGGTGTTCCTAAAAAGGATCCTTGAGACTTTTTAGGAAACTATAAATATGCTTGTTTCTACTATTGTGAAGAAGATTTTGCAGGAGTGTTCAGCAGGGGAGTTTGGAAAGCTAAGAGTAATTGAAGCTGAATGTCATGACTAAATGTTATGACATTGATCATATGACATCATGCGCGCATGGTTTGTTTTTATGTTATGATACCTGATATATCTCAGGCTAGATTTCAGGAAACTTGTTATGGCTCCTTAGTTATCTTAGGCGAGATTCTAGTCAGGGCTGGACATAACATGAACCAGTTGTGACCTAATTTGACAGCACCTTGAATTATGGAAAGTGGTCTAACTTGGTTTAACCTAAAGTTTGTTACTTGTGACCAGCCTAAGCCCAGTCTGCATTGCTATAAAAGGAGGAGCAGAAGCAAGGAAAAAGTAAGCACTCACACCAAGGACAACTTGAGTGTAAAATAAAGGTCTAGGGTTGAGAGTCCCTTGTGTGTGTGTGTCTTTGTAAGTCACCCTTTGTATCTTTTGATACATTGTGGTAGACATATGTGTGAGTGAAGAACTTTGTTCTTCACGTGTGTCTAGGGATCTTAGGATTTCTTGTGTGCCAAGCAATTGTAGGTTGTATGATTGCTCTGGTTTATTGTGTATGAACAGGTGTGTTCATTGTGTCACTCAAAGCTGTGAAGCAACAGTGTGTGTCACTTGATCAAAGTTGTGAAGCAAGATCAATGTGTGTTTTTGGAGTGTATCTCCATAACTGTTCTGTAATTGTGTGTTGTATGTCACTGCTTTGATTGAGGGGGAATGAATGGGTATACTCTTGTCTATTGGTCTCTAGGAAGAAATTGCATTGGGTAGAGATTAAGTGAGGAGTTGTAAACTGGGGAGTTTAGCTCTGAATTTATTCTTCTAATAGTGGATTTCCTTCCTGGCTTGGTAGCCCCCAGATTTAGGTGAGGTTGCACCGAACTGGGTAAACAATTCATTGTGTTATTTATCTTTCAGCATTTACAATTCTCCACAATTTAAATGTTTAGATAAATAGTATGTCAGTTTGCAGATGTTACAACAGACGTCATGACATTGGTACAATTTAAAGAAATTTAAATTTGTCATGGTCTGTCCTCGTCCTTGTTAAGCAGAGATCAATGTTCTTAGGACATATGAGATCTGCATACCAGAATTTCAATTGGTATCAGAGTAGGCATCCTGTCTGTTTTGGATGAGATCTTGGGAGATACTTTTTGGTGGTCTAAGCAAGGAGAAGTGGTAGCTGATTTGCTGATCTTGCTAAATGGTTGAGCTACTGCTTATAAGGAGAAGTTTATGTTCACTCCTGCTGATGAAGGACTCTGTGTATCTGCTGCTTTGCCCTCTGATATAGGCGCCTCTATGATCTGGTGAGTGTGTTCTAACATCTTGTTTAGGGCTTGTTGAAGACGTTCTTTTGGTGGTTCCGCTGCATATTCTTCTGATGAAAGGACTCTGGTAGCCCTGAGAGAAGATTGACCTATATACAGTTTGATGCATGGCTGTGGCAGTTGTGTAGATGGTTGGCAGATGGTAATTGTGGCTATGTGTTTGGGTTGTTCTGCTGTGTACTACAAAGGATGTTTTAGTGGGAGGTGATTTATTTTCACCACTCATGACGTGCAAAGGCTCTTTCAACAGAGGAAGTCATAGGCAGGTTGAGTCAAGGGTGTCAGCCTTGATGGTTCAACCTTGGTATTCCTGAAGTTGTGTGGACTTAAGATCAAATTCTATTTATGGACTACACATGTATTTAATTGATTATCCATGAAGTTCAAAGAAGGATCTGTTACAAGGATTTACGATTCATTGCTATTTGAGATATTCTCAAATATTTAATGGATTATCCGTAGTTGATGATCAAGTTGTCTCATCAGTTGTTGCTCAAGCATCAGGCCCCAGATTTGCTTTTTCTGCTTCAAGGATCTGATGTTCAACCAGATGTTAAGACATTCTATCATCAGATTGTACAAAAGTCTGTTGAAGAAGATATAGCAGATAATCTTGTTACCATACTCTTGTGTGGTAGGATATGACTGTATTCTAGTAAGTTTCCTGGCAAGGAACTATGACTAGAATGTAGTGCTGTTGGAAGATGAAGACTATTTTTGATCAGCTTATTTCTAATCCAGGAGCAGGTGTGTTCTAGTGGAAGCCACTGATCTTTATCTAGAAAGTTTCCTAGCAAGAAACTTGTCTAGAATTTGGTGTTGGTAATAGCATTGCTTGGGTCAGTTTATTTCTAATCTAAGTGCATAGGATCATGTGACCATGCTCATCTTAGAGGACAAGGATAAGTGGCAGTTATCTCTGATTTTCTGAAGAAGTCTCTACTCAAGGAAAGCGGGATTCCTTTTGTAAAGATTTTTTTTCCTCCTCTCTGAAGAATCAAGCTTTGGCATGATTGGTTTCTCTAAAGAAGAGTTCCTGAAGCAAATGCAGTTCAAGGTATCTGTTAAAGCAGAATAGAGGGTGTCTAGTCTCTGTGAACATGGAACTCTTGTTCTGATAGAGTAATAAGGCTATTCTAAGTGGCAAAATGAAAGCATGAACTCATCAGCAGGATGTCTTATCAGATGTTGTGACACCAAGCAGTAACTGCAGGGCCTCAATGGATGTTGTGGTACATCATTTGAAGATAATCTTCTCAGGTATGAATGGAATTGATACTATCTCATGCAATTTACAAGAGCTGTGTGAATGAGTAGGTGTTACAGGTCCAAGTCTTGGTGTATCTAAGTTGCCTTGGAGCATGTAGGATATGAAGATCAAGCTTGCTAGAGCTCTGAAAGATGCTGAGTAACCAAACAGTGGCATTTGGTTATTTAAGAAGTGTGCCTTTAAAAAACTACTCTTGTGCATAAGGGTAGTTATTTGAAGACCACAGAAGGTTCTGGGTCTGTTCATGCTTGGAACTAATTACTCTTGTGCAGAAGGGTAGTTGGTTAAAGACCAAAGGAGGATCTGGTTCTGGGTTAATTGCTCTCTGTGGTTGTCTGAAGACCTTATTGATCAAGCTGGTGGAGTTGTATTCTTCAGTTGGCTTACTAGGCAGTAGTAAGTCCAATTGTGGGCATATCAAGAACCATTGGATGGTGTAAACGTCATCTGGAGAAGGACTTGAAGATCTGTGGTGGAACTTGTGATTCACATCTTGGCTAAGAAGTACTTCATCTTGTCATACAGGAGAATAATGAGGTAAAAGGACTGTCTTGGAGTATGATGTGAAGGTATTGTACAAGACTTGAGTGGATCATTGGTTGATTGTATTCTGATGTGATAAAGTCCCTAGTTGAATCAGAAGTGTTCTAACTTGTCATATGGGAGAATGATGAGGAAAGAATGTCTTGGATTATGGGGTGTCTATCTTGTACTCAGCCTTAGGTCAGAATAGTTGTGGAGAAGTGGTTTCTTCTGCTACAAGTAACTCTAGGAAGAGGTGGATCAGTTTGGTGCCTTCTCACTATATGAGCATGGAGTTGGTCATGAGATATAATATGGTGACTTGGAGCAGCTTTTATAGAAGATAGGAGGAGAGTTTATGTCTGATTGGTGTACTAGTTACCTATGGTTCAAGTAGTAAGTGAATGTGTTCAGCAGGTGTGTTGAACAAGGAGTGAGCTCTTGAAGACATGAAGATGAGTCTTATGTTGTCCATTCGCGTGCTTCTGGAAATAGAGCACTAGTTATCCTTGTTATGGGGAGGTATACTTCTATCTAGGATATGTTGCTGCACTAGTACAGTTGTATCTCAAGATTGCTTGTGGTTTCAAGCAGTTTATAAGTGTATGTATCTATGAAGGAGGAATGTCAGACAAGATGTTGTGACATTGTGTTACTGCTCCAGCTCATGGTGAACCTGACAATATATTTTATTTTGTCATTGGGTATCAATGGATCAAACCAGGGTTTTGAGCCTGTCTCCAAGTGGTGTGACAAGTGAAGATGAAGATCAAGACACCATCAGCCTTGATCTTGTGCATAAGGAAGGACTTTCACTCTGACATCTTGAAGTCTTTGTCAAAGTTGAAATTTGAGAAATCTTCCAGATAGTAATCATGCAACTACTTCTGATATTGGTTCCAGCATGGCTTATGAAACAAGGGGTGCAAAGCTGCATGTGTTTCCAGAATGTGAACATGAATAGGTTGAAGTGTTTCTTCATATGTTTGGATTCTCTCTTTTAGGGGGAGTGCTGATTATGCATGACAGGGGGAGCAGTGTACCTGTCTGATGTGTAGCTACACTACTTGCGTGGACATTGTGCAGATATGGAGTTGTACAAAGCTTGTTGTGCCTCAGGCAAGCTGGTGCTCTTGGACCACTTATGAGGTCATAATGTCAGACAAGATGTCTTGACAGGGTGCTGGCTGGTGTATCTTTTCTAGGACTATGCTTACCTCTTGTGAAGACCTAGGAAACATTGGTCATTGTCTAAATATTTGTGTGGCACAAATTGGGGATTTAAAATCAATTGTTACTTGTGGAAAGTGTTTAATTGATTATCCTTTAATTGGAGATGTCAAAAATGTCACTTCTGAAGGTGCAGCTTCAGACAAGGCAAGAACTCAATGACAATGATCATGAGAAGTTGATGTTGTGGAGGTTGTTGCTCATCATGATGAAGCATGGTTGTGTGTCCCAGCTAATGATGGATATAGACTATAGGAGATGTAGTCTATGCCTTGATGCTTACAGTCTGACTGTTAAATAAAGGAATTAATTCTTAAAGTGCTTAAGAATAATTTTTATAATGTCAAACAGGGTGTCTGAACATTGTACCTCTGAGGAAGCTTCATGAGAGTTTTTTTTCTCTCTAGGATGTTCTGGTGTGTGATGATCTAGTAAGTTGCTGCTGATGTGCTTTTCTGAGACCTTCGTGTGCATGACTTTTTGCCTATCCAGGGAGTTATGACCACTTATGAGGATGCGTGGGTTCAGCAAGAAGGTTTAAGACCTGGTCCATGGATTATTGCTACAGTGGTGCAGTCTTCTTACTGATGGGGATCAAGCAGGTTGTGTATCTCTTGAGAGATTGTAAGATGACTGGATGTTTGGACACCATGTGCAGTATGTACACTTACTCCAATTTTTGTCAATTTTTGACTAAACCAAGGGGGAGTAAAGTGTTGTTAAGTGTTGTTATCTGTTGCAACTATTAAGGGGGAGTATTTAAGCAAGCTACTGTTGTTGCTGCCATGAAAAGTTTGCTTGGGTGTTTTAGCCAAAATTTTCCAAAGGGGGAGATTGTTAGTACCATGTTTCTATGGTTCTAGAATTGGCTAAATTTTGGTAAAACATGATTCTGCATTGATGTTAAGCCAGATATCGCAACATCTTCATCTACTGATATGATAGTCTTGTTGTCATGTGTTTAAACAGGATATCATTACCAATGTCATGACATCGTTGTCTGGTGCAGCAGGAACCAGCAGGAGCTGATGACAGAACTGCTGTCATGGGTGCAGTAGGAGCTAGCAGGAGCTGACGACAGAACTGTTGTCATGGATGCAGAAGGAGCTAACAGGAACTGATGACAGAACTGTTGTCATGGATTTCATACTGAATGTCATGACTTCCGTGTCTAATACAACAAGGAGTTGCTATTTTATTTCTCTTGTCAGAGGTGCTTTGGTTTCATGAGATCCTGCTGGATATACCTCATCAGTATGTGCAGGCCAAAATGATTCATTAGAAACAAAAAGCAGATTTAATTGGTGTTCATGAAAAGGATCCTGAGACTTTTTAGGAAACTATAAATATGCTTGTTTCTACTGTTGTGAAGAAGATTCTGCAGGTGTGTTCAGCAAGGGGAGTTTGGAAAGCTAAGAGTAAGTGAACTGAATGTCATGACTGAATGTTCTGACATTGATTGTATGACATCATGCGTGCAGGGATTGTTTTTCTGTTATGATACATGATATATCTCATGCTTGATTTCAGGAAACCTGTTATGGCTCCTTAGTTATCTTAGGCGAGATTCTAATCAGGGCTGGACATAACATGAACCAGCTGTGACCTAATTTGACAGCACCTTGAATTATGGAAAGTGGTTTAGCTTGGTTTAACCTAAAGTTTGTTACTTGTGACCAGCCTAAGCCCAGTCTGCATTGCTATAAAAGGAGGAGCAGAAGCAAGGAAAAAGTAAGCACTCACACCAAGGACAACATGAGTGTAAAATAAAGGTCTAGGGTTGAGAGCCCCTTGTGTGTGTCTTTGTAAGTCACCTTTTGTATCTTTTGATACATTGTGGTAGACATATGTGTGAGTGAAGAACTTTGTTCTTCACGTGTGTCTAGGGATCTTAGGATTTCTTATGTGCCAAGCAATTGTAGGTTGTATGATTGCTCTGGTTTATTGTGTATGAACAGGTGTGTTCATTGTGTCACTCAAAGCTGTGAAACAACAGTGTGTGTCACTTGATCAAAGTTGTGAAGCAAGATCAATGTGTGTTTTTGGAGTGTATCTCCATAACTGTTCTGTAATTGTGTGTTGTATATCACTGCTTTGATTGAGGGGGAATGAGTGGGTATACTCTTGTCTAGTGGTCTCTATGCAGAAATTGCATTGGGTAGAGATTAAGTGAGGAGTTGTAAACGGGGGAGTTTAGCTTTGAATTTATTCTTCTAATAGTGGATTTCCTTCCTGGCTTGGTAGCCCCCAGATTTAAGTGAGGTTGCACCGAACTGGGTAAACAATTCATTGTGTTATTTATCTTTCAGCGTTTTCAATTCTGCACAATTTAAATGTTTAGATAAATAGTATGTCAGTCTGCAGATGTTACAACAGACGTCATGACGTTGGTCATGACATTGGTACAATTTAAAGAAACTTAAATTGGTCATGGTCTGTCCTCGTCCTTGTTAAGTAGAGATCAATGTTCTTGGGACATATGAGATCTGAATACTAGAATTTCAATAATTAACATTAGAATATTCATTTAAATGAGCAAATAATTTGTTCAAGTATTTAATTAAAATTGATCGGAGTACTACCTGATGTAGGAATGCACAACACCAATGCCCGGTTCAAAATGTTGGAAAATCTGGTCCAAATCCTCCTTGGCAATTATTTCGGCATATTCAAAACCGAAAATACATTCCTGCATAGGTATTTCATGAATGCCACCCTCAGCCACATCTGTTTTTCCTACATATGTTTCAAGGCACAACCTAAATCGAGGAACAGATGCTTTTTTTGGCTCGGCCTTTTTTTTGTTGGGCACCTTGCTAGATTCAGGCATTTTACCCTTGCTGACTTGTTACAACTGTTGATCATGAACCTAAAAGTCATATAAATTCATTAATTAATGTATAATAAGATCATCATGTAACTGTAATAGGACTTGTTTTTTTGATGCATTTGAATCGATTTCCCGCACAATAATTCCCTTTTCTTTTGATTTGGATTTTGAAGGATTCTAAGATCATCATGTAAATAAGTAAATGTAAATGTAATAATAACTTTCATGTATGGGTCGTAAAACATTTGAATACTTCATAATGGTGTTCAACCTACCTCATCATCTATGAAAATGAGATTTGACGGCCATGCAACAAACAATCCTATCGCGTCTCCCACCACTGTTGCGTCCGAAACATCATCTGGTATAGGCAACAACGCACCCCCTCTAACGCAATATCAACCGATACTTTCAAAAATCCAGCGGGGAGCATTTTATGGTGAAGTAAGTCCCCCAAAGTGTTATGCACATTTCCCTTGCCAACCATGCGATAAGTCGGTGACGATAATTATAGCCGACAAGGTGAAATGTCCTAAACAAATAATGAATATGATTAATGTGTCAATTAAGAGAATTGTGCTAAATTAATTTCAATGTAATATGTACAATTACCTCTGTAAGCTTTTGCGGACAATTGATACTATCTTTGTCACTAGTATCTTTACCCTCTGGATTGCGCCGTTCTGACATGTATCTCTCTTTGTCCTTCTGTAATTTACGAGTCTGAGCTTTCAATTCCTTCAATGTATCCATCACTTCTTTATGGCTAGGATTTTTATTCTGTGGCTGCTTATACAGTTTTAATAGAGTGACACCAAATCCCTTACCCCTCACACGCCCAGAATACTCAGGAATATTTAACACTCGACTTAGTAAGCTCCTGCAATCATCGTCCTCAGCTGCAGTTATAGTCTGGGATAGAGTATCCTAAAATATAAATAAAAGAATATATAAATATATTATACACTTTTGAGTTACTGACAAAACTAATGTTGTACTTACACATTGTTCAAATACTTGTTGAACTTCTTCCTGAACGACTTCATCTCTTCCCACACGGGCAGCCTTCCATAAACATGGTCCGGAACAGATGTTGCATCACTTTTCTCCTCTTCTAACTACACATTAAGACAGATAATAAAGCATTAATATCCCATTATATATACTTACTATTTTTTGTAACTATATAATATTAAAGAATTTATATATACTTATTATTTTTTGTTGTAAGCGTGCATATCCCAAATGCCCTTTTTTGAATGGATACGTGGGTTTTGATGCCTGTTTCCGATTTACATCACTCACAACCTGAAAAAACAAGTTTACGTTATATCAGAACTATTGTGGAAGAAGTATACATATTATACATTGTTCATGATAAGTTATACTTACGCAAAATTCTTTGGTTCTTCGCTTGGCAACAAATGTCTCCCATTTTTCAGCTGAAATCAAATTAGCGTACTTCTTTAGACGCTCTGATTCGACAAAGTTTCCACCAGAATCTTTAAGAAACTTGTTTGTTAAAAACACTCTAAATCCTCTCAGTCGTTTTCCGGCCAAATGAAGACAATATTTTCTCCTGCAATTATCAATATTAAAAGATCTTTGCAAACAAATAAACATACATATAACATGTTAGTATAATTAATTTAAAGATGTAATCGTCGACATAATTAAAAAATATCAAATATCATACATGTATCTCGCTCCAAATTTTGTCTTTAGCCGGTTGTAACGAAGGAATTCTCCAATTATCGCAAGTAATTGGAATTTGCGAACAAACAAGTGCTCCAATGTAACTTGTCAGCATCGCACCGTTAGGCTCAATTAATTGATCTCTTTCATTCCAATGCACATCATACTTTACACCTTTATCTCTCGCACGAATGATTTTGTTTATAATCGTTATTCCTCTTTTAATATCGCCTTCCACGTCTTTTGTTGTTTCGTTTCCATCATGTGAAGTTTCCTTGTTGGTGGCCATAATACCTGTAATTCAGAAAATCCAAATTATCAAATGAATGAAAAAGAAATATATACATAAGAAATATATAAATAAGAAAAACATATATTTAATTTTATTGCATGACATACTATGTAATTTTATTGCATGATATAAATATGTAATTTTATTGAATGAGACAATATGTAATTTTACAAGTACCTTTGTCACTAACATCTCTTTCTTTTCTTTGTTGGAACGTGGTTTACTTGTCTCTTAACAACACGAACGGATGGATTGATTCAAACTCCCTCGTTATGATCATTTCTAATATATCAGTCGTCCACTCTAATATTCTCATCTGGATCATCTATAATATAAGATTCCTTCTCAACATCAACATCACCCTTGTCTCCAATGTTATCATCGATTAGTTTGTTGGAAAAAAGAACTATAGACCATTTCGTACTTGTTGGATCAGTGACATAGAACACTTGTTTAGCTTGCGTGGCTAGAATAAAAGGCTCATCTTTGTACCCCACCTTATTAAGATCCACTTGCAAAAATTCTGAGTTATCCATTCGTATGCCACTATTATTCTCAACCCACTTGCATCCAAAGATAGGAATCTGAAACTTCTCATAATCAAACACCCAAATGCGCAACATCTCAACCTTTTTGTTATTGAAGCGGGATCAGAATAAAACTTTGAAAAAACATGATCCTTGAACCATGTTATAAAACTTCGATTGTGCTCACGTACTATCCAATTTTCATTTCTATTCAGATTTAAACCTCGAAGAACGTCCTTGTGCATTTCAACATACGACTCAACCTCAATGTCATTGTGCAGAACATACAAATGCATTTGCTCCCGTTCATCCCTTGAAACTGTCACAACTTTCTTTCCAATTAACTGTTTTCCTACTATTTTTTCAACAACATGAGATTTTGGGATGCCAATGGATTGAACATTGGACAAATATTCAGTACAAAACTCAATCGCTTCTTCAACAATGTATCGTTCAACAATACAACCCTCTGATCGACTTTATTTTTTCACATACCCTTTCAATATTTTCAAATAACGTGTAATAGAGTACATCCATCTCATATAAGCTGGTCCACACAGTTGTGTCTTTTTTACAAGATGAACAACTAGATATACCATTATGTCAAAAAATGATGGAGGAAAATACATTTCAAGCTCACACAAAGTAATAACTATTTCTTTTTGCAATGTTGGTAAGATCGCAGGATCGATCACCTTAATACAAATTGACCTGAAGAAAAAACACAATTTAGTTATTGCGCTTCTCACTTTTTTTTTGGCAAAATAGAACGTATACATATTGGTAGAAAGTGTTCCATTATAACATGGCAATCATGTGTCTTTAAACTCTTTAACTTGAGGTCTTTCATAGAAACAAGTCTTCTAATATTTGAAGAGTATCCTTCTGGAACTTTAACTTCACTCAGAAACTTACACAATATTTTTTTCTCCTTTCTAGATAAAGTTTAAGCAGCAGGTGGTAGATATGTTTGATTTCCTTTCTTCAAGGGTCCTAATTCATTTCTTATTCCCATTGCTACCAAGTCCTTTATTGCGTTAAGGTCATCCTCAATCGCACTAAAGACTATGACCTGAGAGTGAATGCGTCGCATGTCACCCAAAGGGTGCCATACTAAACATCCAGGTTGTTGAAAAGAAACTCTCCAACAATCCTTTCTCAGATAACTTAAGGCTCGTAACGTACGAAAGAAATCATTCATGATTACTGTATCTTAAGCGGTTTGAGATGAGAAGAGAACAGGCTCAACTACGGGGAGACTATCAAGTCCTACTGTTGTCATGCCATGGATTCATCCTATGGTTGAGGTTTAAAACAGGGAACTCCTAGAAGTTATCATGCATAGGTTTCAACCTAAAGTTCTATCATCACTTCCTTATCAAAGGAAATGAGAGTCCTAAGGGATCATATCAATGATAAAGAGAACCAGATAAAGCATCAGCTCAAACAGTAAACAGATATACAGTAAACGACTGTAAAATGCATGCAATGCAAGTGAGGGAGGAAATGTGTGTGGGGCAGCGGCCTCCACAAGCTCATCTCAACCTCAAGCCAGATATGAATAACAGTAATCCTACAGAAGAAATAAAATGCTATCAAGCAAAATATAATAATAACTGCAATCATATAGAAGAAATGAAATGCTGTCAAGCACAATAAACCACATGGGCAAGGGAGTTGGGCTCTACCGAATACCCGCAAGCAAAGCCACACAGTAACAATACAAGCAGAGGGAGCAACTCAACCTCTAGTGCAATCATGCTCCTAGATTAAAGTCAGTCTAGATATGAACTTATTCTAATGCATCAAGCAAGTCAAACAAGGCACATCAGCACAGAAAAGAAAACAGACAAGAAAGCAGATCAACAACTCCCTCTTTAAACTCCAAGCTTCAGCTCTTCTAACAGCAATCCAGTCTTCAGACTTCAACCACCCTTCAAGGCTATCAGCTTCCATGACAAGTATCAACTTGCATCTCCAAGGTTTTAATCCATCAAACCCAAGTATCAACTTGCTCTCTCTTCTCCAAGCTTACGCTTTTCTGTCAATTCCACCTTCAGGCTTCACTCTTAATTACAAGTATCAACTTGATTCCTTCAGGCTCTCCAAGCATCAGTGTACAAGTATCAACTTGTCCTTTATTCCTTAAGCCTCAGCTCTATACTCAATCTCAATTGAATCCTCTTCATAAGTATCAACTTAGTCTTCTTGCTTCAGCTCTTTTTGCTTCACCAGTCTCAACTTGGTCATCTTCTCCTACAAGCTTCAGCTTCTCAAAGTAATCTTCAATCATCTGGAAGTGTCAACTTCATCCTTCAATTCTTTAAGCCTCAGTTCTTCACCCAATCTCAATTGAATCTTCAAGTATCAACTTGTTGCTCTTGCTCTTCAAGCTTCAGCTGCAATGGCAATGCTCAAGGAATCATCCTCTTCCACCCTCTTCAATGAAGTCCTCATCTTCAAACTCAAGTCCAACACCTTCAAGATACTCAGCCCAGAAGACAATTGATTTAACAGGATGAGTGGAAATGATAAACAACTTACTGACAACCAAAGGAAGCCTGTAAGGGTTTATCATTATGAGAGACTGGTTCCCTCAAAGTTCTACTTCCGAGATAAAGCCACTCATCCCTCCAAAGGAGGGATGTGAATATCTTAGAAGGACTTTTAGTCATTGGGAGGAATGGAAGCACAAGATGCCTTCCATATTTGTGAAAGAAGTCATTCTAATCATAAGGCTCTCCCTATGTCTCCTATCTCCTAAATCTTCATCAGACACCTTCAGGCACAGACAAATCCAAGCTCCAAGCAACTTCAAGCATCCTCACCTTGTCTTCAACTTGTCTTCAATCTCAACCAAATGCAAACAAAGCAAAAACCCTAATCTAAGGGGACTAAAGAAGTTAAACTAGTTGAATTAGTAAGTTAGGATCACCTAAAACCTAGTACTAAAGTTAGTCCTAACTAAAATACTAAATCCAATTATAAAATCCTACAAAAATGACTATGGTAACCTAGGTAAATCATGACTTTACCACATTAATTTCAGAGATCAAATCATCAAATTAGACCTAGAAATAAATTCTACACTATGAGGTACTAAACCTAAACCCTAAAAGGAAGCATCTAAATCTCAATCTAGAAAGCACACTTATTTTCATCACAAAAATTTGAGAAACATTCTATGGGAGCATACATGTCTAACCTAATCATACACAAAAAATTAGGATCAAAATCATCACCATGTGATCACACAAAATTATGTATCAAACATAACCATTTTAATATCAATTAAAATGTAAAATTCCCATTAAATCAGAAAATACATGAAATGAAAATATTTTTTCTCTAAAAAATACTAGACTCATTCATGAGTAAAATGCAAAAAGAATGGGATTAATTGGATTAATTTTCAATTTATTATGAATTTTTCAAGAACCATGGATAAAAATGAAAAAATAATGAAAATCAAATAAAAATAACCACACGCGCGGTGCAAATAGCAATGATACACAGTTCAAACTATGGGTTGGGCCATCAGGGGGGTGTGGATATCACTTATTTCACTAAGCCCAGAACCACTGATTAAATGAAACGGTGTGTTTCCTTCATTCAGATCCTTCACAAAATGAGTTTAAAACGTGGCCGTTGGATGAGCTTCTAGTCAAAGGTCCAACCAAGATCTGATGGTCCTGAGGTCGTCTTCTACCTTTTGAACATCTGAGCTTCGCGCCCAGCTCCGGCCACCACCGGTGGAGCTCCGGTCATCACCCTCAACCCTAGTCCTCTCTAGGATCCTCCATTGCAAATGGTCAACACATGAAACTTGTCCCAAATCTTGTTACGAATTCAACCATACCCTTTATTCAACCTAAATCCTCAAGATTCACCATATCCAATTCTCAACCGAAAATGGTAAGACACCTATTTTGTCACTAATTCTCAAATTAATGGTCTGAAAACCTTCCTACACCGTTCTACAATGAATCTAACACCTTAATTCATCTTGATTCTACCTAAATCATGCTAGAGGAAGAAAGTTACCAACCTGAAAATCTTGGATGAACAGATGCACTAAACCTCCAATTCAAGCTCTCCAATCTTTCAGACACGATCAATGAACCCTCTCCTTGCTTCTGTATGCAAAAAAAACGGTTGAAAGCTCTTGAATCTTGAAATCCGATGGTGAGTTGCAGGTGAAGAAATTCAGTTTCTCCTACACGATTCAGCCACGAATTCTCTTGGATTATGATCTGGAATCACTCCTTAGCATCTATGGAAGAAGTTTCAATCAAGAAAATGGATGGAAAGTGAAGAATTATGTGAAACCGAATTCAATTGCAAACCAAGAAATCTCAATCTCAATCTATGCTCTCTCCTTCAATCAAAACCAACCTCTTCAATGGATCACCTCTACTCAATATATAGATGATGTATGAATGATCTAGAACCCTCTAGATCCTTCTAATGAGAATTTCCACTTCTCATGTCATGAGATTTTCAATCACATATCATGAGATGCATAGCTCTGTTTGCAGCTTGGAATCAATCCCATTCTCTTCCAATTTCTCCCCTAGTGACATTTTGAAAGGGTTTAGCTTGCCAAGGGCCTTGGTTATGCCTTGATTCTAGGTTTTGTACATGTTACTTAATATGCAAGTAATCACTTTTCAAAGCAAGTCCACAAATTGAATCTCAACTCAAAAATATGGCTAAACCAATGTTCTTAAAATGTTTTCTAGAGTCAAAATGATAAATTTACATGCCATGATTTGGATGTGTAGGTTGAAAATATCAATTTCCAACTTTGATTCATTTAACTTATACCCTTATTTTAGGTCATTTTTGCAATTTTGAGCTACAAGCATTTCCATCATCTCATGACCTCCTTACTAGCCTTAAAACATCATTTTGAATAAGTTTGATGTTGAACATTTTTCCATTTGAAGCTTGGAAATAGGAGTTATGGCCTTATACTTGAAATGACCTGTAATCTCCAAATGACCAAAATGCCCTTGACTTGTCAAAACCATAACTTGAGTTCTACAAACCCTATCAAGGACTTCTAGTACTCTATAGAAAGCTAAGAGAATAAGGAACAACATTCATGTTGACCAAAGGTTCATAGGAATCATCCTTCTTGGGCAAACGTTTCATGCAAGTTGGGTAACTTTCAAGGCCCCAGATTCATATACCTCAGATGACTTGTAACTTGTCAAAGTCATAACTTGAGTTCTATAAATCCTATCAAGGACTTCTAGTACTCAAATTAAAGCTAAGATCAAGATCTACAACATTCATGTTGGGGGAAAGATGAGATGACAATCACATCTTGAGCTAAACTTCCTTGAAGATAGGGGTCAAACTAGGGGATTTTACACTGTCAAGCCTTAGAAACCCTAGCTTGAAACTTCTCAAACTCTTCAATCATGATGAGTTGACCTTGGAATCATCCTTATAACATCTCAATGCATCAATCCATGATCACATGGCTCTTGGATTAGGTCTCAACCTTCTCCCAATCATCAGTTGACCTAGGGTTGACCCGGTCAAACCCTAATTACACCACTCATGGCTGAGGCTTCTTAATCTTGCGCAATAACCTGTCTAGGCTTCATGATGGCTTTCAAGACATCTCATAAGCTCTCTCAAGGCTTCAAGTCCACATTCTTGGCTTCAGAATCATCTGAGGAGCTCCCACAACTCTCAAGTTAGGAGGCACACAACCTTGGTTTCAACCACTCTTTCTGAGGATCTTCTAACTTCTCTGACAAGGATATCAACCCTTGAACACTTGAATAACCTTCTTAGCTATCTTCATAGTCTTGCATAACCCTTGATTGGTAATCATACCTCTTGATCTCCTGCATACTGGTCAATGAAATGCAAATGATAATGCTAATGTGAATGAAATGAAACATAAGCTAGGTAAAGAAATATTGGTCAAATTTTGGGGTGCAACAGCTGCCCCTATTCAAACGGCTTGAACCTGACTAGGTGAGAAGCGAACGACTCTAAACCAATCAAGGTGCGAGACGGTTGAATACCAACAAACCCGGAAATTTGCCAACTGCACGAGTACACGGTACTCTGATGGGGACAAATCTTCGGAAACTGAAATATTAACTGCACGACAACTAGCTGGGGAATTGGTCACACGGTAACCGATGATACATGGTCGATCATGCCGTCAGGCATCAGGATTCCTCGGGACTCATCAGGTCAACAATCAAGCTAATCATGCCGTCGGGCATTCCAAGAAATTTCTCGGGCATCCGCCGGACTTCATCAGCAAGTCGGGAATGGAATTCTCAGTCAATCATGAACCGATTGGGGATATCCAAAATTCTGCCATTAGGCGCTCCGCATCTGCTAGGAGAACTGCTTCGTCAATATGGTTGGACTTCAATCATCAAGTCTTCAAGGGAAGTTTCAACTTCGCTGCTCAGAAACCTACTGGGGATGTCGCATCTCCGCTGGGGATTCTGGAGAACTATCAAGTACTTCTGCTTCGGGGATCCAAAAATCATTCTGGGTGAATCATCTCTGCTGAGGACTTCAAGAATCATCTCTGCTGAGGACTTCAAGAATCATCTTGGACAAATAACTCCGCCGGGGACTTCAAGAATCATCCTGAACCGATAACTCTGCTGGAGATCTCGGGATTCATCCTGAGCAAACGCTCTGTCGGGGACTCCAAGCGGCAACTTGAGCAACCCAACTCTTGCGACTTTGCTGGGGATTTTAAGAATCATCTTAAACGAGCGCCTTCGCTGGAGAATTAAAGAATCATCTTTGGCAAACGACTTTTGCTTGGGAATTCAAGAATCATCTTGAGCAAGCGACTCTGCGGAGGAACACCTGCAAAACAAGAACGGTAACGACCTAGCTCATGTTTAGTATGCATATGCTTTGACAACGGCGCAATGCTCCACACGGTGGAAATACTATGCGTTTATGATAAATGCTATGCAATCATGCAAGATGCTACGACCCCGTCAGCAAAATAAATGCCGAAGGGAGGATCCTCCTGTCAAGGAGAAAGAACCACTCTGGTGGGGGAGGACTCATCCTGTCGACTGTCGCAGGGGAATGAAGCTCTACGAGAACCTGGACCTGCTGAGGAAAGCGATGTCAATCGCAGAAATAAACTGCGCGGCCTTCGCAACTACTTCCCTGGAGATAACGACTCCGGCGGGGAAATACAGCATCAGCTATTCAACACGCTACTGGGGACAACCAATCATGGCCGAAACTGCTTCCAAGGACTCGGCTCTCTTGGGGATCTGCAAACTCGGTTGGGGGAGAAGAAATCATCCTGCTTCAAGGGGAGAGTACAACTCTGCGGGAAATTTCAATTCCGCTAGAGACTTCAGTCTTGAACTTTCACTTACTGCACACTTCAGTGAATAGTCTCCTACGAGACTTGCACTTGTGACCCGGTGCTGGGGGATGAACACATACTTCGGCACCTGACTCAGCTGGGGAGATGCCGCTCCTTCAGGATACATCTGATTGGGGAGCGAATCTTCTCTACCTGGGGGAACATATCAATGCTTTACGATCTCCGGTTCAGACTCTGCGGGGAGAGGCTGCTGAACTTTGCTGGAGAAGAAGGAATCATCCTGCTTGAGGACGCATACGGCGTGTTGCCTGGAGTACGCTACACCTGCAACAACACAAACAAACAGACAAGATACCCTTCTCAAAGGGACCTATCAAGGTGATCATCTTGTGACAATGTTCGAGTAATTCATTGTTTCAACAATCAGTGGCCTAAGCCAGTAAGTTTATGTATGCGCCTTTTATCAAAAACATTGGCGTTCTTTTCGCAAACAAAATAGATAAATGCTAAACAGACAAACAGAATTGCTGAATAGTATACATTTTATTGATAACGAACCCCGGAATGGGTAAAAATGTTTTACAACAGATGCAGGCTCTTGGAATGAGGAAGCCGCACAAAAATAAAACATAAATATACATCAGTATATACAAATGTCGGCAATGAGGCGTAGACGAACACCATGAGTTGATCCCTCTATGACCCACTCGACTTCGATACTTCTTCGACGCTTCAGCTTCAGCAGAGATTGATTCAGATAAACGGCCCTCAGGTCTTCCAAACCACTAAACAATGAAAGTCCACACGCGGAACGCAGTCATTTGCTTTTTTCAAATCCCTTACTTTTGCCTGAATCGCCCTTACGGGTTTTCGATTCACCGGGATACCCTTTTTTTGCCAAAGCCGCCCTTCCAGGTTTTCGACTTTGCGGGTGTACGTTCTTTTTCTTTTATATCCCTAATTTTTGCCCGAACCTTTTTCCTTTTTATGGTTCGCAGGGATGCCCCATTTTTGCCTGGATATTCTTTTTCTTTCCAGCGGGTCGTTTTTTAAGCAAAGTATCTTTTAACTGCGTCCGCGTTCACTGGGGATGCCAAATCTTCACCATCCATCGTGGATAACAACAAAGCTCCTCCCGAGAAGACCTTGCTGACGACGTACGGACCTTCGTAATTGGGAGTCCACTTGCCCCGGTGGTCGGAGTGTGGAGGAAGAATCTTCTTCAGGACGAGATCACCCGTCTGAAAGCTTCTAGGACGCACCTTCTTATCATAAGCTTTCTTCATTCGACTTTGGTACAGACGACCATACGCAATTGATGCTAACCTCTTCTCGTCCATCAGGCTGAGTTGGTTTAGTCGGTTCTTAATCCATTCTGCCTCATCGAGTTTCACGTCAACCAAAACTCATAAAGAAGGGATCTCCACTTCTAACGGTAGGACAACTTCCATATCGTACACTAAGGAGAAAGGGGTTGCCCCGGTTGATGTACGTACCGTTGTACGATAAGCATGCAGTGCAAATGGCAGCATCTCGTGCCAATCTTTATAGGTCACAACCATCTTCTGAACAATCCTCTTAATGTTCTTGTTGGCCGCTTCAACGGCGCCATTCATCTTCGGCCGGTAAGGAGATGAGTTGTGGTGTTCAATCTTGAAACTCTAGCACTGCTCCTTCATCATCTTGTTTTTCAGATTCGAACCATTATCAGTAATGATCCGCTTGGGAATTCCGTAACGACAGATGATATCCCTCTTTATGAATTTAGCCACCACCTTCTTGGTCACATTAGCGTACGAGGCTACCTCCACCCACTTGGTGAAGTAGTCGATAGCTACTAGGATGAAGCGATGACCGTTAGATGCAGTGGGCTCGATCTTGCCTATCATGTCGATGCCCCACATGGAGAACAGCCACGGGGAGGACATGACATTTAACGGGCACGGCGACACATGAACTTTATCAGCATAAATCTGGCATTTATGACACCACTTCGCGAATTTAAAGCAATCCGACTCCATCGTCAGCCAGTAATATCCTGCTCTCAGGACCTTTCTCGTCATAGCATGCCCGCCGGCATGCGTACCAAATGTGCCTTCATGGACTTCTTCCATGAGCATACTCGCCTCTTTCTCATCTATGCATCTGAGTAGCACGAGATCATGGTTTCTTTTGTACAAAACTCCATCAGGATTGAGATAAAAATCTCCAGACAGCCTCCTCAGAGTCTTCTTATCCTGGGTTGACGCTCCCGCAGGATACTCCTTAGTCATAAGGAAGGTCTGGATATCATGGAACCATGGCTTGCCGTCGGCGGCTTCCTCGATCGCAAAGACGAATGCATCTCTATCAAGACGAGAAAGGACAATTCTTGGAGCTTCATTCCAGAAATTGACTTTATACATCGAAGCCAACGTGGCTAAGGCATCAGCCATCTGGTTCTCGGCCCTGGGCACATGATGGAGTTCCACTCGATCAAAGAATGGAAGTAGCCTTCTGGCATAGTTCTTGTACGGCACCAAATTCGATTGGCGAGTCTCCCACTCCCCTTTAATCTGGTTGATCACAAGCGCCGAGTCACCATATACGTCTAAGTTCTTGATTCTCAAATCAATTGCCTCTTCTAGACCCATGATGCATGCTTCGTACTCCGCTTCGTTATTGGTGACCAGAAACGTCAGTCTCGCAGTGAACGGGATGTGGGATCCGTGGGGAGTCGTGATGATCACCCCGATGCCACTTCTGTAGGAATTAACCGCCCCGTCAAATATCAATTTCCACTGGGATTTCCTATCTGGCCCCTCGTCGGGCAACGGTTCATCGCAATCCTTCGCTTTAAGAAACATGATATCCTCATCAGGGAATTCAAATTTCATCGGCTGGTAATCTTCGATTGGCTGTTCGGCAAGGTAATCAGACAATACGCTTCCCTTGATGGCCTTCTGGGAAACGTAATAAATATCATATTCCGTCAACACCATTTGCCATCTGGCAATCCTGCCCGAAAGCGCTTGCTTCTCGAAGACGTACTTGATCGGATCCATCTTCGAAATCAGCATGGTGGTAGGGTTGAGCATGTACTGTCGTAAACATTTGGCAGCCCAGGCTAGTGCATAACACGTCTTCTCCAGCATCGAGTAACGAGATTCACAATCTGTGAACTTTTTACTCAAGTAGTAAATGGCATGCTCCTTTCTGCCCGTCTCGTCGTGCTGACCGAGAACACACCCCATACTATTCTCAAGAACTGTCAAGTACATGATTAGAGGTCGTCCAGCCACTGGGGGTATCAAGATTGGAGGTTCCTGCAGATACTGTTTTATCTTATCAAATGCCTTCTGGCAATCCTCGTTCCAGATAATCGCCTGATCTTTCTTTAGTAGTTTGAACATCGGTTCACACGTGGCCGTGAGCTGAGAAATAAACCTTGCAATGTAGTTTATTCTGCCCAGGAAACCACGAACTTCTTTTTCTGTTTTTGGCACTGGCATTTCTTGTATCGCTTTTATCTTCGCAGGATCAACCTCGATGCCTCTTTCGCTCACGATAAACCCCAGCAGCTTTCCGGACCGTACTCCGAAAGTACATTTGTTAGGATTCAGCCTCAACCTAAACTTCCTAAGCCTCTCAAAAAGCTTCAGCAAATTGACCAGATGTCCCTCCTCCGTTTGGGACTTCGCAATCATGTCATCAACATAGACTTCAATCTCATGATGAATCATGTCATGAAACAAAGTAACCATTGCTCGTTGGTAAGTGGCCCCTGCGTTCTTCAGACCGAAAGGAATTACCTTATAGCAGAATGTTTCCCAGGGTGTGATAAACGTAGTTTTCTCCATGTCCTCCGGCGCCATCTTGATCTGATTGTAACCAGAGAAGCCATCCATGAACGAAAACACGGAGAACTGAGCTGTATTGTCGACCAACACATCAATATGAGGCAGCGGGAAATCATCTTTAGGGCTTGCCCAATTCAAATCCTGATAATCGACGCACATGCGTACCTTACCGTCCTTCTTCGATACAGGCACTATGTTGGCGACCCACGGAGGGTAAGTAGTGACCGCTAAGAAGCCAGCATCAAGCTGTTTCTGCACTTCTTCTTTGATCTTAACGACCATATCTGGTCGCGTCCTCCTAAGCTTCTGCTTAACGGGAGGACAATCTTCTCGCAGCGGCAAGTGGTGGACCACGATGTCAGTGTCAAGTCCGGGCATATCTTCGTATGACCAAGCAAAGACGTCACTATACTCTCTTAGCATCTCGACCAATCTCTGCTTGACATCACTCTGCAGCGCAGCCCCTATCCTGATGTTCCTGACGAGTTCTTCAGAACCTAGATTCACAATCTCGATCTCCTCTTCATGAGGCAGAATAACTTTCTCTTCTTGTTTCAACAAGCGGGCCAACTCTTTGGGAAGGTCTTCGTCTTCATCAATCTCTTATTCGGCTTGATAGATCGGGCAATCGAAGTCGAAGTGAGTCGTAGAAGGTCCAGAGTCGATGTCATCTGTTATGTGGATCCTGCAATAACAAGGGTTAAGCTTAAAACAAGGATATGCAGGTTAGCACAAACCTCATTGCCATTTTATTGTTTTTCAAAACAAATATAAAACAGGAATAACAGAGATCACAATATTTGAATACGAAGAGAAACGCCTTTTGATTTATTGATAAAATGCATGTACATAATCAAACGAGGCCCTGACAATAAAACCACTATGCCCCGGGTAGGACATAGGGTTGTACAATGATTGGAAAAAGTAAATCATTACTCTTCGCTTGTCATCTGGATGATATCCTTGACGGACCAATTGTTGAGGCTCTCGCCTGGCTTGCTTGGCTGGATCCAAGAGTCTAGGTCACAGTCGCTATCTCCGCTGTCTTCAGACACCGCGTTGACGCTTTCAAATATCACCCCGCCGCTAGTAAACTGGATCGGCCCTTTACCTCGCGATGCACTGCTAGAAGAGGAGGCTTCAGCTCTAGGAGAATATCCCAACCCAAACTTGTCTTGCTTGTTAGGTATCTCCAAAATTCGCCCCCAGCCTGGGTAGATCCGACTTGCACAACGGCCCGGGCTTCCTTGAATGAAGAGAGAGTCATCTTTGGCTTCTTAGTGACTACAGGAGCTACGTCCTTGACTTTAACAGCTTCGAACGCTTGGCATAGGGTTTCGTGGATCTCCCCATCCATCTCAACATACTTGAAGGACGACAAATGGCTCACCATTATGTCTTCCTCGCCGCAAATGGTCACGATGCTACCTCTGACAGCATACTTGAGTTTCTGGTGCAATGTGGAGGTTACGGCACCCGCCGAGTGGATCCATGGCCGGCCCAAGAGACAGTTGTAGGCAGGCATGATGTCCATAATGTAAAAGATCGCGTCGAATGTTTCCGGACCGACTTGGATTGGCAACGTCACCTCCCCGAAAACATGGCGTTTGGTTCCATCGAACGCTTTCACAACCAGATCACTGGGTGTGCAAATCACCCCGCGAGTATCTAACTTCATTAATGCCTTCTTCGGAAGAACATTGAGTGACGACCCTGTGTCTACCAACACGTGCGACATAATCGTTCCCCTACACTCTATCGAGATGTGCAGGGCGCTATTGTGGTTCCTTCCCTTCGGCGTCAGCTCCAGGTCAGTGAACCCTAACCCATTTCCAGCATTCACGTGGGCTACGACCTCTTATAGCTGGTTTACCGATATTTCCTGCGGTACATATGCGGTGTTCAACACCTTCAGTAGCGCGTTGCGGTGTGCTTCAGAACACAGCAACAGATTCAGGATGGAAATCTTTGAGGGTGTCTGATGGAGATGATCCACGATCTTGTAGTCACTCTTTTTAATCAACCTCATAAATTCCTCGGCGTCTTTAACAAGTAAGTCTTTTTCTACCCCACGCGGGATCTCTTCAACGACTTTACTTTTCCCTCTATCAGTTGCATCAGCTCTGTCCGCTTTGTCTGCCACGACCTCAGGTGGTGCAAACACTCTCCCGCTGCGAGTGATTCCGCTGATCCCCGCAAGGTTCTCCATAGACGACCCAAACGGTTCTCCACAGACGACCCAAACGGTTCTAGCTCCAACTTCTGTTCGTTGCAGTAGACTTCAGCCCCATAATGCCATGGGACAGTGTTAGTGCTTTCGAACGGTATCGGCCCAGCTTTGGTGATGGTAATCGTGGGTGGTCTGGGTGCAGAAATAGTTATCGTCTGGCGAGGGATGGTGATGGTGGCGACCTCATCATCTTGCTTCAGCATTACCTCTCCCGATTCACATTCGGCCCTCCGGCTAAACTGTAAGATCCCTTCAGTCATCAGACTTTGAATCCCCTCTATCAGTTGTTCACATCAATCAGGACTTGTCGTACAGCCCATACACAACTCTCCGCAACCTGGAAAGAAACCTCTTTTCATTAGCTTAGCTTTAATGAAGCTAAGCGGTGTCTTCAGATCTCTGACGTCAGTCAACAAATCCAAACTCTCGTCCTCAATAATGGCATTTACTCCACCTCCCCTATGATTCGGCATAGGGTTCATCGTGACGTTTGGCACATTATCGGAGAAGTTGATGATCTTGGCGTCCACCATGTCCTGCACCTTGTGCTTGAAGGCTTTGCAATTCTCTACTGTGTGGCCTGGTGCCCCTGAGTGAAACTCACAAGTTGCATTCGCGTCATAACCTGGCGGAGGTGCCCCTGTCAAGGGAGCCAGAGTTCTCTTCTGGATCAACTGTAGCTGAAGCAAAGTCTGTAACAGTTGCGCGTACGACATGGGAGATGTCTCGAGGTGACGGCTCGACAGAGGTGCCCGGTTCTGATACTTTCTGTACCCTTGTTGATTCGGTTACTGCTGCTGCTGCTGCTGTGGTTGTTGAACTGTCGGGATAGTTATGCTGGCCACCTGTTGGTGAGGGCCTTTACCCTTCCTTCGAGCGTTGGTCACGACGCTCGTTTCTCCTTCCCGTCTTTTGCCACCATAAGGTTTCTTTCCTCCTCCTCCGGCTGAGGATGACTCACCTTGAATTTTCCCGAGTTTGATGCCATTTTCAATGTGCTCACCCGTGATAATGAGATCTGAGAAGGTTCCAGACATACCGCTGACCAATTTCTCATAGTAAACCCCTGGGAGGGTGGCTACGAACATCTGCACAAGCTCACGTTCAACCATCGGCGGCTGAACCCTAGCTGCCAACTCACGCCACCGTTGGGCGTATTCCTTGAACCCTTCATTGTTCCTTTGCGATAGATTCTGCAGTTGGACTCGGTTCGGGGCCAAGTCGCTATTGTATTGGTAGTGTTGCACATATGCTTCAGCAAGGTCCTTCCACGTGCGCACACTGGTAGGTTCCAGACTCATGTACCATTCGAGGGATGGTCCGGACAGACTGTCCTGAAAGAAGTGCATCAGCAACTTCTCGTCCTCAGAATGAGCTAACATTTTCCGGTAGTATGATCTCAGGTGGACGCGAGGGCAAGTGGTGCCCTTGTACTTTTCAAAGTCAGGTACCTTGAACTTGGGAGGCACCTTGAAATCAGCAATCAGTCCCAATTTGGACATGTCAACACCCATGGTGTTCTGGTTCTCGATATTTCTCATCTTATCCTCGAGTGCCTTTAATCTTAGTCGTGCTTCAGCAGTCAGCTCCCCTTCAGCACCTCTCTGAGAGAACACATCGTCCTAACGATCTTCTAACCATGGCTGAGGCCCGAACAGATTCCCAACACCTGCATTGTTGTTGCCCAATCCAACATTGACGTTAGCTTCAAGACTCACATTACCGACGCCCGTCGTATTACCGTTGAGTCCCATGTTAGCTATCACATTGCCGTTGGCACTGCCGTTCCCCCCGGTCACGGGGACGCCATTCTGAGGAGTTTCAACTGGTGGAGGGGTTGGCACAGTCCCGCCATGGAGTACGCCATTGCTATCGACCCTTGAAATCAGAGGCTGAACCAAAGTTCTGAGCTGATCCTGGCCATTGGCGACCGCATGCATGAGCTCCATGAAGCGATCCATTCTTTCGCGGAGTTCCTGAACATCAGTTTGCACTTGTTCCATGATTCTGGTTTGATTTGCTCTGGTCGGATAACGGTGGATAGGTCTCTGATCAATCCTGGCACAACCTGAAACAACCTGAAAACACAAAAGGGTTAGGAAAAAACGACAAAGTGCTCGTTATGCAAATGCTTCATGCAAATGCAAACGTGTGTCTGTGTGTTAGGGAGATTTCCCCCGATCCTAGTGCCTGAGTGCCAGTGCTGATAATAAGAAGTCCGAGTCCATTCATGGAAATAACATCTCATATATAGAAAGCCCATCAAGGCGGTACACAACATCAGTGAGTACAAGATGAACCAACAGCGTGACCTCAGCCAATAAGCCTGGTGATGGTCAGCATACAACAATGATCACAAAAAAAGGAATACAAATAGTCAAGCACGACCACGGGCGTGAAACTCTTCTAACAACCCCTTCGTTTCTGGATGATTAGGTCGAGTGAGCAACCCTTCGACGAGTAACTCCCTCTGCATAATGGTATATTGAAGACCTTCGACCGAATCTTCCCATGCTCCTTCGCCGAAACAATCTTCTAACTTCCGCTTCTTGGACTCAAACGTCAGTTTGTGCTCCTTCAGGTTAGTAAGAGCCTTGTTGAGCTGGCCTTCAGCGACATATCTGCGAGCGGTTTCTTCATCAAACCTCTTCTCACTAGCCTTCACCTGGGCTTTCAGCTTGGAGATCTGTTGCATCAGCTTGTCCTCCCGCTCTTTCCTGTTGGCTAGGGTGGCCTTCCAGTGCTGGTTGAACTTGGATATCCTCCGATACGCTTCATCCAGGTGCTGCTTCTTCGTGGCCAGGACGTCGTTGACAGCTTTGAAGTCTCGACCCATGCGCTCACGCTCAGCTATCTGCTTAGTCAAATCTGTCCCCAGCTGGTTCACCAGCTCTGTTTGCCTTTTGAAGGAATGAACGGCTTCGTTTCTCTCTCTTCGAAGCTGAGCCAATTCTTTCTCCAGTTCCTCATTTGCCTGCTTCAATTCATCTCGCTCAGCTAACACCTGATTATGCTGCTGAATGGGCACAGTGGTAGGCTCTTCAATCACTGGAGGGCTTTCTGGCTTGGCAGGAGGAAACGGCATCCCTATAGTATCTGCTTTGGCTCTGATCCACGTCACGTACGGAGGGTAGGCTTGATTATTGCTTCTCCCCAGTGATAACACGAAATCGTATATATATTTTGATGCATAATTCAACTAAAGTTTAACTGTTTTCGATCCGATTACAGGTTATTTCTGTGTTATTTGTCTGATGTTTTGCAGGTATTTGATGATCACGTATAAACAAGGCAATATAAAGAAAAGAAGCAATCTCAGATGAAATATGGACGAAAACCGGATGAAAACAACATGAAAAGCGCAGAATGCTGATTTTGCTGCTGTGACGACCGTCACAGCTCCATGACGACCGTCACACGGGTGACGACCGTCACACATTATAACGACCGTCATGCAGGCAAAAACGCCCCACTTCAAATGCACGTGAAAGAAGCAGTTCCAAGTCCCAAATAGTGGACCACTACTCCCTGATAATTCTGCCTCAAAGTCCACCTTCTTCAAGTTATAACCGTTAGAATTCCATTTCTATAAAAGGGGAAGAAGGGGAACTCAGAAGGGGAGCCGCATTCAGACAACGAAGTGCTGCCAATTTATTTTCAGAGCAACCTTTCCAATTTTTAATATTCTTATTTGTTTCTCTTTTCTTTTTCTGCATTCCTTTCATTTCTTCTGTAATTCTTGTTTCCGTTGTACGCTCAATTGGCACAAAGACCAGAATCCTGCCAACATTTGTGGAGGATCTGCCCAAAGGTCAATTGGAATATTTACAGGTTTCTCATTTCAATCGTAATTCCAGTTTTTATTATGATGCATGCTATTATTTATTGTTTTCATTTATGTTTTACCTTTCCCAAATCCATGTCTAGCTAAATTAAAGTAATCGATATGTAGTAATAATTCGAAAGGGATTTGATAATAACCGGTTGAAAATTGTCTTTTTCAAAAGTTGTTTATGGTCTGAGTGTTTAAAATTAATTTACTGAATAAACTTCGTCGCGAAAGCGAGAACTTATTTAAAAGTAGTTTTGCCACGAAAGTGGGAAATTAATTAAGGTACGAACCAACAAGCGAAAGCTGTGGCAAGATCAGATAGTAAACACTAGTCATTCTTTTTAATAACAGCGAAAGCACTTTAAAATGAATTAGAACTTAGAGATTTCCAAAAAATAATTTTAACCCCGAATGGGACACGAAAGCGTACGTTTGGCCCTTAGAATTATGATTAGCGTCAATAACCATCGTGAGGCGAGAGTCTTCAGATCACCATTTTCTGCTTAAATAAACTCTGAAAAATATTTCGTATACCGGTAACTTGTCAAATCCCCGAAGAATATAATCACTGCATATCGATTCAATTAATTATACTTTAATTAACATTCTTAGTTCCCTTTAGTGACAATCTTATTCCCTTAAGCATTATCTACCTAGCTAAACATAGTAACTCCCGAGAACACTAGTTTGATTACGAGTCCCTGTGGGATCGATATCTATTATTACTACGCGATAGACTGTGCACTTGCAGTTAGGTTGTATTAGACATAGAAAGTCGTGATCAAGTTTTTGGCGCTGTTGTCGGGGACCCGTTTAGTCAATAGTGTAACCTTCTGTTACGCCGTATAGACTAGGTTAATTATTTTCATTTTTCCTTTACTAGTGCTGCCGATTGTATGCCAAGTGATCGCCCGCAAGGCGATATCTTGAAACCTTCAGTCGCAGAACTAGAACGCTTCTTACATCTAAGAAGCCGAATCATTGAGTACCAACTCAAACATAACATTCCCGATCCTCTCACTCCCATTCCCAAATCCGAAGAAGAATCAAACATGGCTGAAGGACCTTCAAACAAACCGCTGAAGGCATACGCTACACCCTCTCAGATGGAGCCTAGAAGTAGCATTGCTGCCCCAGCTATTACTCGAAATGATTTTGAGCTGAAACCATCATTGCTGTCAGCTGTACAACAAAACCAATTCTCAGAAAACGCAACTGAGGATCCGAACGAACATCTAACGAAGTTTGTACAATACACAGACACGGTGAAAGCAAATGGAGTAACTCCAGACGCGATAAGACTTCGTCTTTTCCCATTCTCTCTTAGAGACAGAGCGTGGACATGGTTGCAATCTTTACCATCCAACTCCTTCACGACGTGGGAACAATTGAAGAACGTCTTCTTAGCGAGATATTTTCCGCCAAGCAAAACTGCTATGCTTAGAGCTCAAATCAACGGATTTCGACAAAAAGATACTGAATCTCTTTACGAAGCATGGGAACGATTCAAAGATATGATGAGAACATGTCCTCACCACGGTTTAGAAGACTGGGTGACAATCCATACTTTTTATAATGGGCTTTTATACAATACTAGATTGACAATAGACGCTGCCGCGGGCGGTGCACTTATGGATAAGCCATACGACGAAGCCTATCGACTAATCGAAAACATGTCTCAGAACCACTGCCAATGGGGAGGTGAACACACTCCAACAGAGAAAACCACAGCGAAAGGTGGGATGTACGAGATCAGCAGCCTTGAAAAGTTCAACGCTAAAGTAGATGCTCTAGCACAGAAGATTGATAGTCTGACCGTTAACCCCACTGCAACCGTCGCTGCCTTAACTCCAAACTGCGAGTTATGCGGAAGCACCACTCATAATGCGCCCGAATGCCCATTGCTAGCCGGAATCCCACCAGACCAAGTAAATTATGCTCAAGGAAATCCTTACGCAAATACTTACAACCCAGGTTGGCGAAATCATCCAAACTTTTCTTACAAAAGCGAAAATGCATTGCAAATGCCTACTGCTCCGCCAGGATATCAGAAACCAGCTGCTGCTCAGACTGCACCTAGGAAATCAAACCTCGAGTTGATGATGGAAAAATTCATAGCTACTCAAGCTCAAAAAAACAAAGAATTCCTGAATCAAAACATACACACTAGCGAGCAAATTAAACAGTTGACCGGAAAAGTAGACGCTTTAGCCACCCACAACAAAATGCTAGAAACACAGATATCACAAGTGGCTCAACAACAAGCCTCTGCTGCCGCACCCGCTGGCACATTTCCTGGACAACCCGAACAGAATCCAAAAGGCCAAGCAAATGCTGTAATACTAAGAAGTGGAAAAGAATTAGACGAACCGATCGATCCGAGGACCGAAAACTCAGCCATGCAACAAAAACCAACTGAACAAGCAGAAAAGGAATCCGAGTTAGAGAAGAAGGAAGACAACGAGAAGGAGGATACCGCAAGTGAAAAAACTCAAGCACCTCCAGCGTCATATAAACCACCCATCCCTTATCCCCAAAGATTAATAAACTCCAAAACTTCAGGACAGTTTAAGAAATTTGTAGAGCTCCTTAAACAGCTGAATATTACTATTCCTTTTACAGAAGCGATAACTCAAATGCCGTCATACGCTAAATTTCTCAAAGAAATCCTGTCGAATAAGAGAAAGATCGAGGATAACGAAACAGTTACACTTACTGCAGAGTGTAGCGCCATTATTCAAAACCGCATGCCTCCTAAATTAAAAGACCCAGGTAGTTTCTCCATACCCTGCATCATAGGAAAGTTCGTAATAGACAAAGCTCTATGCGATTTAGGAGCCAGTATCAGTGTTATGCCTTTATCTATATGCAAAAAGCTAAATATGGGAGACCTCAGACCAACCAAAATGTCCGTACAATTAGCTGACCGATCAGTAAAATACCCCGTCGGAATACTGGAAAACGTTCCAGCACGCATAGGACAATTCTACATCCCGACCGACTTCATAATCATGGACATCAAGGAGGACACTGTTACCCCAATTATTCTAGGAAGACCGTTCCTAGCTACAGTCGGAGCTATTATAGACGTGAAGAAAGGAAGGCTAACATTCGAAGTAGGAGAAGAAAAGATAGAGTCCATTCTCACCAAGTTCTTACAAGCACCAGCCATAGACGATACCTGCTATTTAGTAGATGAAATTGACGAATGCATAAGAGAACTTGAAAATGAAGAGACCACGTATTCAGAAATAATAAAGATTCAAATACCCGATATTTCTGAAGATGATGATTGGCGTAAACCGTATAAAGACGATAGCCTAAGCGAAAGCTTAGCACTGACCCCAAACCATATGCCAGGTCCGAAGAACCCATCTTTAGAACTTAAAACACTACCCAAAAACCTTAGATATGAATTCCTAGATGATGAACTAAAAAGACCAGTGATAGTCAACGCCGACTTAGGACAACCGGAAACCGAAAAGCTATTAGAAGTCCTAAAGAAGTACCCCACCGCGTTAGGCTATAACATAAGCAATCTAAAAGGTATAAGCCCTTCGATCTGTATGCATCGAATTACAATAGAGGAAGACTCTAAAACCTCTAGAGAGCATCAGAGAAGACTGAACCCCATCCTAAGCACTGTAGTCAGAGATGAAGTAAAGAAATTGCTAGATGCAGGAATCATCTATCCAATCTCCGATAGTGAATGGGTCAGCCCAGTTCATGTCGTACCAAAGAAAGGAGGAGTCACAGTAGTTAAAAACGAAAAAGGCGAATCAATAACAAAAAGAGTCGTGACTGGAAGCAGGATGTGTATTGATTATAGAAAGCTTAACAAGGCCACACGAAAAGATCACTTCCCGTTACCCTTCATAGACCAAATGTTGGAAAGATTAGCCAAATATTCATATTTCTGCTATCTAGATGGTTATTCAGGATTTTTCCAAATTCCCATTCATCCGGATGACCAAGAAAAGACTACATTCACCTGTCCTTATGGTACTTTTGCTTACCGCCGAATGTCGTTCGGACTCTGTAATGCTCCAGCAACCTTCCAAAGATGCATGATGGCAATCTTCGCAGATTTCATAGACGACATCATGGAAGTATTTATGGACGATTTCTCGGTATGTGGACAAAGTTTCGAAGGATGCCTACAAAACATGGAAATGGTATTAGAACGTTGTGTAAAAGTGAACCTCGTCCTAAATTGGGAAAAATGCCATTTTATGGTCCGACAAGGAATAGTCCTAGGACATGTCATATCAAATAAAGGAATCGAGGTCGACAAAGCTAAAATAGAGATTATAAAAGATCTCCAACCTCCAAAATCCGTACGAGAAATACGGAGTTTTCTAGGACATGCCGGTTTCTACAGAAGATTTATAAAAGATTTTTCAAAAATCACAAAACCTTTGACCGGCCTGTTGATGAAAGATGTTGAGTTCGTCTTCGACGACGACTGTCTAAAAGCATTCGAAACATTAAAATCAGCCCTTATCACCGCACCGATTATGCAACCACCCGATTGGCGACTACTGTTCGAAATCATATGCGATGCGAGTGATTATGCCGTAGGCGCAGTTCTAGGACAAAGGAAGGACAAGAAACTCCATGCCATCTACTATGCCAGTAGAACCTTAGATCCTACCTAAATGAACTACGCTACCACAGAAAAGGAACTTCTAGCAGTTATATTCGCGCTTGACAAATTCTGTTCTTACTTAGTAGGAGCAAAAATTATCATATACACAGACCACGCTGCCATAAGGTACCTAATAAGCAAAAAAGATGCCAAACCAAGACTATTGAGATGGATCCTGTAATTACAAGAGTTTGACTTAGAAATCAAAGATAAGAAAGGAACCGAGAACGTTGTTGCAGATCACTTATCCCGAATAGAAGGCATCAAACATGAACCAGTACCGATAAACGACGATTTCCCGTACGAACGTCTGATAGCCAAATTAGAAAGTGACATACCCAACTCAATCTCGGAAGATCCAAAATTCGAAAAAGCAGTAGAAGCCGTCTATGCCCAAGTCACATTACCTTGGTATGCTGACATCATTAATTACCTCGCTGCAGGCGTGCTTCCACCGGATCTCACTTATCAGCAAAAGAACAAATTCTTCCACGATCTGAAACACTATTATTAGGACGAACCTCTACTCTTCAAGAGAGGGGCCGACAACATATACCGTCGCTGTGTCCCAGAGGAAGAAATAGAAAATATCATTTCCCAATTCCATTCAGCACCGTATGGTGGTCATGCTAGTACATCCAAGACATGCGCTAAGATTCTCCAAGCCGGCTTATTCTGGCCTAACCTCTGGAAAGACGTCCACATCGCTGTGCTAAAATGTGATCGATGCCAACGAACTGGCAACATCTCAAGACGCGATGAAATGCCTCAGAAAGGAATCTTAGAGGTAGAAATCTTTGACGTATGGGGAATAGATTTCATGGGACCATTCCCACCTTCTTTTGGTAATAACTACATACTCGTCGCTGTCGATTATGTGTCTAAATGGATAGAAGCCATAGCTGCTCCAACAAACGACGCACGAGTAGTAATCAAACTCTTCAAAAACACAATCTTTCCTAGATTCAGTGTACCCAGACTCGTCATTAGTGACGGCGGATCTCACTTCATATCGCGAATATTTGATAAACTTCTTTCTAAATATGGAGTCTGACACCGAGTAGCTACACCCTATCATCCGCAAACTAGCGGACAAGTAGAGGTCTCGAATAGGGAAATAAAACAGATATTGGAAAAGATTGTCGCTACCTCAAGGAAAGATTGGTCATCAAAGCTACATGAAGCTTTATGGGCTTATAGGACCGCCTTTAAGACACCAATAGGTACTACACCCTACAAATTAGTTTACGGTAAATCCTGCCATCTCCCTGTAGAATTAGAGCATAAGGCCTTTTGGGCCATTAAGACACTCAATTTTAACTACACCGAGGCGGGAGAAAAGCGAATCTTGAACTTACACGAATTGGAAGAACTTCGATTAGACGCTTACGAAAATGCCCGTATCTACAAAGAACGAACTAAAAAATGGCATGATAAGCGTTCAGTCAAGAAACAATTCAGTGTGGGAGACATCGTATTGCTATTTAATTCAATATTAAAACTCTTCCTAGGTAAACTAAAATCTAGGTGGTCTGGACCTTATGAAGTGACTAAAGTACTTCAGAGTGGAGCTGTTGAAATTACCGATAAGACGAATGCACCGTTTATCGTAAACGGACAACGTCTAAAACATTATAATAAGAACGAAAACAGCCCTCAAGTCTGCAGTATAGCATTGCTTGAGCTTCCAGCTCAAACACCCGAATAGCTTGTCACCAAGCTATCGTCAGGCTTTAGACGTTAAAAATAGCGCTTACTGGGAGGCAACCCAACTTTTCCCGCATTTGTCCTCGTTACTGTATTTCATTTTTTATTTAAAATTTTACTTTGAAACTTTAACAAAAATTCTAAACTTAAAATTACTACTACTTTCTACTTTCGTTTGTTTTCATATTTTTATTTTTATTTTTATTTTATTTTTCTCTTTTGGTCTTTTGTTTTTACAGCTTTTATTTTTAAAAAATCCTGACTTCAACTTCTGTTTTAAACTTTTCAGGATTTTAAAAGTCTTCAAAACATTCCTCCTGTTTTCTCCGACTTACCTGCGAGTATGGCCGAGTACGACTTCACAAAGGTTCATTTTCGAGGACTAGCTCAAAAGGCAAGATTTGCAGAACTAACTGAAAGAGAAATCGCCTTAACGTTGTATTATGATAAGTCTACCATGGATAAACTAGGAATCACGGATAGCATTCAATACCTGTTCAATCAACTGGGTTGGGAGAACACTGCTTTGAAAACACGTTTTGCTACCTATAAGTCTCACTTATGAATTCCTTAGTTCCTTCAGATACCTACCCAACTATGGTTTTGGATCCAACACATAGCTGATTACCTTTCGAATGTTTGGAATGGACCAAACCCATAGCCGGATGTCACTAGCTAACCTCCTAGGATTTCCTAGCGGACCGCATGTGTTCATAAGTGCATAAGATGACGATATTGATTTTGAACTCGACCAATTCTGGGGTAGAATCACAGGCGACTATCACCCTGAACCAGACAGAATGTATAATGATGATATTCATAACCCAACTTTCAGATACTTCCATAAGAGACTAGCTCACACCCTTTTCGGGAAAGAAGAAAATATTACTACAGTATCTAAAGAGGAGTTATTCATCATGTTCTGTGCTTCTCAGGGACGTACAGTAAATGCAGTGCCTTTCATGATGAGATCTTTCAGACGCCTCACTCAGGACCTACAGTCACCTATTCTTATAGGAGGCCTCGTGACAATGATTGCCCACGAGCTCGGCCTTAGATTCCACTTAAATGCAAGCACTCGTTTTGGCACCATCCGACCCATGAATATACAGTTCTGCTTTAACAGGCGCATTTTAGGGTCTATGGGACCTGGACCTTACGAGTACCTCATAAATGAAAAACCGGTCCAGCTATTCACACTGCCTGATCATCAGATGACAAGTATCCACAACAAGGACAACTGGCTTTATGAATTGGATGAGCCTATGGGACCTCTTTCACCTCAATCAACACCACAGAACTATATGTACAACAGTGACCACATCTCTGAGGCACACGACTATATGTACTATGAGGATGCTGTATCAGAAGCTGAAGTAGACCCTACGACTCCTCCGCATTACAACACCTATCCTGAGCCCATTCCTGAGGAGACCACCGACAAAATGGATATTGTTCTACTCCGATTGGACAACGTTGATGCAGCCCTGACTACTGTAAAAGATGACATCGCAGGCATACACAGCGAACTGGTAGTCTTCATGGACTTAGTCTGTGACCAGCTCGACTACTACGCACGGAAGTTCGATGAGTTAAAGGCACAAAAAGACTAGATACTAGTTTTAGTTTAGTTTGGTTTAGTTTAGTTTCGTTTAATCATTTGGATTTTTCGCATTGTTAAGTTCTTTATGTATAATACATTGCCATATCAATACTAGGCCTAAAAGTCACTGCAAGAACACCCTCAGAGCAAAATTTTGCGTTATGCAGATTTTGCTGCTGTGACGACTGTCACAGGAGCCTGACGAGCGTCACGCGGGTGACGACCGTCACAGATATGTGACGACCGTCACGAACCCAAAATTGTTATCTAATATAACAGGGGTTGCGTTTTCTCTCCCACTCATCTCCTTTCAACTTCCAATCATCAGAACTCACACCCCACTCCCTATTTTCGTTTTCCCCACCTTGCACCATATATCCCAACTCCCATCTCAACTTCCTACCACACCTCTATTACACTTTTCCACTCCACAGAACCAACTCAATCTTCCAACAATGGCGAGAAACCACGAAACCCCAAACCCCAGCAACATTGTGTTCAGCGACGGTGACTCCGGCGAAAGACATTGAGCCAACTACATCGCATTCCATCAACGGTCGCTCCAACCGACTCATTATCCACATATCCCATCGCTCACGAAGCTCGGACTCCTTGAAGGCTTCACTTGGATGCTTCAAAGTGCCGGCATCTGGAACCTATGCACCAATCCACTACCGACGTACGAATAACTCACTCTCGAGTTCCTGAGTTCGTTTACCTACGTCACTTCCAGCGGCGACCTCAACCAACACTCCGGTGCCGCATGCTTCCGGATGTTTGGCACTAACTATCAGGTGAACCAGAACCAAATCGCCGCCATCTTACAACTCCCTCGAGGTGACAATGCTCACCGCCGCCTCACCGATCAGTTCCAGCACGAAGCCTTCACGCTCTGGTACCAGTTAACCAGCATCAATGCCGATGGTTGGGATTCTCTGCACGCCACGCATATCCATAACCCGACCATCCGGTACTTCCACCGAGCATTGAGCAACACAATCTTCGCCCGGGACAACAACCATAAGGTGAACTCGAAAGAGCTTTTCTTCCTCCACTGTGTCTTCAACAACGAGCCTATCAACGCCACTCCGTTCCTCCTGGCCCACATTCAGGCCAACTGTAACCGTGGCTCCAAACCATTTTACTTTGGCGGGATTGTCACTGCCATTGCACTTGAGCTGAACCTCGGCGACCGCCTCCAGCACCTCCACGCCATTCCCTAGGTGTTCCTTGACACCGACCACTGCAGAGCCTCTCACCTTATCCGTTCCAGAGCCGATGGCAAGTACCACCCGGTAGTGCGTGGCAAAACCGTCTGAAGCATCATCCTTCCATCACGCACCCGGACACACCCAGAGGATCGTACCAACTGGTTATTTGACCTCACTGCCCCTCCTGCTGCCGCTGCTCCAACTCAGGACCACACCCAAGGTTCTGACGATAAAATCCAAGCTGAGTTGGACAGGCCGGAGCAACCGAAGGCATCGCAGCCTCTTCCTTCCGAAGGTACATCCTCCCGCTGCCGCCGCCATCATTCAATGCCCGACTACTCAGAAGAGGACCTCCGCCGCTCTCTCGACCAGCAGGCCCAGATACTCGCTATGATGCAGCAGCAGAATCAGCGAGCAGAGCAGTTCGAAGCTTGGCATCGGACCCAAATGCAACAACTTCAAACCGGCCAAGAAACCATTACTGAGAACTTGGCGAATCTAACCTTGCAGGTCGAAGGACTCCGTGACTATGTCTACCACACCGGAGCTATGAGTTTTGAGGACTGAGTCGCCCAGGTCAGAGCAAGAGGACGCGAGCGCGGACGTGACCGAGGCAGAGGACGTGATTAGTTATCATTTTCCTTAATTGTTTACTATATTTGCAGTTTCTATGTACTTTCATTTCCGTTGTATCTCCCTCTCGCATTCTTTCAAATCAGTGGGGACACTGATTGAGATAGTGTGGGAGCGGAGCGTTTATTTCCCATTCCATTGTACTTTGAATTTCGTAATTGCTATTCAAACATTTTCTATTTTTAGCAAATAAAGCTCGTTTATATATCCTTTTTCCGTTACGCAAACATCCCCGCGTTATTCGACGTAAACAACAAATTTTTTCGTTCGTTCCTCAAAAGCAAAAGCATCACGAGAATGCGCCCAAGTTCAAACCAAGTTTTGAAACTCCAAGGAGACGACAGTTCCAACAAAACCAGTACCATCCTGACACCTTAGATCTCCGGTTTATGCGAGTCGGTTTCACTACCTACGTGTACCAAAGTCTCAAGTGTCTACGCAAACTCAACCCCAAGTAGTTTATACTAGCAGTCAGCACCATCCTAAAACACTTCTAAGCGAGCGACCAATGCAAATAAGTGTATGATCTCCAAAAAGATGAAAAAATCATGAAAAGAAAGTTAGATAGCCAAAAATATAAGACACATTTCCTTCTAAGTTAGGTGCTCCTCACCCGAGCATTTAGCCCAACGACACGAAAACTCATTGAAAAATCAATGATATAAGCTTATGATCAATGAAGAAGATCAAAACAAAAATGAGATCATATTCATTAACAGGTCGACTTGCCATGAAAGTGTATGGACAACAGGCTTAATGTGATTGCGCTAGAACAAACAGGGTGAACTTGCCGCGAGGACCTTGACACCAAGCTACAGTAGCATGACTGGGACCAATTTGCATAAGAAGGAAACCTCCGAAGACTTGTAGTCCAGTGTCGTCATGGCACTCGTTTTGTTCTTACTAAGAATCCCGGTTTTTCCCAACTTTGCGAACGAAGAAGCTGCCTCGTGCTTGCCGACTTTTTCCTATTTTACTTGAGGACAAGCAAAGATTCAAGCTTAGGGGAGTTTGATAACACGAAATCGTATATATATATTTTGATGCATAATTCAACTAAAGTTTAACTGTTTTCAATCTGATTTCGGGTTATTTCCGTGTTATTTGTCTGATGTTTTGCAGGTATTTGATGATCACGTCTAAACAAGGCAATATAAAGAAAAGAAGCAATCTCAAATGAAATATGGACGAAAACCGGATGAAAACAACATGAAAAGCACATAATGCTGATTTTGCTACTGTGACGACCGTCACACGGGTGACGACCGTCACACATTGTGACGACCGTCATGCAGGAAAAAACGCCCCACTTCAAATGCACGTGAAAGAAGCAGTTCCAAGTCCCAAATAGTGGACCACTACTCCCTGATAATTCTGCCTCAAAGTCCACCTTCTTCAAGTTATAACCATTAGAATTCCATTTCTATAAAAGGGGAAGAAGGGGAACTCAGAAGGGGAGCCGCATTCAGACAATGAAGTGCTGCCAATTTATTTTCAGAGCAACCTTTCTAGTTTTTAATATTCTTATTTGTTTCTCTTTTCTTTTTCTGCATTCCTTTCATTTCTTCTGTAATTCTTGTTTCCGTTGTACGCTCAATTGGCACAAAGACCAGAATCCTGCCAACATTTGTGGAGGATCTGCCCAAAGGTCAATTGGAATATTTACAGGTTTCTCATTTCAATCGTAATTCCAGTTTTTATTATGATGCATGCTATTATTTATTGTTTTCATTTATGTTTTACCTTTCCCAAATCCATGTCTAGCTAAATTAAAGTAATCGATATGTAGTAATAATTCGAAAGGGATTTGATAATAACCGGTTGAAAATTGTCTTTTTCAAAAGTTGTTTATGGTCTGAGTGTTTAAAATTAATTTACTGAATAAACTTCGTCGCGAAAGCGAGAACTTATTTAAAAGTAGTTTTGCCACGAAAGTGGGAAATTAATTAAGGTACGAACCAACAAGCGAAAGTTGTGGCAAGATCAGATAGTAAACACTAGTCATTCTTTTTAATAACAGCGAAAGCACTTTAAAATGAATTAGAACTTAGAGATTTCCAAAAAATAATTTTAACCCCGAATGGGACACGAAAGCGTACGTTTGGCCCTTAGAATTATGATTAGCGTCAATAACCATCGTGAGGCGAGAGTCTTCAGATCACCATTTTCTGCTTAAATAAACTCTGAAAAATATTTCGTATACCGGTAACTTGTCAAATCCCCGAAGAATATAATCACTGCATATCGATTCAATTAATTATACTTTAATTAACATTCTTAGTTCCCTTTAGTGACAATCTTATTCCCTTAAGCATTATCTACCTAGCTAAACATAGTAACTCCCGAGAACACTAGTTTGATTACGAGTCCCTGTGGGATCGATATCTATTATTACTACGCGATAGACTGTGCACTTGCAGTTAGGTTGTATTAGACATAGAAAGTCGCGATCACCCAACAATGGTTTTCCCCTCTTACTGATACCATTCCAAGCGCGCTGAAGCTTAGATAACAGATCCCCCTCTAGAAGACCAGTGAGGTACAGAGATTCCTGCACCTCTTCATCCTTCGTCGGAGCTCTCAAAGCATACGCGAACTGTCGGACCAGCAAAGACAGATTATAGTTTATGCAGCCCTTCCTGCCTATCAAAGGCACGTTCGGAAACCCGCTGCAGCTAAAGATAATCTCGGTACCCAACCTATCTCTGTCAAACCAGTCAATATCCTCCGCTGATAGAATCATCAAACGCTCGGACCACTCAGCTGTGGCTGCAGAAGAAACAAAGGGACCCCTCTTGGGCAGATGACTATCAAGCCATTTATAGAGCAAGGGAACACAGCACGAGACATTCTTACCCCTCCTGTTCTCGTTTTTGTAGTGGATGGAATGGTAGACATCTCCTATCAAGGTAGGGACTGGATTCCCTGAAGCGAAGATGCGAAATGCGTCGAAGTCTACAAAGTCAGGCATATTGGGGAACAGAATGATGCCATATATGCACAGAGCGAGGATGGCGTTGAATACGACCCAACATCCGTCTTTGGCGCACTGCTGAGCCTTTCCCACTAAGCACTGCAAGGAGAAACCGGGAACCTTGTTCCAACTAGACAATACCAACTCGGTGGCATCCAGATGAAGTGACGGAGCTAGACCAGCCAGATTAGGCTCAGCATCCATATGAACGAAGAGCATCTGCCTCTTGATAGGCACACCTAACAAATTAGCATATTCCTCTAGCGTTGGTGCGAGAACAAAGTCCTTGAAAGTAAAGCATCTCAACGGAGGATCGTAGAACTGCAGCAGAGCGTGCAACCCATTCAACTCAAACGCAGAAGGTTTACGAACCAAACTGAGCAATTTGCCGTAAGATTTTCTGAACCCATCTCTCACAGAATCGTCTGCTAAAACAATCAAACCAGTCAGCTGAACTACATCAGGGGCAGGGAGCTTGTAAGCCACGGTCTTCCTTAGAGAACCCATAACAATACAATAGGAGGCAAGAAATCCTGGATCGGGGAAAACGGTACCTGCAACACAGACACACGTTAATGAAATGCAAATGAGTATGCAAGGCAATGTAAAATGCAATCATGCAGCAGGAGATCAAGGCGACTGCGTAGTGGAGATTCTGTGGCAACAAAATCATAATCCTGCTCTATCAAGAACAACCACTATATCTGACAATAAGAAAACCCTGGTATCGGACCACCAATCTGCTCTGTCAAGAACACACACACATATGACCATAAATCTGCTCTGTCAAGAACAAATGTCTGATACAGGACCTCTGATACAGGACCAAAACTCTTCTCTGTCAAGAACACACATCTGCTAAAGGACCTCTGATACAGGACCAAAACTTTGCTCTGTCAAGAACAAACATCTGCTAAAGGACCTCTGATACAGGACCAAAATTCTGCTATGTCAAGAACACGTACACATCTGATGATAAGATCCTCTGATCCCAATCATAAATCTGCTCTGTCAAGAACAAATACATCTCTGAAGATAAGGTCCTCTGATACAGGACCAAAACTCTGCTCTGTCAAGAACAAACATAGCTGCTGATGAAGTCCTCAGATCCCAATCATAAATCTGCTCTGTCAAGAACAAATACATCTCTGAAGATAAGGTCCTCTGATACAGGACCAAAACTCTGCTCTGTCAAGAACACACATATATCTGATGATGAGAACCTCCGGTACCAACAAAATTGATTCACTATCAAGAAAACCAGGTAGTCTGAAGGTCAAAGTTTCCTGCAACAAACCCAACCTTGCTCACAGGTATGGACCTAAACTGACTCAAGTTCGGCATCCTATGCGGTCAGCAGCGTCACAGACATTCAAGAGGGGTGATACGATACCCAGAAGGTGTGGCATCACCAGCTCATGAAGCGGCCTCACTCGGCTGAATCCCAAATGATCGGTCCCCAGAGTCGACAATCCTCCAAACCAACAACCCCCTCAACCCAAAGGGTTGAAAAAGAAGTCAATCGGGAGAACCTCGTCTGAGCGTGGATTTCATGAGACACTAGTGCCTGCCAAGCAAGCATGCGCCCACTAATTTCCACAACTAATGCTATGTACACTCAAGCCTGGGTCTGGCTTATCACTCATCAGAATACCCCTCCCACAACAGCATAGATAATCATATCATACTGGAAAATAAAGTGCGGGAAATAAAAATGCGATAAATAAACACAACCCAACAAGTAATCATACAAGCGCTAGGATTGACTCTCGCAGGGGACGTCAAATCCCCAAACTGACTCGCATACGGGACGTTGGATCCCAGGAATCTGTCAAGTCCCCAGCAGAGTCGCCAGCTGTCGCTTCCGCGAAAATAAGGTGTCGGCAAAACAGAAGAGTCGCCACCTTTCATTATTTATCCCTCAGAACGGGAAAGGAAACGATCGGAAAAACCTGACGAAAAAGGTATAAGACAAGGTCATCGCAACCGTTGTCTGGGTTCGGGAGTCGGTTACGCAAGGGGAAGGTATTAGCACCCCTCACGTCCGTCGTACTCGACGGGATCCACGCTTGTTGTGTTTACTGGACGAGTTGGTTTATCTATCTACCTATCAAGGATGGCTTAAACAGAAAAGAAAATGACTCGGCAAAGTGCCGCACTTTATGCCTACGTATTCTCATCAGAGAATGAGAAATCAGAGTCAACGTAGTTCGGCCTACGACGGGTTACGGGGAAGGTAGCTCGCCAATACATCAGTATTGTTCCTACGTACTCTCAACAGATACGAGAGATCATAACTTACGTAGTTCGGGATAATACGGATTACGGGAATTCAGATTCATCTGTTTTATCGAGTAGGGTTAAACAACAGTTCCAGCAGTTAGGGACAAAGCCTGTTTGTGTTGGCGCTGAAGTTTAACGATACTCTTTTCTTCAGAAAAGCTTTCCTTTGAATTACGGGCCCACGGGGCAAAAGGTTTGAAGTTTGTTTCTGTCTTTTACGGAAGAAGTGTTTTTTTATTGTATTTGCAATTTCAATCGCACTAAAGACTATGACCTGAGAGTGAATGCATCGCATGTCACCCAAAGGGTGCCATACTAAACATCCAGGTTGTTGAAAAGAAACTCTCCAACAATCCTTTCTCAGATAGCTTAAGGCTCGTAACGTACGAAAGAAATCATTCATGATTAGTGTATCTTAAGCGGTTTGAGATGAGAAGAAAACAGGCTCAACTACGGGGAGACTATCAAGTCCTACTGTTGTCATGCCATGGATTCATCCTATGGTTGAGGTTTAAAATAGGGAACTCCTAGAAGTTATCATGCATAGGTTTCAACCTAAAGTTCTATCATCACTTCCTTATCAAAGGAAATGAGAGTCCTAAGGGATCATATCAATGATAAACAGAACCAGATAAAGCATCAGCTCAAACAGTAAACAGATATACAGTAAATGACTGTAAAATGCATGCAATGCAAGTGAGGGAGGAAATGTGTGTGGGGCAGCGGCCTCCACAAGCTCATCTCAACCTCAAGCCAGATATGAATAACAGTAATCCTACAGAAGAAATAAAATGCTATCAAGCAAAATATAATAACAACTGCAATCATACAGAAGAAATGAAATGCTGTCAAGCACAATAAACCACATGGGCAAGGGAGTTGGGCTCTACCGAATACCCGCAAGCAACGCCACACAGTAACAATACAAGCAGAGGGAGCAACTCAACCTCTAGTGCAATCATGCTCCTAGATTAAAGTCAGTCTAGATATGAACTTATTCTAATGCATCAAGCAAGTCAAACAAGGCACATCAGCACAGAAAAGAAAACAGACAAGAAAGCAGATCAACAACTCCCTCTTTCAACTCCAAGCTTCAGCTCTTCTAACAGCAATCCAGTCTTTAGACTTCAACCACCCTTCAAGGCTATCAGCTTCCATGACAAGTATTAACTTGCTTCTCCAAGGTTTTAATCCATCAAACCCAAGTATCAACTTGCTCTCTCTTCTCCAAGCTTCAGCTTTTCAGTCAATTCCACCTTCAAGCTTCACTCTTAACTACAAGTATCAACTTGATTCCTTCAGGCTCTCCAAGCATCAGTGTACAAGTATCAACTTGTCCTTTATTCCTTAAGCCTCAGCTCTATACTCAATCTCAATTGAATCCTCTTCATAAGTATCAACTTAGTCTTCTTGCTTCAGCTCTTTTTGCTTCACCAGTCTCAACTTGGTCATCTTCTCCTACAAGCTTCAGCTTCTCAAAGTAATCTTCAATCATCTGGAAGTGTCAACTTCATCCTTCAATTCTTTAAGCCTTAGCTCTTCACCCAATCTCAATTGAATCTTCAAGTATCAACTTGTTGCTCTTGCTCTTCAAGCTTCAGCTGCAATGGCAATGCTCAAGGAATCATCCTCTTCCACCCTCTTCAATGAAGTCCTAATCTTCAAACTCAAGTCCAACACCTTCAAGATACTCAGCCCAGAAGACAATTGATTTAACAGGATGAGTGGAAATGATAAACAACTTACTGACAACCAAAGGAAGCCTGTAAGGGTTTATGATTATGAGAGACTAGTTCCCTCAAAGTTCTACTTCCCAGATAAAGCCACTCATCCCTCCAAAGGAGGGATGTGAATATCTTAGAAGGACTTTTTTGTCATTGGGAGGAATGGAAGCATAAGATGCTTTCCATATTTGTGAAAGAAGTCATTCTAATCATAAGGCTCTCCCTATGTCTCCTATCTCCTAAATCTTCATCAGACACCTTCAGGCACAGACAAATCCAAGCTCCAAGCAACTTCAAGCATCCTCACCTTGTCTTCAACTTGTCTTCAATCTCAACCAAAGGCAAACAAAGCAAAAACCCTAATCTAAGGGGACTAAAGAAGTTAAACTAGTTGAATTAGTAAGTTAGGATCACCTAAAATCCTAGTACTAAAGTTAGTCCTAACTAAAATACTAAAGCCAATTATAAAATCCTACAAAAATGACTATGGGAACCTAGGTCAATCATGACTCTACCACATTAATTTCAGAGATCAAATCATCAAATTAGACCTAGAAATAAATTCTACACTATGAGGTACTAAACCTAAACCCTAAAAGGAAGCATCTAAATCTCAATCTAGAAAGCACACTTATTTTCATCACAAAAATGTGATAAAAATGCTATGGGAGCATACATGTCTAACCTAATCATACACAAAAAATTAGGATCAAAATCATCACCATGTGATCACACAAAATTCCACAAAATTATGTATCAAACATAACCATTTTAATATCAATTAAAATGTAAAATTCCTATTAAATCATAAAATACATGAAATGAAAATATTTTTTCTCTAAAAAATATTAGACTCAATCATGAGTAAAATGCAAAAAGAATGGGATTAACTGGATTAATTTTCAATTTATTATGAATTTTTCAAGAACCATGGATAAAAATGAAAAAATAATGAAAATCAAATAAAAATAACCACACGCGCGGTGCAAATAGCAATGATACACAGTTCAAACTATGGGTTGGGCCATCAGGGGGTGTGGATATCACTTATTTCACTAAGCCCAGAACCACTGATTAAATTAAACGGTGCGTTTCCTTCATTCAGATCCTTCACAAAATGAGTTTAAAACGTGGCCGTGGGATGTGCTTCTAGTCAAAGGTCCAACCAAGATATGATGGTCCTGAGGTCGTCTTCTACCTTTTGAACATCTGAGCTTCGCGCCCAGCTCCGGCCACCACCGGTGGAGCTCCGGTCATCACCCTCAACCCTAGTTCTCTCTAGGATCCTCCATTGCAAATGGTCAACACATGAAACTTGTCCCAAATCTTGTCACGAATTCATTCATGCCCTTAATTCAACCTAAATCCTCAAGATTCACCATATCCAATTCTCAACCGAAAATGGTAACACACCTATTTTGTCACTAATTCTCAAATTAATGGTCTGAAAACCTTCCTACACCGTTCTACAATGAATCTAACACCTTAATTCATCTTGATTCTACCTAAATCATGTTAGAGGAAGAAAGTTACCAACATGAAAATCTTGGATGAACAGATGCACTAAACCTCCAATTCAAGCTCTCCAATCTTTCAGACACGATCAATGAACCCTCTCCTTGCTTCTGTATGCAAAAGAAACGGTTGAAAGCTCCTGAATCTTGAAATCCGATGGTGAGTTGCAGGTGAAGAAATTCAGTTGCTCCTACACGATTCAGCCACAAATTCTCTTGGATTATGATCTGAAATCACTCCTTAGCATCCATGGAAGAGGTTTCAATCAAGAAAATGGATGGAAAGTGAAGAATTATGTGAAACCGAATTCAATTGCAAACCAAGAAATCTCAATCTCAATCTATGCTCTCTCCTTCATTCAACATCAACCTCTTCAATGGATCACCTCTACTCAATATATAGATGATGTATGAATGATCTAGAACCCTCTAGATCCTTCTAATGAGAATTTCCACTTCTCATGTCATGAGATTTTCAATCACATATCATGAGATGCATAGCTCTGTTTGCAGCTGGGAATCAATCCCATTCTCTTCTAATTTCTCCCCTAGTGATATTTTGAAAGGGTTTAGCTTGCCAAGGGCCTTGGTTATGCCTTGATTCTAGGTTTTGCACATTGAATCTCAACTAAAAAATGTGGCTAAACCAATGTTCTTAAAATGTTTTCTAGAGTCAAAATGATATATTACATGCCATGATTTGGATGTGTAGGTTGAAAATATAAATTTCCAACTTTGATTCATTTAACTTATACCCTTATTTTCGGTCATTTTAGCAATTTTGAGCTACAAGCATTTCCATCATCTCATGACCTCCTTACTAGCCTTAAAACATCATTTTGAACAAGTTTTATGTTGAACATTTTTCCATTTGAAGCTTGGAAATAGGAGTTATGGCCTTATACTTGAAATGACCTGTAATCTCCAAATGACCAAAATGCCCCTGACTTGTCAAAGCCATAACTTGAGTTCTACAAATCCTATCAAGAACTTCTAGTACTCTATAGAAAGCTAAGAGAATAAGGAACAACATTCATGTTGACTAAAAGTTCATAGGAATCATACTTCTTGGGAAAACGTTTCATGCAAGTTGGGTAACTTTCAAGGCCCCAGATTCACATACCTCAGATGACCTGTAACTTGTCAAAGTCATAACTTGAGTTCTATAAATCCTATCAAGGACTTCTAGTACTCAAATTAAATATAAGATCAATCTCTACAACATTCATGTTGGGGGCAAGATGAGATGACAATCACATCTTGAGCTAAACCGCCTTAAAGATAGGGGTCAAACTAGGGGATTTTACACTGTCAAGCCTTAGAAACCCTAGGTTGAAACTTCTTAAACTCTTCAATCATGATGAGTTGACCTTGGAATCCTCCTTATAACATCTCAATTCATCAATCCATGATCACATGGCTCTTGGATTAGGTCTCAACCTTCTCCCAATCATCAGTTGACCTAGGGTTGACCCGGTCAAACCCTAATTACACCACTCATGGCTGAGGCTTCTTAATCTTGCGCAATAACCTGTCTAGGCTTCATGGTGGCTTTCAAGACATCTCATAAGCTCTCTCAAGGCTTCAAGTCCACATTCTTGGCTTCAGAATCATCTGAGGAGCTCCCACAACTCTCAAGTTAGGAGGCACACAACCTTGGTTTCAACCACTCTTTCTGAGGATCTTCTAACTTCTCTAACAAGGATATCAACCCTTGAACACTTGAATAACCTTCTTAGCTATCTTCATAGTCTTGCATAACCCTTTATTGGTAATCATACCTCTTGATCTCCTGCATACATGTCAATGAAATGCAAATGATAATGCTAATGTGAATGAAATGAAACATAAGCTAGGTAAAGAAATGTTGGTCAAATTTTGGGGTGCAACACTAGCGTACGCATTCTAGCAGTTAGGTGTATGTTGCTCGCTCGACGGAGACTTAGGCGTTACCTGTTTGCGATAGAACGAACGTAGTATGTCGGGTTTGAAAGGTATGGGAACCTACGGGTTCTAGAACTACAGTTTGGTCTCGATTGCGCACGGGCAAGAGAAAGGGAAACATCAGTCGTCAGCGAGAAAGTCTCGATCGCACGGAAGCGAGAGAATAGAGAAGTTAGTTGTTAGTGTGCTCGCTAGGATATCGCATCCTATGCCTATATATTCTCGTCTGGTACGAGAAATCAGAGCAGTTGTAGTTCAGCTAACTATAGCAAAATAGGGAAAAGGGAGAAAGGAAAAGGGAGCTCGCTAGGATATCAAATCCTATGCCTACGTACTCTCGTCTGACACGAGAGATCAGAGCAAACGTAGTTCGACAGGAAAACGAGTCTCAATTGCACAGGGGCAAGAGAAGGGGTCTCAATCGCCTTAACACGAGAGAATAGGGTTTCGATCGCCAAGGGCGAGAACAAAGAGGAAGCAGGCCTACGCCTAAACGGGAAGAAACTCGGGACACACACGCACAAACCTAATACGTAGGAGCGAATGCATCGTATGTCACCCAAAGGGTACCATACTAGACATCCTAGACAATTGAGAAGAAGCTCCTCAACAGTCATTTCCTATATATTTAACGATACAGCTCACAACACTCGACGGTTGCCTGAAGACTTGAATAAGATGATGTTGAACGAAGCGGCTCCGTTGGCTCCTGACATGCGCGCAAGCTCCATTCCAATTTTCTCTTCTCTGGATCCTTGATGATGACGCTCGAATCAGGAACAATGTGACGCTTAGACCGTCATGGTTTGACTTATACGAGAAATCGAACTCTCAGAGGTAGCGTATTGATGTCCGTGTCAAAGACAAGATAGAGAAATGATATCGACAATCATTCTCCAATTGAATCGTGTCACACGGCCAGCCAAACAAAAAAATCGGGATAAAATCGGATAGAAAAGAAAAACAGGAGAGAAAATAGGAGAAAAATCCACTAACAAATGGAAATAAAAGTCTACTCCTAAAATTAACAATTAAATTTTACTAGAAAAATATTCTAAAGAAAATAAAAGAAAATGCATATGAAAATAGCATAGAAAATTTCTATCTAAAATACTATATTATCCTATAAAGAAAATAAAAACAAATCTATATTAAATCTATATTAAAAAAATATGCATGATATTCTAAATCCCTAAAAAATAATCTCTTAAAAGAAAATAGAAAAATAAAACTAAACCATTACAAACATTCATCCAATACAAAGGAAAAAATAAATTGCAAAGGGAGGGGTACAATCTGCAAAATTGGGGTGAGTGCAGAAAAAAAAAACACTAGGCCTTAAGCCCACAATACAAAAAATAAAAATAAAAAAAATAAAGCCAAAAGGGGGGGATGCGTCAAGTATTGGGTGTAGTTCATAAACGTTCTGGGCTCAGGCCCACAATCACCACCAAAAACAACACAGGGGGGCGAAAAGAAAAAACCGGGTGTATGGCTCCAAAAAAAACTCGTTGGGCCTGAGGCCCAATCCCCCAATCCATTTCCCTTCCTCTCTTCCCTCACTCAGAAACCCTAATCCTTCTCTCTTCACCCGCCGCTGCCTGTAACTTCTTCCCAACCTTTCCGTCTTACTCGCCTTCGTCTTCAACCACCCTTCAGCTTCTCCTTCGGCTCAAACTCGCTCACCTCTTCGTTTTGAATCCTACAACAACCAGATGAACAAACCAAAAGCAACAAAACTAACGCATAAACGGCTTGGTTCACTACTTGCCGTTCTTGAAGATGAATAGTGGTTGATGAAGACTTCTTGAAAGAGTTCTAGAGATTATTGATTTCGAAGATCCACGGGAGATTTCATGTTGAAGCTCGTTGAAGATCTCGAATCTGGAAAATTTGTAGGAGACGGTGTAGAGATCTGGAATAACGAGGATGAAGATCTCGTATGATGAACACGAAGGAGATCTGAAGAAGTTTTTTCGTTGAAAACTGGTGAAGATTTGTGTACTGATGAGTTCTTGCAAGTAATATGGAGATTCGTGAATCCAGATCGTGAAGATCTTGATTGAAACTCTTGGAAGTTTCTGAGGAAAGATTGAAGGAGATTGTTGTTGGATCTGAATGGCTCTTAAAGGATCTCGAGATTTGGATGAACGATGATGAAGATCTATGAAGATCTTTGAATGTGATAATTTCTGGAAAAAAACTCATGATGAATTGATGAAGATCCTTGCAAAATCTGGAAAATCTGATGAAGTGGATGAAGGTTCTTGAGTGTTTCTGGGATTTCTGATGATGAACTGGAAGAAGATGAAGATCGCTGGTGAAGATCTTCATAGATCTGAAAACTCGTGAAGAACACCATGACGTTCTTGAAGATCCATGGAAGTTGATCGGAGAATGATGAATGCAGGATGAAGATGAGGAAGACGATGAATTTTCCGGTGTGAAATGCAGATTCCGGCGAGATCTCTGGCGACCGTTGCGGCTGATGCATGGCCGGCGGTGGAAGGAGGAAGGGGGAGGACGCGTGGCACTTGCATGCAAGGGAGTGGAACGTGGCGTGCATGCAGAGTGTGGAGGGAGACAAGTGGAGTGGTGATGTGGCGAGTGATGAATGAGTGGTGCATCCTGAAGTGACACGCGTGGCTGCCTCTATATACTGCCAAGTGGCATCAGACTGGATTTGGGCCCCCACAATCAAACACCTGGCCCACTGATTCTGACTTGATTAACTCCATTAAAAACACTTAAGACTTAATTAAAATGCAAACGAAATTAATTCTAAGTAACTAAAAAACATTAATCAAATCTCCTAATTAATCCTAATTAAAATGATTAAAATCTAATATTAATCCATGAATTAATTCTAAAACTATTAAACTCTAATTAACCCTATTAAAAAATAGTAAAAGAACTATCCTATTAAAAAACTACTTAATTGTCTAGAAACAAATATCTATTTAACTATTAAAAAATAGAATTATCTATTTAAAATTCTAGAAGAACAATTAAATCTATAAGAAAATATTTTAAAAATCTATTTAATATCTAGAAAAACTCAAATAAATCTATTAAAAACTATTAAAATCTATTTAAAAATCTAGAAATAAAAGGGAAAATTCTAAAAATGCAGGGAAGCCAATTAAATCGATTAGAAAACAAATGCGCAACTATAGCGAAATAAGGAGTAAAAACTGGACACCGAAATGTCCTCAAAAATAACAGCGAGCTGAAAACACCGGGACGAGCACAAATTCTCAAAACAACTTATTCGAACTGGCCTGAAATGCCTGGACTGCCAGGGGAGGCTGTAATCCCGATAAAATCCATCTGACTGCAAAAATGCAATGGATACGGTATGTAAATGCAGAATGCAAAATGAGTCGAAACATAAGCCAAATACAATAATTGGTTGGTCAAATTTTGGGGTGCAATAGCTGCCCCTATTCAAACGGCTTGGACCTGAAGGGTTGAGAAGCAAACGACTCTCAAACATTCAAAGGTAGAAGATGGTTGAATACAAAAGAAACCCAGAAAATTTGCCAACCTGCAGAAATAAACTGCACAACTGCTTGGGGAACAAATATCCAGAACACCGAATCCAGTTGTCACGACAACAATCCGATCAATCATCTGACAAAGAAACTGACTTTAGCACTAGTTATCTGCGTGACGCCACAGGTAACAAACCCGAAGGTTGGATCAACATGCACTTGATCCTCTCACACCGTCTAATAATAGACAGGAAAAGAAATACTCACATCGTCTAAAGAAAGACGGAAAGACACTATCCCGAAGGAGAACAATATCCATACTCGCATCGTCTAATGATAGACGGAAAGGCACCATCCCGAAGGCTCACACTGTCTAATGATAGACAGGAAGAAAAACAATCTTGATCTCGTATCGTCTAATGATAGACGAGAGGAAAATGCCTGAATCTCGCATCGTCTAATGATAGACGAGAGGAAAATACCTTGTCCGAAGAACCACATCGTCAGTGAGAACTAGCAGAAGGAAGACCATATAAACTTCAACACTACCCATCAAATTTCGGAATCCTTTCGTCTACAGGAATTGATGGAAAGAACAATATCCTCAAAGGGGCCACATCATCAATAAGGATTGACAGGAAGAAAACCACCTTCAAATAGCCATGTCGTTGATAAGGATCAACAACTAGGAAAGCCAAACATTTTTCAAAGAGCCTCGTGTTGCACCCCAAAATTGCCCAACATTTCTTTACCTAGCTTGTGTTTCATTTCATTCACATTAGCATTATCATTTGCATTTCATTGACATGTATGCAGGAGATCAAGAGGTATGATTACCACTTAAGAGCTACACAAGAGTTTAAAGCTAGCTAAGAAGGTTATTCAAGTGTTCAAGGGTTGATATCCTTGTCAAAAAAGTTAAAAGATCCTCAGAGAGAATGGTTGAAGCCAAATGTGTAGGTCTCCTAGCTTGAGAGTTGTGGGAAGCCACCAGATGATTATGAAGCCATGAAGTTAGACTTGAGGTCTTGAGAGAGCTCATGAGATGTCTTGAAAGCCATCAAGAAGCCTAGACAGGATATTGTGCAAGATTAAGAATCCTCAGCCATGAGTGGTGTAATTAGGGTTTGACTGGGTCAACCCTAGGTCAACTGATGATTGGGAGGGGGTTGAGACCTAATCCAAGAGCCATGTGATCAGGGATTGTTGCAATGAGATGTTATAAGGATTATTCCAAAGCTAACTCATCATGATTGAAGAGTTTGAGAAGTTTCAAGCTAAGGTTTCTAAGGCTTGACAGTGTAAAATCCCCTAGTTTGACCCCTATCTTCAAGGCAGTTTAGCTCAAGATATGATTGTCATCTCATCTTGCCCCCAACATGAATGTTGTAGAGCTTGTTATTAGCTTTAATTCGAGTACTAGAAGTCCTTGATAGGATTTATAGAACTCAAGTTATGACTTTAACAAGTTACAGGTCATCTGAGGTATGTGAATCTAGGGGCTTGAAAGTTACCCAACTTGCATCAAACTTTTTCCCAAGAAGGATGATTCCTATGGACTTTTGGTCAACATGAATGTTGTTCCTTATCCTCTTAGCTTTCTATAGAGTACTAGAAGTCCTTGATAGGACTTGTAGAACTCATGTTATGGCTTTGACAAGTCAAGGGTATTTTGGTCATTTGGAGATTACAGGTCATTTCAAGCATAAGGCCATAACTCCTATTTCCAAGCTTCAAATGGGAAAATGTTCAACATAAAACTTGTTCAAAATGATGTTTTAAGGCTCATAAGGAGGTCATGAGATGATGGAAATGCTTGTAGCTCAAAGTTGCAAAATGACCTAAAATAAGGGCATAAGTTAAATAAACCAAAGTTGGAAATTGATATTTTCACCTACACATCCAAACCATGGCATGTAATATATCATTTTGACTCTAGAAAACATTTTAAGAACATTGGTTTAGCCACATTTTTGAGTTGAGATTCAATTTGTGGACTTGCTTTGGAAAGTGGTTACTTGCATATTAAGTAACATTTGCAAAACATATAATCAAGGCATGAGCAAGGCCTTTGGCAAGCTAAGCCCTTCCAAAATGTCACTAGGGGAGAAATTGAAAGAGATTGAGGTTGGTTGCAAGCTGTTTGCAGGGTTGTGCATATCATGATACATGGTTGAAAATCTCATGACATGAGAAGTGGAAACTCTCATTAGAAGGATCTAGAGGGTTCTAGATCATCCAAACATCATCTATATATTGAGTAGAGGTGATCCATTGCAGAGGTTGGTGATGATTGAAGGAGAGAGCATAGATTGAGATTGAGATTTCATAGCTTGCAAGTGAATTCGGTTTCATCAAATTCTTCACTTTCCATCCATTTTCTTGATTGAACTTTCTTCCATGGATGCTAAGGAGTGATTCCAGATCATAATCCAAGAGAATTCGTGGCTAAATCGTGTATGAGCAAGTGAATTTGTCCACCTGCAACTCACCATCGGATTTCAAGATCTAGGAGCTTTCAACCGTTTCTTTTTCATACAGAAGCAAGAAGAGGGTTCATTGATCGTGCCTGGAAGATTAGAGAGCTTGATTTGGAGGTTTAGTGCATCTATTCATCCAAGATTTTCAGGTTAGCAACTTTCTTCCTCTAGCATCATTTAGGTAGAATCATGTTGAATTAAGGTGTTAGAAGCATTGTAGAACGGTATAGGATTGATTTCAGATAGTTAATTTGAGAATTAGTGACAAAATAGGTGCATTACCATTTTCAGTTGAGAATTGGATATGGTGAATCTTGAGGATTTAGGTTGAATAAAGGGTATGGTTGAATTCGTGACAAGATTTGGGACAAGTTTCATGTGTTGACCATTTGCAATGGAGGCTCCTAGAGAGAATTAGGGTTGAGGAAGATGACCGAAGCACCACCGGTGGTGGCCGGAGCTGGGTGCGAAGTTGTAGAGGTTTGAAAGGTAGGAGATGACTCTGGGACCATCAGATCTTGGTTGGACCTTTGACTAGAAGCTCATCCAACGGCCACGTTTTAAACTCAGTGTGTGAAGGATCTGAAGAAATGAAACGCACCGTTTCATTTAATCAATGGTTATGGGCTTAGTGAAATAGGTGATATCCACACACCCCTGATGGCCCAACCCATAGTTGGAACTGATTTTCATTTCTATTTGCACCGCGCGTGTGTTTAATTTCCATTGATTTTCTTTTAATTTTCATTTTATACATGGTTCTTGGAAAAATCATATAAAACTGAAAATTAATCCAATTAATCCCATTCTTTTTGCATTTTACTCATGATTGGGTCTAGTATTTTTTAGAGAAAAATATTTTCATTTCATGAATTTTCTGATTTTATGGAAATTTTATATTTTAATTGATATTAAAATGGTTATGTTTGATACATAGTTTGTGGAATTTTGTGTGATCATGTGGTGATGATTTTGATCCTAATTTTTTGTGTGTGATTAGGTTAGACATGTATGATCCCATAGAATTTTTATCACATTTTTGTGATGAAAATAGGTGTGCTTTCTAGATTGATATTTAGATGCTTCCTTTTAGGGTTTAGGTTTAGTACCCCCATAGTGTAGAATTTATTTCTAGGTATAATTTGATGGTTTGATCTCTGAAATTAATGTGGTAGAGTCATGATTGACCTAGGTTCCCATAGTAATTTTTGTAGGATTTTACAATTGATTTTTAGTATTTTAGTTAGGACTAACTTTAGTACTAGGTTTTAGGTGATCCTAACTTACTAATTCAACTAGTTTAACTCATTTAGCTCCCTTAGATTAGGGTTTTGCTTTGTTTGCCTTTGGTTGAGATTGAAGACAAGTTGAAGACAAGGTGAGGATGCTTGAAGTTGCTTGGAGCTTGGATTTGTTTGTTCCTGAAGGTGTCTGAGGAAGGTTTAGGAGATAGGGAAACATAGGGAGAGCCCTAGAGTTAGAATGATTTCTTTCACAAATATGGAAAGCATCTTGTGCTTCCATCCCTCCCAATGACTAAAAGTCCTCCTCAGGTATTCACATCCCTCCTTTGGAGGGATGAATGGTTTTATCTGGGAAGTAGAACTTTGAAGGAACCAGTCTCTCATAATGGTAAACCCTTACAGGCTTCCTTTGGTTGTCAATAAGCTGTTTATCATTTTCACTCATCCTGTTAAATCAATTGTCTTCTGGTTTGAGTATCTTGAAAGATGTTGGACTTGAATTTGAAGATGAGGACTTCATTGAAGAGGGTGGAAGAGGATGATTCCTTGAGCATTGCCATTGCAGCTGAAGCTTGAAGAGCAAGAGCAACAAGTTGATACTTGAAGATTCAATTGAGATTGGGTGAAGAGCTGAGGCTTAAAGAATTGAAGGATGAAGTTGACATTTCCAGATGATTGAAGATTACTCTGAGAAGCTGAAGCTTGTAGGAGAAGATGACCAAGTTGAGACTGGTAAAGCAAAGAGAGCTGAAGCTTGAAGACTAAGTTGATACTATGAAGAGGATTCAATTGAGATTGAGTGTAGAGTTGAGGCTTGAAGAATAAAAGATGAGTTGATCTTTACATTGATGCTTGAGAGCCTGAAGGAATCAAGTTGATACTTGTAGTTAGAAGCTAAGCCTGAAGGTGGACGGGACTGAGGAGCTGAAGCTTGGAGAAGAAAGATTAAGTTGACACTTATGTTTGGTGGATTGAAACCTGGGAGGAGCAAGTTGATACTTGTTAGTGAAGATGATAGCCTTGAAGGTTGGTTGAAGTCTGAAGACTGGATTGCTGTTAGAAGAGCTGAAGCTTGGAATGGAAGAGACGGGTTGATCTGCTTTCTTGTCTGTTTTCTGTTCTGTGCTGATGTGCCTTGTTTGACTTGCTTGATGCATTAGAATAAGTCCATGATTAGACTGACTATAAGCTAGGAGCATGATTGCACTAGAGGTTGAGGTGCTCCCTCTGCTTGTATTGTTACTGTATGGCTTTGCTTGCGGGTATTCGATAGAGCCCAGCTCCCTTGCCCATGTGGTTTATTTTGCTTGATAGCATTTTATGTCCTCTGTATGATTACAATTGTTATTATATTTTTCTTGATAGCATGTTGTTTATGATGTATGATTACTGTTATTCATATCTGGCTTGAGGTTGAGATGAGCTTGTGGAGGTTGCTGCCCCACACACATTTCCTCCCTCACTTGCATTGCATGCATTTTACAGTCATTTACTGTTTACTGTTTACTGTTTAAGCTGATGCTTTATCTGTTTCTGTATCATTGACATGATCCCTTAGGAATCTCACTTCCTTTAATAAGGAAGCGATGATTAGAACTTTAGGTTGAAACCTATGCATGATAACTTCTAGGAGTTCCCTGTTTCAAACCTCAACCATATGATGAATCCATGGCATGACAACAGTAGGACTTGATAGTCTCCCCTTAGTTGAGCCTATTCTCTTCTCATCTCAAAATAACTCAAGACACAGTAATCATGAATGATTTCCTTCATACGTTACAAGCCTTAAGCTATCTGAGAAAGGATTGTTGGAGAGCTTCTTTTCAACAGTCTGGATGTTAGTATGGCACCCTTTGGGTGACATGCGACGCATTCACTCTCAGTTCATAGTCTTTAGTGCGATTGAAATTGCAAACACAATAAAAAACACTTCTTCCGTAAAAGACAGAAAACAAACTTCAAACCTTTTTGCCCCGTGGGCCCATAATTCAAAGGAAGCTTTTCTGAAGAAAAGAGTGTCGTTAAACTTCAACGCCAATGCAAACAGGCTTTGTCCCTAACTGCTGGAACTGCTGTTCAACCCTACTCGATAAAACAGATGAATCTGAACCCCCGTAATCCGTAGTATCCCGAACTACGTAAGCTCTGATCTCTTATATATGTTGAGAGTACGTAGGCACAATACTGATGTATTGGCGAGCCACCTTCCCCGTAACCCGTCGTAGGCCGAACTACGTTGACTCTGATTTCTCATTCTCTGATGATAATACGTAGGCATAAAGCGCGACGCTTTGCCGAGTCATTTTTCTTTTCTGTTTAAGCCAGCCTTGATAGGTAGATAGATAAACCAACTCGTCCAGTAAACACAACAAGCATGGATCCCGTCGAGTACGACGGACGTGAGGGGTGCTAATACCTTCCCCTTGCGTAACCGACTCCCGAACCCAGACAACGGTTGCGATGACCTTGTCTTATACCTTTTTCGTCAGGTTTTTCCGATCATTTCCTTTCCCGTTATGAGGGATAAATAACGAAAGGTGGCGACTCTTCTGTTTTGCCGGCACCTTATTTTCGCGGAAGCGACAGCTGGCGACTCTGCTGGGGACTTGATGGTTTCCTGGGATCCAACGTCCCGTATGCGAGTCAGTCCCCTACGAGAGTCAATCCTAGCGCTTGTATGATTACTTGTTGGGTTGTGTTTATTTATCGCACTTTATTTTCAGTATGATATGATTATCTGTGCTGTTGTGGGAGGGGCATTCTGATGAGTGAGAAGCCAGACCCAGGCTTGAGTGAACATAGCATTAGTTGTGGAAATTAGTGGGCGCCTGCTTGCTTGGCAGGCACTAGTGTCTCATGAAATCCACGCTCAGACGAGGTTCTCCCGGTTGACTTATTTTTAAACCCTTTGGGTTGAGGGGGTTGTTGGTTTGGAGGATTGTCGACTCTGGGGACCGATCATTTGTGATTCAGCCGAGTGAGGCCGCTTCATGAGCTGGTGATGCCACACCTTCTGGGTATCGTATCACCCCTCTTGAATGTCTGTGACGCTGATGACCGCATAGGATGCCGAACTTGAGTCAGTTTAAGTCCATACCTGTGAGCAGGGTTGGGTTTGTTGCAGGAAACTTTAACCTTCAGACTACCTGGTTTTCTTGATAGTGAATCAGTTTTGTTGGTACCGGAGGTTCTCATCATCAGATATATGATTGTTCTTGACATAGCAGAGTTTTGGTCCTGTATCAGAGGTCCTTTATCAGATGTTTGTTCTTGACAGAGCAGAGTTTTGGTCCTGTCTCAGAGGTCCTTATTATCAGATGTTTATTCTTGATAGAGCAGAGTTTTGGTCCTGTATCAGAGGTCCTTTATCAGATGTGTGTTCTTGACAGAGCAGAGTTTTGGTCCTGTATCAGAGGTCCTTTATCAGATGTGTGTTCTTGATAGAGCAGATTTATGGTCCTGTCTCAGAGGTCCTTATTATCAGATGTTTGTTCTTGACATAGGAGATTTATGGTCCTATGTGTGTGTGTTCTCGACAGAGCAGATTTGTGGTCCGATACCAGGGTTTTCTTATTGTCAGATATAGTGGTTGTTCTTGACAGAGCAGCGTCATGGTTTTGTTGATACAGAATCTCCACAGCACACTTGCCTTGATCTCCTGCTGCATGATTGCATTTTACATTGCCTTGCATACTCATTTGCATTTCATTAACATGTGTCTGTGTTGCAGGTACCGTTTTCCCTGATCCAGGCTTTCTTGCCTCCTGTTGTATTGTTATGGGTTCTCTGAGGAAGACTGTGGCTTATAAGCTCCCTGCCCCTGATGTGGTTCAGCTGACTGGTTTGATTGCTTTAACAGATGATTCTATGAGAGATGAGTTCAGAAAATCTTACGGCAAATTGCTCAGTTTGGTTCGTAAACCTTCTGCGTTCGAGTTGAATGGGTTGCACGCTCTGCTGCAGTTCTACGATCCTCTGTTGAGATGCTTTACTTTCCAGGATTTTGTTCTCGCACCCATGCTAGAGGAATATACTGATTTGTTAGGTGTGCCTATCAAGAGGCAGATGCCCTTCGTTCATATGGATGCTGAGCCTAATCTGGCTGGTCTAGCTCCGTCACTTCATCTGGATGCCTCCGAGTTGGTTTTGTCTAGTTGGAACAAGGTTCCCGGTTTCTCCTTGAAGTTCTTAGTGGGAAAGGCTCAGCAGTGCGCCAAAGACGGATGTTGGGTCATATTCAACGCCATCCTCGCTCTGCGCATATATGGCATCATTCTGTTCCCCAATATGCCCGACTTTGTAGACTTCGACGCCTTCCGCATCTTTGCATCAGGGAATCCAGTCCCTACCTTGATAGGAGATGTATACCATTCCGTCCACTACAAAAACAAGAACAGGAGGGGTAAGAATGTCTCGTGTTGTGTGCCCCTGCTTTATAAATGGCTTGATAGTCATCTACCCAAGAGGGGTCCTTTTGCTTCGTCTGCAGCCACAGCTGAGTGGTCCGAGTGTTTGATGAGTCTATCTGCAGAGGATATTGATTGGTTGACAGAGATAAGTTGGGTACCGAGATTATCTTTAGTTGCAGCAGGTTTCCGAACGTGCCTTTGATAGGCAGGAAGGGCTGTATAAACTATAATCCGTCTTTGCTGGTCCGACAGTTTGCTTACGCTTTGAGAGCTCCGCCGAAGGGTGAAGAGGTGCAGGAATCTCTATACCTCACTGGTCTTCTAGAGGGGGATATGTTATCCAAGCTTCAGCGCGTATGGAATGGTATCTGTAAGCGGGGAAAGCTATTGCTGGGGAGGAGTAATAGTCAAGCCTACGCTCTGTATGTGACTTGGATCAGAGCCAGAGCAGATGCTATAGGGATGTCGTTTCCTCCTGCCAAGCCAGAAAGTCCTCCAGTGATTGAAGAGCCTACCATTGTGCCCATTCAGCAACATAATCAGGTGTTAGCTGAGCGAGATGAATTGAAGCAGGCAAATGAGGAACTGGAGAAAGAATTGGCTCAACTTCAAAGCGAGAGAAACGAAGCCGTTCATTCCTTCAAGAGGCAGACAGAGCTGGTGAACCAGCTGGGGACAGACTTGACTAAGCAGATAGCTGAGCTCGAAAGCATGGGTCAAGACTTCAAAGCTGTCAACGATGTACTGGCCACGAAGAAGCAGCACTTGGACGAAGCGTATCGGAGGATATCCAAGTTCAACCAACACTGGAAGGCCTCCCTAGCCAACAGGAAAGAGCGGGAGGATAAGCTGATGCAACAGATCTCCAAGCTGAAAGCCCAGGTGAAGGCTAGTGAGAAGAGGTTTGATGAAGAAACCGCTCGCAGATATGCCGCTGAAGGCCAACTCAACAGGGCTCTTGCTAACCTGAAGGAGCGCAAACTGACGTTTGAATCCAAGAAGCGGAAGCTAGAAGATTGTTTTGGCGAAGGAGCATGGGAAGATTCAGTCGAAGGTCTTCAGTACACCATTGTGCAGAGGGAGTTACTCGTCGAAGGGTTGTTCACTCAGCCTGATCATACAGAAACGAAGGGATTGTTAGAAGAGTTTCGCGCCCGTGGTCGTACTTGACTATATTTGTATTCCTTTTGTTTGATCATTGTTGTATGCTGACCATCACCAGGCTTGTTGGTCGAGGTCATGCTATTGATTCAGCTTGTACTCACTGATGTTATGTACTGCCTTGATGGGCTTTCTTCATATATATGAGATGTTATTTCCATGACTGGACTCGGACTTCTTATTATTAACACTGGCACTCAGGCACTAGGATCGGGGGTGATCTCCCTAACGCACAGACACACGTTTGCATTTGCATGAAGCATTCGCATAACGAGCACTTTGTTGTTTTTCCTAACCCTTTTGTGTTTACAGGTTGTTTCAGGTTGTTCCAGGATTGATCAGAGACATATCCATCGCTATCCGACCAGAGCAAATCAAACCAGAATCATGGAGCAAATGCAAACTGATGTTCAGGAACTCCGCGAAAGAATGGATCGCTTCATGGAGCTCATGCAAGCGGTCGCCAATGGCCAGGATCAGCTCAGGACTTTGGTTCAGCCTCTGATTTCAAGGGTTGATAGCAATGGCGTACTCCATGGTGGGACTGTGCCAACTCCTCCACTAGTTGAAACTCCTCAGAATAGCGTCCCCGTGACCGGGGGGAATGGCAGTGCCAACGGCAATGTGATAGCTAACATGGGACTCAATGGTAATACGACGGGCGTTGGTAATGGGAGTCTTGAAGGTAATGTCAATGTTGGGCTGGGCAACAGCAACGCAGGTGTTGGAAATCTGTTCAGGCCTCAGCCATGGTTAGAAGACTGTCAAGACGATGTGTTCTCTCAGAGAGGTGCTGAAGGGGAACTGACCGCTGAAGCACGTCTAAGGTTCAAGGCACTCGAGGATAAGATGAGAAACATCGAGAACCAGAACACCCTGGGTGTTGATATGTCCAAGTTGGGACTGATTGCTGATTTTAAGGTGCCTCCCAAGTTCAAGGTACCTGACTTTGAAAAGTACAAGGGCACCACTTGCCCTCGCGTCCACCTGAGATCGTATTACAGGAAAATGTCAGCTCATTCTGAGGACGAGAAGTTGCTGATGCACTTCTTTCAGGACAGTCTGTCCGGACCATCCCTCGAATGGTACATGAGTCTGGAACCTACAAGTGTGCGCACGTGGAAGGACCTTGCTGAAGCATTTGTGCACCACTACCAATACAACAACGACTTGGCCCCGAACCGAGTCCAACTGCAGAATCGGTCGCAAAGGAACAACGAAGGGTTCAAGGAATACGCCCAGCGGTGGCGTGAATTGGCAGCCAGAGTTCAGCCGCTGATGGTTGAACGTGAGCTTGTGCAGATGTTCGTAGCCACCCTCCCAGGGGTTTACTATGAGAAATTGGTCAGCGGCATGTCTGGAACCTTCTCAGATCTCATTATCACGGGTGAGCACATCGAAAATGGGATCAAACTGGGAAAAATTCAAGGTGATTCATCCTCAGCCGGAGGAGGAGGAAAGACACCTTATGGTGGCAAAAGACAGGAAGGAGAAACGAGCGTCGTGACCAACGCTCGAAAGAAGGGTAAAGGCCCTCACCAACAGGTGGCCAGCATAACTATCCCGGCAGTTCAACAGCCACAGCAGCAGCAGCAGCAACCGAATCAACAAGGGTACAGAAAGTATCAGAATCGGGCACCTCTGTCGAGCCGTCACCTCGAGACACCACCCATGTCGTACGCGCAACTGTTACAAACTTTGCTTCAGCTACAGTTGATCCAGAAGAGAACTCTGGCTCCCTTGACAGGGGCACCTCCGCCAGGTTATGACGCGGATGCAACTTGTGAGTTTCACTCAGGGGCACCAGGCCACACAATAGAGAATTGCAAAGCCTTCAAGCACAAGGTGCAGGACATGGTGGACGCTAAGATCATCAACTTCTCAGATAATGTGCCAAATGTCACGAAGAACCCTATGCTGAATCATAGGGGAGGTGGAGTAAACGCCATTATTGAAGACGAGAGTTTGGATTTGTTGACTGACGTCAGAGATCTGAAGACACCGCTTAGCTTCGTTAAAGCTAAGTTGATGAAAAGAGGTTTCTTTCCAGGTTGTGGAGAGCTGTGTATGGGTTGTGCGACAAGTCCTGATGGATGTGAACAGCTGATAGAGGGAATTCAAAGTCTGATGACTGAAGGGATTTTACAATTCAGCCGGAGGGCCGAATGTGGATCAGGAGAGGTAATGCTGAAGCAAGATGATGAGGTTGCCACCATCACCATCCCTCGCCAGACGATAACTATCTCTGCACCCAGGCCACCCACGATTACCATCACCAAAGCTGGGCCGATACCGTTCGAAAGCACTAATGATGTCCCATGGCATTATGGGGCTGAAGTCTACTGCAACGGACAGAAGTTGGAACTAGAACCGTTCGGGTCGTCTGTGGAGAACCTGGCGGGCGTTAGCGGAATCACTCGCAGCGGGAGAGTATTTGCACCACCTGAGGTCGTGGCAGACAAAGCGGACAGAGCTGATGCAACTGATAAAGGGAAAAGTAAAGTCGTTGAAGAGATCCCTCGTGGGGTAGAAAAAGACTTACTGGTTAAAGACACCGAGGAATTTATGAGGTTGATTAAAAAGAGTGACTACAAGATTGTGGATCATCTCCATCAGACACCCTCGAAGATTTCCATCCTGAACCTGTTGCTGTGTTCTGAGGCACACTGCAACGCGTTGCTGAAGGTGTTGAACGCCGCGTATGTACCGCAGGAAATATCGGTAAACCAGCTGGAAGAGGTCGTAGCCCACGTAAATGCTGGAAATGGGTTAGGGTTCACTGACCTGGAGCTGACGCCGAAGGGAAGGAATCACAATAGCACCCTGCACATCTCGATAGAGTGTAGGGGAACGATTATGTCTCACGTGTTGGTAGACACAGGGTCATCGCTCAATGTTCTTCCGAAGAAAGCATTGATGAAGTTAAATACTCGCGGAGTGATTTGCACACCCAGTGATCTGGTTGTGAAAGCATTCGATGGAACCAAACGCCATGTTTTCGGGGAGGTGACGTTGCCAATCCAAGTCGGGCCGGAAACATTCGACGCAGTCTTTTACATTATGGATATCATGCCTGCCTACAACTGTCTCTTAGGTCGGCCATGGATCCATTTGGCAGGTGTCGTGACCTCCACGTTGCACCAGAAACTCAAGTATGCCGTCAAAGGTAGCATCGTGACCGTATGTGGCGAGGAAGACATAATGGTGAGCCATTTGTCATCCTTCAAGTACGTTGAGATGGATGGGGAAATCCACGAAACCCTATGCCAAGCGTTCGAAGCTGTTAAAGTCAAGGACGTAGCTCCTGTAGTCACTAAGAAGCCAGAGATGACTCTCTCTTCATTCAAGGAAGCCCGGGCCGTTGTTCAAGCCGGGTCCACCCCAGGCTGGGGGAGAATTTTGGAGATACCTAACAAGCAAGACAAGTTTGGGTTGGGATATTCTCCTGGAGCTGAAGCCTCCTCTTCTAGCAGTGCGTTGCGAGGTAAAGGGCCGATCCAGTTTACCAGCGGCGGGGTGATATTTGAAAGCATCAACGCGGTGTCTGAAGACAGCGGAGATAGCGACTGTGACCTAGACTCTTGGATCCAGCCCAGCAAGCCAGGCGAGGGCCTTACCAACTGGTCCGTCAAGGATATCATCCAGATGACAAGCGAAGAGTAATGATTTACTTTTTCCAATCATTGTACAACCCTATGTCCTACCCGGGGCATAGTGGTTTTATTGTCAGGGCCTGATTTGATTATGTACATGCATTTTATCAATAAATCAAAAGGCGTTTTTCTTCGTATTCAAATGTTGTGATCTCGGTTATTCCTGTTTTATATTTGTTTTGAAAAACAACAAAATGGCAATGGGGTTTGTGCTAACCTGCATATCCTTGTTTTAAGCTTAACCCTTGTTATTGCAGGATCCACATAGCAGATGACATCGACTCTGGACCTTCTACGACTCACTTCGATTTTGATTCCCCGATCTATCAAGCCGAAGAAGAGATTGATGAAGACGAAGACCTTCCTGAAGAGTTGGCCCGCTTGTTGAAACAAGAAGAGAAAGTTATTCTACCTCATGAAGAGGAGATCGAGATTGTGAATCTGGGTTCTGAAGAACTTATCAGGAATGTCAGGATAGGGGCTGCATTGCATAGTGATGTCAAGCAGAGATTGGTCGAGATGCTGAGAGAGTATAGTGACGTCTTTGCTTGGTCATACGAGGATATGCTCGGACTTGATACTGACATTGTGGTCCACCACTTGCCGCTGCGAGAAGATTGTCCTCCCGTTAAGCAGAAGCTTAGAAGGACACGACCAGATATGGCCGTTAAGATCAAAGAATAAGTGCAGAAACAGCTTGATACTGGCTTCTTAAGGGTCACTACTTACCCTCCGTGGGTCGCCAACATAGTGCCTGTACCGAAGGACGGTAAGGTACGAATGTGCGTCGATTATCGGGATTTGAATAGGGCGAGCCCTAAAGATGATTTCCCGCTGCCTCATATCAATGTGTTGGTCGACAATACAGCTCAGTTCTCCGTGTTTTCGTTCATGGATGGCTTCTCCGGTTACAATCAGATCAAAATGGCGCCGGAGGACATGGAGAAAACTACGTTTATCACACCTTGGGGAACATTTTGCTATAAGGCAATGCCTTTCGGTCTGAAGAACGCAGGGGCCACTTACCAACGATCTATGGTTACTTTGTTTCATGACATGATTCATCATGAGATTGAAGTCTATGTTGATGACATGATTGCGATGTCCCAAACGGAGGAGGGGCATCTGGTCAATTTGCTGAATCTTTTTGAGAGGCTTAGGAAGTTCAGGTTGAGGCTGAATCCTAACAAGTGTACTTTCGGAGTACGATCCGGAAAGCTACTGGGGTTTGTCGTGAGCGAAAGAGGCATTGAGGTTGATCCTGCGAAGATAAAAGCAAAACAAGAAATGCCAGTGCCAAAAACAGAAAAAGAAGTTTGTGGTTTCCTGGGAAGAATAAACTACATTTCAAGGTTTATTTCTCAGCTCACGGCCACGTGTGAACCGATGTTCAAACTGTTAAAGAAAGATCAGGCGATTATCTGGAATGAGGATTGCCAGAAGGCATTCGACAAGATAAAACAGTATCTGCAGGAACCTCCAATCTTGATACCCCCAGTGGCCGGACGGCCTTTAATCATATACTTGACAGTTCTTAAGAATAGTATGGGGCGTGTTCTCGATCAGCACGACGAGACGGGCAGAAAGGAGCATGCCATTTACTACTTGAGTAAAAAGTTCACAGACTGTGAATCTCGCTACTCGATGCTGGAGAAGACGTGTTGTGCACTAGCCTGGGCTGCCAAACGTTTACGACAGTACATGCTCAATCACACCACCATGCTAATTTCGAAGATGCATCCGATCAAGTACGTCTTCGAGAAGCAAGCGCTTTCGGGCAGGATTGCCAGATGGAAAATGGTGTTGACGGAATATGATATTCAGTACGTTTCTCAGAAGGCCATCAAGGGAAGCGTATTGTCTTATTACCTTGCCGAACAGCCAATCGAAGATTATCAGCCGATGAAATTTTAATTCCCTGATGAGGATATCATGTTTATCAAAGCGAAGGATTGCGATGAATCGTTGCCCGACGAGGGGCCAGATAGGAAATCCCAGTGGAAATTGATATTTGACGGGGCGTTTAATTCCTACGGAAGTGGCATCGGGGTGATCATCACGACTCCTCACGGATCCCACATCCCGTTCACGGCGAGACTGGCGTTTCCGGTCACCAATAATGAAGTGGAGTACGAAGCATGCATCATGGGTCTAGAAGAGGTAATTGATTTGAGAATCAAGAACCTAGATGTATATGGTGACTCAACGCTTGTGATCAACCAGATTAAAGGGGAGTGGGAGACTCGTCAATCGAATTTGGTGTCGTACATGAATTATGCCAGAAGGCTGCTTCCGTTCTTTGATCGAGTGGAACTCCATCATGTGCCCAGGGCTAAAAATCAGATGGCTGATGCCTTTGCGATCGAGGAAGCCGCCGACGGCAAACCATGGTTCCATGATATCCAGACTTTCCTTATGACTAAGGAGTATCCTGCAGGAGCGTCAACCCAGGATAAGAATACTCTGAGGAGGCTGTCTGGAAATTTTTATCTCAATCCTGATGGAGTTTTGTATAAAAGAAACCATGATCTCGTGCTACTCAGATGTGTAGATGAGAAAGAGGTGAGTATGCTCATGGAAGAAGTCCATGAAGGCACATTTGGTACGCACGCCGACGGGCATGCTATGACAAGAAAGATCCTGAGAGCAGGATACTACTGGCTGACGATGGAATCAGATTTCTTTAAATTCGCGAAGAGATGTCATAAATGCCAGATTTATGCTGATAAAGTTCATGTGCCGCCGTGCCCGTTAAATGTCATTTCCTCCCCGTGGCCGTTCTCCATGTGGGGCATCGACATGATAGGCAAGATCGAGCCCACTGCATCTAACGGTCATCGCTTCATCCTAGTAGCTATCGACTACTTCACCAAGTGGGTGGAGGCAGCCTCGTATGCTAATGTGACCAAGCAGGTGGTGGCTAGATTCATAAAGAGGGATATCATCTGTCGTTACGGAGTTCCCGAGCGGATCATTACGGATAATGGTTCGAATTTGAATAACAAGATGATGAAGGAGTTGTGCCAGAGTTTCAAGATTGAACACCACAACTCATCTCCTTACCGGCCGAAGATGAATGGCGCCGTTGAAGCGGCCAATAAGAACATCAAGAAGATTGTTCAGAAGATGGTTGTGACCTATAAAGATTGGCACGAGATGCTGCCATTTTCACTGCACGGTTATCGTACCACGGTACGTACGTCAATCGGGGCAACTCCTTTCTCCTTAGTGTACAGTATGGAAGTTGTCCAACCGTTAGAAGTGGAGATCCCTTCTTTGCGAGTTTTGGTTGACGTGAAACTCGACGAGGCAGAATGGATTAAGAACCGACTGAACCAACTCAGCCTGATGGACGAGAAGAGGTTAGCATCGATTGTGTATGGTCGTCTGTACCTAAGCCGAATGAAGAAAGCTTATGATAAGAAGGTGCATCCTAGAAGCTTTCAGACGGGTGATCTCGTCCTGAAGAAGATTCTTCCTCCACACTCCGATCACCGGGGCAAGTGGACTCCCAATTACGAAGGTCCGTACGTCGTCAGCAAGGTCTTCTCGGGAGGAGCTTTGTTGTTATCCACGATGGATGGTGAAGATTTTGCATCCCCGGTGAACGCGGACGCAGTTAAAAAATAATTTGCTTAAAAAATGACCTGCTGGAAAGAAAAAGAATATCCAGGCAAAAATGGAGGCATCCCGGCGAACCATAAAAAAGGAAAAAGGTTCGGGAAAAAATTAGGGATATAAATTGAAAAAATGTACACCCGCAAAGTCGAAAACCTGGATGGGCGACTTTGGCAAAAAAGGGTATCCCGGTGAATCGAAAACCCAGAAGGGCGATTCAGGCAAAAGTTAGGGATTTGAAAAAGCAAATGACTGCGTTCCGCGTGTGGACTTTCATTGTTTAGTGGTTTGGAGAACCTGAGGGCCGTTTATCTGAATCAATCTCTTCTGAAGCTGAAGCCTCGGAGAAGTATCAAAGTCGAGTGGGTCATAGAGGGATCAACTCATGGCGTTCGTCTACGCCTCGTTGCCGACATTTGTATATACTGGTGTATATTTATATTTTATTTTCGCGCGGCTTCCTCATTCCAGGAGCCTGCATCTGTTGTAAAACATTTTTACCCATCCAGAGGTTCGTTATCAATAAAATGTATACTATTCAGCCATTCTGTTTGCCTGTTTAGCATTTATCTGTTTTGTTTGCGAAAAGAACGCCGATGTTTTTGATAAAATGCACATACATAAACTTACTGGCCTAGGCCACTGATTGTTGAAACAATGAATTACTTGAACATTGTCGCAAGATGATAACCTTGATAGGTCCCTTTGAGAAGGGCATCTTGTCTGTTGTTTGCGTTGTTGCGGGTGTAGCGTACTCCAGACAGTACGCCGTATGCGTCCTCAAGTAGGATGATTCCTTCTTCTCCAGCAAAGTTCAGCAGCCTCTCCCCGCAGAGTCTGAACCGAAGATCGCAAAGCATTGATATATTCCCCCAAGTAGAGAAGATTCTCTCCCCAATCAGATGTATCCTGAAGGAACGTCATCTCCCCGGCTGAGTCAGGCGCCGAAGCGTGTGTTCATCCCCCAGCACCGGGTCACAAGTGCAGGTCTCGTAGGAGACCATTCACTGAAGTGTGCAGCAATTGATAGTTCCAGACTGAAGTCTCCAGAAGAATTGAAATTCCCCACAGAGTCGTACTCTCCCTAGGAAGCATGATAATTTCTTCTTCCCTAGCCGAGTTTGCAGATCCCCAAGAGAGCCGAGTCCTTGGAAGCAGTCCGGGCCACGATTGGTTGTCCCCAGTAGAGTATTGAGTAGCTGATGCTGTGTTTCCCCACCGGAGTCGTTATCTCCAGGAAAGTTTAGCCGTGAAGACCGCGCAGTTTATTTCTGCGATTGACATCACTTTCCGCAGCAGGTCCAGGTTTTCGTAGAGCTTCGTTCCCCTGCAGCAGTCAACTGAAGTTTACTTCCCCATGCGGAGTCCGATTGAGATTGGCGTGACTTCCTCTCCTCGGCAGGATGATTCCTCCTTTCCACCAGAGTGTTTCTTTCTCCTTGACAGGAGGATTCTCCCTTCAGCATTTATTTTGCTGACGAGATCGCAGCATTTTGCATGATTGCATAGCATTTATCTTAAACGCATAGTATTTCCACCGTGTGGAGCATTGCGCCGTTGTCAAAGCATATGCATACTAAACATGAGCTAGGTCGTTACCGTTCTTGTTTTGCAGGTGTTCCTCCAGAGAGTCGTTTGCCCAAGATGATTCTTGAATCCTCCCCAGCAAAGTCGTTTGCTTAAGATGATTCTTAAAATCCCCAGTGAAGTCGAAAGAGTTGGCTGCTCAAGTTGATACTTAGAGTCCCCGGCAGAGCGTTTGCTCAGGATGAATCCCGAGATCTCCAGCAGAGTTATTGGTTCAGGATGATTCTTGAAGTCCCCGGCGGAATTGTTTGTACAAGATGATTCTTGAAGTCCTCAGCAGAGTTGATTCACCCAGAATGATCTCTGGATCCCCGAAGCAGAGTTACTTGATAGTTCTCCAGAATCCCCAGCAGAGATGCGTCATCCCCAGCAGGTTTCTGAACAGCGAAGTTGAAACTTCCCTCGAAGACTTGATGATTGCAGTCCAACCGTATTAACGAAGCGGTTTTCCCAGCTGATGCAGAGTTCCTGATGGCAGGAATTTGGATATCCCCAGTTGGTTCATGATTGACCGAGAATTCTATTCCCGACTTACTGATGAAGTCCGGCGGATGCCCGATAAGTCTCTTTGAATGCCTGATGGCGTGGTCAACTTGATCGTTGACCTGACGAGTCCCGAGGAATCCTGATGCTTGACGGCATGATCGACCATGTATCACTGGTTACCGTGTGACCAATTCTCCAGCTAGTTGACGTGCAACTAATCTTTCAGTGTTCGAAGATTTGTTCCCATCCGAGTACCGTGTACTTGCGCAGTTGGCAAATTTCCGGGTTTGTCGGTATTCAACTGTTTCGTACCTTGATTGGTTGAGAGTCGTTCGCTTTTCACCCAGTCAGGTTCAAGCCGTTTGAATAAGGGCAGCTGTTGCACCCCAAAATTTGCCCAACATTTCTTTACCTAGCTTGTGTTTCATTTCATTCACATTAGCATTATCATTTGCATTTCATTGACATGTATGCAGGATATCAAGAGGTATGATTACCAATTAAGGGCTACGCAAGAGTTTGAAGCTAGCTAAGAAGGTTATTCAAGTGTTCAAGGGTTGATATCCTTGTCAGAGAAGTTAAAAGATCCTCAGAGAGAGTGGTTGAAGCAAAGTGTGTAGGTCTCCTAGCTTGAGAGTTGTGGGAAACCACCAGATGATTCTGAAGCCATGAAGTTAGAATTGAGGTCTTGAGAGAGCTCATGAGATGTCTTGAAAGCCATCATGAAGCCTAGACAGGTTATTGTGCAAGATTAAGAAGCCTCAGCCATGAGTGGTGTAATTAGGGTTTGACTGGGTCAACCCTAGGTCAACTGATGATTAGGAGGGGGTTGAGACCTAATCCAAGAGCCATGTGATCATGGATTGATGCAATGAGATGTTATAAGGATGATTCCAAGGCCAACTCATCATGATTGAAGAGTTTGAGAAGTTTCAAGCTAGGGTTTCTAAGGCTTGACAGTGTAAAATCCCCTAGTTTGACCCCTATCTTCAAGGCAGTTTAGCTCAAGATATGATTGTCATCTCATCTTTCCCCTAACATGAACGTTGTAGAGCTTGTTCTTAGCTTTAATTTGAGTACTATAAGTCCTTGATAGGATTTATAGAACTCAAGTTATGACTTTGACAAGTTACAGGTCATCTGAGGTATGTGAATCTGGGGGCTTGAAAGTTACCCAACTTGCATCAAACTTTTTCCCAAGAAGGATGATTCCTGTGGACTTTTGGTCAACATGAATGTTGTTCCTTATCCTCTTAGCTTTCTATAGAGTACTAGAAGTCCTTGATAGGACTTGTAGAACTCAAGTTATGGCTTTGACAAGTCAAGGGTATTTTGGTCATTTGGAGATTACAGGTCATTTCAAGCATAAGGCCATAACTCCTATTTCCAAGCTTCAAATGGGAAAATGTTCAACATCAAACTTGTTCAAAATGATGTTTTAAGGCTATTAAGGAGGTCATGAGATGATGGAAATGCTTGTAGCTCAAAGTTGCAAAAATGACCTAAAATAAGGGCATAAGTTAAATAAACCAAAGTTGGAAATTGATATTTTCAACCTACACATCCAAAACATGGCATGTAATATATCATTTTGACTCTAGAAAACATTTTAAGAACATTGGTTTAGCCACATTTTTGAGTTGAGATTCAATTTGTGGACTTGCTTTGGAAAGTGGTTACTTGCATATTAAGTAACATTTGCAAAACATAGAATCAAGGCATGAGCAATGCCTTTGGCAAGCTAAACCCTTCCAAAATGTCACTAGGGGAGAAATTGAAAGAGATTGAGGTTGGTTGCAAGTTGTTTGCAGGGTTGTGCTTATCATGATACATGGTTGAAAATCTCATGACATGAGAAGTGGAAACTCTCATTAGAAGGATCTAGAGGGTTCTAGATCATCCAAACATCATCTATATATTGAGTAGAGGTGATCCATTGCAGAGGTTGGTGATGATTGAAGGAGAGAGCATAGATTGAGATTGAGATTTCATAGCTTGCAAGTGAATTCGGTTTCATCAAATTCTTCACTTTCCATCCATTTTCTTGATTGAACTTTCTTCCATGGATGCTAAGGAGTGATTCCAGATCATAATCCAAGAGAATTCGTGGCTAAATCGTGTATGAGCAAGTGAATTTTTCCACCTGCAACTCACCATCGGATTTCAAGATCTAGGAGCTTTCAACCGTTTCTTTTGCATACAGAAGCAAGAAGAGGGTTCATTGATCGTTCCTGGAAGATTAGAGAGCTTGATTTGGAGGTTTAGTGCATCTGTTCATCCAAGATTTTCAGGTTAGCAACTTTCTTCCTCTAGCATGATTTAGGTAGAATCAAGTTGAATTAAGGTGTTAGAAGCATTGTAGAACGGTGTAGGATTGATTTCAGATAGTTAATTTGAGAATTAGTGACAAAATAGGTGCATTACCATTTTCGGTTGAGAATTGGATATGGTGAATCTTGAGGATTTAGGTTGAATAAAGGGTATGGTTGAATTCGTGACAAGATTTGGGACAAGTTTCATGTGTTGACCATTTGCAATGGAGGCTCCTAGAGAGAATTAGGGTTGAGGAAGATGACCGGAGCACCACCGGTGGTGGCCGGAGCTGGGCGCGAAGTTGCAGAGGTTTGAAAGGTAGGAGATGACTCTGGGACCATCAGATCTTGGTTGGACCTTTGACTAGAAGCTCATCCAACGTCCACGTTTTAAACTCAGTTTGTGAAGGATCTGAAGAAATGAAACGCACTGTTTCATTTAATCAATGGTTATGGGCTTAGTGAAATAGGTGATATCCACACCCCCCTGATGGCCCAACCCATAGTTGGAACTGATTTTCATTTGTATTTGCACCGCGCGTGTGTTTAATTTCCATTGATTTTCTTTTAATTTTCATTTTATACATGGTTCTTGGAAAAATCATATAAAATTGAAAATTAATCCAATTAATCCCATTCTTTTTGAATTTTACTCATGATTGAGTCTAGTATTTTTTAGAGAAAAAATATTTTCATTTCATGCATTTTCTGATTTTATGGGAATTTTATATTTTAATTGATATTAAAATGGTTATTCTTGATACATAGTTTTGTGGAATTTTGTGTGATCATGTGGTGATGATTTTGATCCTAATTTTTTGTGTGTGATTAGGTTAGACATGTATAATCCCATAGAATTTTTATCACATTTTTGTGATGAAAATAGGTGTGCTTTCTAGATTGATATTTAGATGCTTCCTTTTAGGGTTTAGGTTTAGTACCCCATAGTGTAGAATTTATTTCTAGGTATAATTTGATGGTTTGATCTCTGAAATTAATGTGGTAGAGTCATGATTGACCTAGGTTCCCATAGTAATGTTTGTAGGATTTTACAATTGATTTTAGTATTTTAGTTAGGACTAACTTTAGTACTAGGTTTTAGGTGATCCTAACTTACTAATTCAACTAGTTTAACTCATTTAGCTCCCTTAGATTAGGGTTTTGCTTTGTTTGCCTTTGGTTGAGATTGAAGACAAGTTGAAGACAAGGTGAGGATGCTTGAAGTTGCTTGGAGCTTGGATTTGTTTGTTCCTGAAGGTGTCTGAGGAAGGTTTAGGAGATAGGAAACATAGGGAGAGCCCTAGAGTTAGAATGATTTCTTTCACAAATATGGAAAGCATCTTGTGCTTCCATCCCTCCCAATGACTAAAAGTCCTCCTCAGATATTCACATCCCTCCTTTGGAGGGATGAGTGGTTTTATCTGGGAAGTAGAACTTTGAGGGAACCAGTCTCTCATAATGATAAACCCTTAAAGGCTTCCTTTGGTTGTCAGTAAGCTGTTTATCATTTTCACTCATCCTATTAAATAAATTGTCTTCTGGTTTGAGTATCTTGAAAGATGTTGGACTTGAATTTGAAGATGAGGACTTCATTGAAGAGGGTGGAAGAGGATGATTCCTTGAGCATTGCCATTGCAGCTGAAGCTTGAAGAGCAAGAGCAACAAGTTGATACTTGAAGAATCAATTGAGATTGAGTGAAGAGCTGAGGCTTAAAGAATTGAAGGATGAAGTTGACATTTCCAGATGATTGAAGATTACTCTGAGAAGCTGAAGCTTGTAGGAGAAGATGACCAAGTTGAGACTGGTAAAGCAAAAAGAGCTGAAGCTTGAAGACTAATTTGATACTTATGAAGAGGATTCAATTGAGATTGAGTGTAGAGTTGAGGCTTGAGGAATAAAAGATGAGTTGATCTTTAAATTGATGCTTGGAGAACCTGAAGGAATCAAGTTGATACTTGTAGTTAGAAGTGAAGCCTGAAGGTGGACGGGACTGAGGAGCTGAAGCTTGGAGAAGAAAGATTAAGTTGACACTTATGTTTGGTGGATTGAAACCTGGGAGGAGCAAGTTAATACTTGTTAGTGAAGCTGATAGCCTTGAAGGTTGGTTGAAGTCTGAAGACTGGATTGCTGTTAGAAGAGCTGAAGCTTGGAATGGAAGAGAGGGGTTGATCTGCTTTCTTGTCTGTTTTCTGTTCTGTGCTGATGTGCGTTGTTTGACTTGCTTGATGCATTAGAATAAGTCGATGATTAGACTGACTGTAAGCTAGGAGCATGATTGCACTAGAGGTTGAGGTGCTCCCTCTGCTTGTATTGTTACTGTATGGCTTTGCTTGCGGGTATTCGGTAGAGCCCAGCTCCCTTGCCCATGTGGTTTATTTTGCTTGATAGCATTTTATGTCCTCTGTATGATTACAATTGTTATTATATTTTGCTTGATAGCATGTTGTTTATGCTGTATGATTACTATTATTCATATCTGGCTTGAGGTTGAGATGAGCTTGTGGAGGCTGCTGCCCCACACACATTTCCTTCCTCACTTGCATTGCATGCATTTTACAGTCATTTACTGTTTACTGTTTACTGTTTAAGCTGATGCTTTATCTGTTTCTGTATCATTGACATGATCCCTTAGGAATCTCACTTCCTTTGATAAGGAAGTGATAATTAGAACTTTAGGTTGAAACCTATGCATGATAACTTCTAGGAGTTCCCTGTTTCAAACCTCAACCATGGGATGAATCCATGGCATGACAACAGTAGGACTTGATAGTCTCCCCTTAGTTGAGCCTGTTCTCTTTTCATCTCAAAACAGCTTAAGACACAGTAATCATGAATGATTTCCTTCGTACGTTACGAGCCTTAAGCTATCTGAGAAAGGATTGTTGGAGAGCTTCTTTTCAACAGTCTGGATGTTAGTATGGCACCCTTTGGGTGACATGCGACGCATTCACTCTCAGGTCATAGTCTTTAGTGCGATTGAAATTGCAAACACAATAAAAAACACTTCTTCCATAAAAGACAGAAAACAAACTTCAAACCTTTTTTCCCCGTGGGCCCATAATTCAAAGGAAGCTTTTATGAAGAAAAGAGTGTCGTTAAACTTCAGCGCCAACGCAAACAGGCTTTGTCCCTAACTGCTGGAACTGCTGTTTAACCCTACTCGATAAAACAGATAAATCTGAACCCCCGTAATCCGTAGTATCCTGAACTACGTAAGCTCTGATCTCTCATATCTGTTGAGAGTACGTAGGCACAATACTGATGTATTGGCGAGCCACCTTCCCCGTAACCCGTCGTAGGCCGAACTACGTTGACTCTGATTTCTCATTCTCTGATGAGAATACGTAGGCATAAAGCGCGACGCTTTGCCGAGTCATTTTTCTTTTCTGTTTAAGCCAGCCTTGATAGGTAGATAGATAAACCAACTCGTCCAGTAAACACAACAAGTGTGGATCCCGTCGAGTACGACGGACGTGAGGGGTGCTAATACCTTCCCCTTGCGTAACCGACTCCCGAACCCAGACAACGGTTGCGATGACCTTGTCTTATACCTTTTTCGTCAGGTTTTTCCGATCGTTTCCTTTCCCTTCTGAGGGATAAATAACGAAAGGTGGCGACTCTTCTGTTTTGCCGGCACCTTATTTTCGCGGAAGCGACACCTCGCCGTCAATAAGGATCAACAGTCAGAAAAACCTCTCTTGAAATGTCATTTCATCCGATAAACAGAAAGAAAGCCAATATCCGAAAGATTGCCTTGAAACCTCTCAACGTCTAAAGATAGAAGGAGAAAACCATATCCAAAACTCATGACGTCTAATGATAGACGGAGAAAACTCGCTGGGGAGACACATCATCAATATGAACTGCCAGTAAGAAACCCGCTGAAAAATCACCTGAAACTTCACGTCGTCTAAAGATAGACGGAAAGAAAACCATACCCAAAATCGCGACGTCTAATGATAGACAGAGAAAATTTCTTGCTCAAACTCACAACGCCTAAAGATAGACGGAGAAATCCATAATCGAACTCATGACGTCTACAGATAGACGGAGAAAACCAATCAAACTCATAACGTCTAAAGATAGACAGAGAAAACCGTAATCAAACTCAGGACGTCTAAAGATAGACGGAGAAAATTCCTGCTGGGGGAAATACATCGTCAATAGGAATTGACAGGAAGAATAGTCTGTCTTTATCAGATGATCGATAAACAAAACATAACCGTCGTATGATTTGAGAATCAAATGCCAAAGAGTTGTCTGATCAAAGCTGCTGAATAAATGCCCCTGAACTGATTATAGAGTACTTCATGTTGCCACGTAAGGCTGATAGAAACTGGCTTATGCTTCGTATGCATATGCGTATGTTTGAATTTTTCTATGGCGTAAATGCTCCATATAAGATGGAATGCTACGTATTTGACGATGAAATGCAAATGTGATGCAAATATGATGATATATGCAAGATGCGAATGCAGGCTCAGGTCGCTGGAGAAGTTGGATACAGAAAACCGTTTCAGCAAAATAAATGCTGAAGACAAAACCAACTCCGCTGGGGATAACTGGGTATCACAGAATTATTCCAGCAAAATAAATGCTGGAAAGGTGAAGCCAACTCCGCTGGGGATAACCGAACGTGCCAAGCATGATTGGACTTCTGTCAGGGATAGCTTACCTGTGCCAATGAAAATTGGACTTTTGCTGGGGAAAACAGACGGAGTCTTCCTACATACCAATGAAGCTTGGATTTTGAAACTTATGCGCCAACACGGATGGGCCTCACAGTGATTGCCAATATGGATTGGGCTTTAGGAATGGCTCACCAATGAGAATTGGGCTTCCTGAAAATTGCCAATAAGGATTGGGCTCTTGGGCTATCCATAATGGGTCAGACACGACTGACTCTGGAAAACATCCTGTCTGAATTCACAGTTTTTGATTGAAGGGTCAAGGACAGTAACACGACTTCCCGACATTCGTCTCACCCTTGAAAATAGGCCGAAACCTGCTTGAGTAGCTCTGAGTAGCTCTGATGACACGGAGAGGAACAATTCCTTCGCTTCCGATATTGCCCCAGCCTGTGGGATCTCTATGGGGATATTCCTCAAAAGGAAATTTGAAAATCTGTACCCTGATGGTCTGATATGAACTGCCCCAGCACTCTGTACTTCGGAGAGATGCTTCAGATCAAATTCCCCTTGGGCAAGAAACAACTTATGCGCTCTCCGGGTGGCCTGCCCTTGTCTGCGACGACTCTTCCCCTGATTGGATGATCTGCGGGAAAATACACTGGTTGTCCTCGAGAGATTCATCCAATCTCGACCTGACTGCTTCAGAATAACCGACTTCGGATGGCTGACATCACTAGGGATTATAGCTTGCCCTAGTTCATGGAGTATTCGGGCGTTCTGCATTCTATCATGATCAGACTTTCCACTGTAGAAACTTTCCTGCTGTCAGGCACTTACTCGCAAGTAAAACCAATTGTTCTGCACAAAAGATATATTAATGCAATGCACATGACAGTTTCACTTTTGGAATTTAACCCTTGTGGTTTTTTAGGCACGACCTCTAGAGGTGTGATTGATCCTCGAACGAACACTCCCTTCTGCGGTTTGGACGCTCAGTCAAATTAGCTAACACCTACCCTACCCCGGGTTAAGATTGAGGGTTTTTTCGTTTTCTGATAGAAACTCCTACTACTATGCTCAAAGGGGTTAACAGGGGATTATCTTCCTTATATCACCGGTGTTTGGGGATTTGAAACAATGCTTGTACATCATCAGCGGGTTTTATTTTTCAAAAGCATACTTTCGGAAGCTCGCACGTCTTTAAACTTCGTAATCCTCCCCAGATTCCGCTTAATCAAGCGTTGGATATCTGTAAAAAATTATTAGTGAACATGAATGGACTGAATCAAAACATGCATACTCATTTCATTATCAATATCAATTGAAAACAATACAAGTTTTACGAATGCAATTTGCGCTTTTACAGAAAAGAAACTACAAATGCAAAGAAATGACATGATAAAACAAAGATTGCCAGTTGTTGGGAACCGGGCTTCTCGATCTCGATTTGCTGCTGAGCCAGCCCTCTTCAGAATTGACCTTCGAAGTCATCCTGATACTCTTCCGAACATCTGCTATCAGTGAACTCTCCCATAACCTAAACTGATTCACCCACTAGGCTGGATAAAGGAAGGTCGACACCATGAGGCATGACAGATATCCTGTTAGAATCTATCAAGGCTTGAATCTGGCTTCGAAGCACCTTACAGTCATCTGTTGAATGCCCCTGTGCCCCAACATGGTACTCACAGTGAGCGTTGGCATCAAAACCTGGGGGATAAGGCGGGATCATTGGATCGGTCTCCTTCGGCACTATCATCCCCCTTTTGACCAAATCCGGCAACTATTGACTATACGACACCGGTAGCGGAGTAAACTGCCTTTCAGGTTTCCTTGGTCTTCGTCGGGCGTGTTGACGCGGCTGACGATGATACGACTGTTGACTCTGGCGGGTAACAGATATCTGACATACAGACCCAACCAGTTGCTGACTCTGAGCACTCAAAGTGTCAGGATACTGAATCTGAGGTACGGGAGATTCTGAGACAACATCACTGTCTTTCTCCCATTCTTCTTGAGAACTGACAATTGATTCATCTTCATAAACTGCAGTATAAGGAATGTCTTGAATCTTTCCGCTCTTGATTCCGCTTTCAACACGTTCTCCTACTCTTATCAAGTCCGCAAAGCTTGCATTTCCACAACTGAACAATGCGTCATAGTAACGGCCCTTCAAAGTGTCCACGAAGAGGTCAACCATTTCTCTATCCACAAGCGGTGGTTGAACACGAGCAGCCAATTCTCTCCATCTCTGCACATATCCTCTAAAGGATTCGTTATCCGCCCGAGTTAATTCTTGCAAATGCACGCGACTAGGAGCCATATCCAGGTTGTAGTTGTACTGCTTCACGAAGGCATTGGCTAAATCCGACCATGACTTAATGTTGTCATTCTTCAACTGCATGTACCAATCCAAAGATGCTCCGATCAAACTATCTTGGAAACAGTGAATCATGAGCTTGTCATTGGTGACATGTGAAGTTATTCTTCTGAAGAACATAACCAAATGTAGCTTCAGACAACTATCCCCTTTGTATTTCTCAAAATTTGGCATTTTGAACTTCGGAGGCAACACAAGACCTGGCACCAGACACATGCTCGCAGCATTCAGGTCAAGAGTATTCTTGTTTATAAAGGCAGCCACCTGATCTTCCAACAGCTGAAGTCTTCTCGTATCCTCAGCAGCCCTAGTGTTCTCAGCGTTGACCCTCGGAGCGGCCCTCTGACGATCTGGCACAGGGAAAGTGAAACGCTGATAGTCTGTGTCACGAAGAGAAGATGCATCTCTGTCTCCGACAGGAATCTACACATTCTGGGCTACATTGTTCACCGGAGTCCTCTGAATGTTAGCTTCTCTGGTCATAGCTGTTATGGCTTCCATGAACTGGCTCACCTGGTTCTTCAACAGTTCAAACTCGGCCTTGGTAACAACATGATTCTGCTCTGCTGAGTCCATGATCCTTCCAGAAACTAACTCAAGTCCAATGCGAATGCCGGGAAGTCAACTGCGAGTTGGACAAAAGACTGGTAAGCTCTCTGTTCCAGCTGAGTACGGACATGCAAGCATGAGATGCACATGAAATGCAATGAAAAATGCAACAAACACGGGATCACAGCCCCCACAAAGCTCTGAATACTGCTGCGCTGCTGACGGGAGAAGTTCGCTCTGACGAGAGAAAACCAAAATACCGGGTAGGCTGCAAGTCAAGTTTCCTGCAAAAACCCTCCCGCTCACGGGTATGGACCTAAACTGACACAGGTTTGGCATCCTATGCGGTCATCAACGTCACAGACTTTCAAGAGGGACGATACGATACCCAGAAGGTGTGGCATCATCATCTCTTGAAGCAGCCTCACTTAGCTGAATCCCAGATGATCGGTCCCCAGAGTCGACAACCCTCAAATCCAACAACCTGTCGAGCCCAAAGGGCCAGGCAAGATGCCATCAAAGAGAATCTCGTCTGAGTGTGGATTTCATGGGGACTGGTGCGAGCAAAGCAAGCAGGTCCGTCACTAATCTCCACTCTAATGTTAGGTGCACTCAAGCCCAGGTCCGGCTTATCTCTCATCAGAGCTCCCCTCCCACAACAACACAATAGCAACAGATAATAATAAGTGTGGGAAATTTAAATATAGCAGTAATATACAACGCACAAAAATAAACACCCGAAGACAAGCAAACAAGTGCTAGGATTGACTCTCGTAGGGGATGGGAAACGGTCCCAGCATAGGGGATGGGAAAAGTCCCCAGCAGCTATAAAATCCCCAGCAGAGTTGCCAGCTGTCGCTACTGCGAAAATCGGCGCCGACTATGACAGAAGAGTCGCCACCTTTCGTTATTTATCCCTCAGAGCGGGAAAGGAAACGATCGGGAAAAACCTGATGCAAGGGTATAAGACAAGGTCATCGCAACCATTGTCTGGGTTCGGGAGTCGTTTACGCAAGGGGAAGGTATTAGCACCCCTCACGTCCATCGAACTCGATGGGATCCACGCTTGATGGTTTATCTACAGGTGAAAAACAATCTATCTACGGCTGCTAAAGCTAAACGGAAAGAAACTGACTCGATATAGCATCGCACTCTATGCCTACGTATTCCCTCGTGCAATGGGAAAGTCAGAGTCATCGTAGTTCGGGAAACTACAGGGAATGGGCTCGCCGAGATATCGCATCTCGTGCCTACGTACTTCCACACAGCGTGAAATATCAGAGCTTACGTAGTTCAGGCTAACTACGACTAGACAGGGTGTTCTCGATCACACAGGAGTGAGAGAAAGGATTGACAATACTAGCGTACGCATTCTAGCAGTTAGGTGTATGCTGCTCGCTCGACGAAAACTTAGGCGTTACCTGTTTGCGATAGAACGGACGTAGTATGTCGGGTTTGAAAGGTATGGGAACCTACGGGTTCTAGAACTACGGCCTGGTCTCGATTGTGCACGGGCAAGAGAAAGGGAAACATCAGTCGCCAGCGGGAAAGTCTCGATCGCACGGCAGCGAGAGAACAGAGAAGTTAGTTGTTAGTGTGCTCGCTAGGATATCGCATGCTATGCCTACATATTCTCGTCTGGTACGAGAAATCAGAGGAGCTGTAGTTCAGCTAACTACAGCAAAACAGGGAAAAGGGATAAAGGGAAAAGGGAGCTCGCTAGGATATCGAATCCTATGCCTACGTACTCTCATCTGGCACGAGAGATCAGAGCAAACGTAGTTCGACAGGAAAACGAGTCTCAATTGCACAGGGGAAAGAGAAGGGGTCTCAATCGCCTGAACACGAGAGAACAGGGTTTCGATCGCCAAAGGCGAGAACAAAGAGGAAGCATGCCTACGCCTAAACGGGAAGAAACTCGGGACACACACGCACAAACCTAATATGTAGGAGCGAATGCGTCGTATGTCACCCAAAGGGTACCATACTAGACATCCTAGACAATTGAGAAGAAGCTCCTCAACTGTCATTTCCTATATATCTAACGATACAGCTCACAACACTCGACGGTTGCCTGAAGACGTGAATAAGATGATGTTGAACGAAGCGGCTCCGTTGGCTCCTGACATGCGCGCAAGCTCCATTCCAATCTTCTATTCTCTGGACCCTTGATGATGACGCTCGAATCAGGAACAATGTGACGCTTAGACCGTCATGGTTCGACTTATACAAGAAATCAAACTCTCAGAGGTAGCGTATTGATGTCCGTGTCAAAGACAAGATAGAGAAATGATATCGACAATGATTCTCCAATTGAATCGTGTCACACAGCCAGCCAAACAATAAAATCGGGATAAAATCGGATAGAAAAGAAAAATAGGAGAGAAAATAGGAGAAAAATCCACTAACAAATGGAAATAAAAGTCTACTCCTAAAATTAACAATTAAATTCTACTAGAAAAATATTCTAAAGAAAATAAAAGAAAATGCATATGAAAATAGCATAGAAAATTTCTATCTAAAATACTATATTATTTTATAAAGAAAATAGAAAAAAATCTATATTAAATCTATATTAAAAAAATATGCATGATATTCTAAATCCCTAAAAAATAATCTCTTTAAAAAAATAGGAAAATAAAACTAAACCATTACAAACATTCATCCAATACAAAGGAAAAAATAAATTGCAAAGGGGAGGGGTGCAATCAGCAAAATTGGGGTGAATGCAAAAAAAAAAACACATTGGGCCTTAAGCCCACAATACAAAAAAAATAAAAAATAAAATAAAGCCAAAAGGGGGGGGGGGGGTGCGTCAGGTATTGGGTGTAGTTCAGAAACGTTCTGGGCTCAGGCCCACAATCACCACCAAAAACAACACAGGGGGGGGCGAAAAGAAAAAACAGGGTGTATGGCTCCAAAAAAAACTCGTTGGGCCTGAGGCCCAATCCCCCAATCCGTTTCCCTTCCTCTCTTCCCTCACTCAGAAACCCTAATCCTTCTCTCTTCACCCGCCGCCGCCTGTAACTTCTTCCCAACCTTTCCGTCTTACTCGCCTCCGTCTTCAACCACCCTTCAGCTTCTCCTTCGGCTCAAACTCGCTCACCTCTTCGTTTTTGACTCCTACAACAACCAGATGAACAAACCAAAAGCAACAAAACTAACGCATAAGCGGCTTGGTTCCCTACTTGCCGTTCTTGAAGATGAGTAGTGGTTGATGAAGACTTCTTGAAAGAGTTCTGGAGATTATTGATTTCGAAGATCCACGGGAGATTTCATGTTGAAGCTCGTTGAAGATCTCGAATCTGGAAAAATTGTAGGAGACGGTGTAGTGATCTGGAAAAAAGAGGATGAAGATCTCGTATGATGAACACGAAGGAGATCTGAAGAAGTTTGTTCGTTGAAAACTGGTGAAGATTTGTGTACTGATGAGTTCTTGCAAGTAATATGGAGATTCGTGAATCTAGATCGTGAAGATCTTGATTGAAACTCTTGGAAGTTTCTGAGGAAAGATTGAAGGAGATTGTTGTTGGATCTGAACGGCTCTTGAAGGATCTGAAGATTTGGATGAACGATGATGAAGATCTATGAAGATCTTTGAATGTGATAATTTCTAGAAAAAAACTCATGATGAATTGATGAAGATCCTTGCAAAATCTGGAAAATCTGATGAAGTGGATGAAGGTTCTTGAGTGTTTCTGGGATTTCTGATGATGAACTGGAAGAAGATGAAGATTGCTGGTGAAGATCTTCATAGATCTGGAAAACTCGTGAAGAACACCATGACGTTCTTGAAGATCCATGGAAGTTGATCGGAGTATGATGAACGTAGGATGAAGATGAGGAAGACGATGAATTTTCCAGTGTGAAATGCAGATTCCGGCGAGATCTCCGACGACCGTTGCGGCTGATGCATGGCCGGCGGTGGAAGGAGGAAGGGGGAGGACGTGTGGCACTTTGCATGCAAGGGAGTGGAACGTGGCGTGCATGCAGAGTGTGGAGGGAGACAAGTGGAGTGGTGATGTGGCGAGTGATGAATGAGGTGGTGCATCCTGAAGTGACACGCGTGGCTGCCTCTATATACTGCCAAGTGGCATCAGACTGGGATTTGGGCCCCCACAATCAAACACCTGCCCCACTGATTCTGACTTGATTAACTCCATTAAAAACACTTATGACTTAATTAAAATGCAAACGAAATTAATTCTAAGTAACTAAAAAACATTAATCAAATCTCCTAATTAATCCTAATTAAAATGATTAAAATCTAATATTAATCCATGAATTAATTCTAAAACTATTAAACTCTAATTAACCCTATTAAAAAATAGTAAAAGAACTATCCTATTAAAAAACCAATTAAAAAACTACTTAATTGTCTAGAAATAAATATCTATTTAACTATTAAAAAAAAGAATTATCTATTTAAAATTCTAGAAGAACAATTAAATCTATAAGAAAATATTTAAAAAACCTATTTAATATCTAGAAAACTCAAATAAATCTATTAAAAACTATTAAAATCTATTTAAAAATCTAGAAAATAAAAGAGAAAATTCTAAAAATGCAGGGAAGACAATTAAATCGATTAGAAAACAAATGCGCAACTATAGCGAAATAAGCAGTAAAAATCGGACATCGAAATGTCCTCAAAAATAACAGCGAGCTGAAAACACCGGGACGAGCACAAATTCTCAAAACAACTTATTCGAACTGGCCTGAAATGCCTGAACCGCCAGGGGAGGCTGTAATCCCGATAAAGTCCATCTGACTGCAAAAATGCAATGGATACGGTATGTAAATGCAGAATGCAAAATGAGTCGAAACATAAGCCAAATACAATAATTGGTTGGTCAAATTTTGGGGTGCAACACTTCCCATCTATAATTCTATCATCTACATGCCAAGTCAAGTGTTTTGCATCTTTTTCACTATGAAACATGCGTCTAAATCTTGGAATTATAGGAAAATACCATAAGACTTTTGCTGGTGACAACTTTTTCTTATACCGAGATACACCGCATTTAGGACACTCGTTTAATGATGCATGTTCATTTAGAAACAAAATGAAATCATTTGGACAAGCATGTATCTTATCATAGCTCATGCCAATAGAGCATAACATTTTTTTTATCTTCATAGGTATGATTGGGAAGAACATTATCCTCCGAAAGCAACTCTTGTAGTGGGGCTAACAACTCTGTGAAACTTTTATCCGACCATCCATTACCCGCCTTTAAGTTGTACAACTTTAATACCGCAGAAAATCTTGTGAAAGTAGTGCAACCTTTATACAACGGTTTCTTTGCATCACTTACCAACCTCTCAAACATCTTGGGACAATCCTGAAGATCTTCTTCAAGTGCTTCTGCAATCTCTTCAACTCGATCACAATCATATGTATTCCTGCCATTGTCCTTTGAAGCATAAGTCATATTATCCCCGGGTTCGACATTATCGTTACTTATCTCACCATGTAATGTCCAACATGTATAACTTTGATCAATTCCATGTCTCATTAAATGAGATTCCAACTAAACGGCGTCAATCTGACGCCCATAATAGCAACCTAAGTAAGGACATGTGATCCTACTGGGGTCTTTGGAGTGTTCAACAGCAAACTTAACGAATTTTGATACCCCGTTCTCGTACTCTTTTGACAATCGATTAGAAGACATCCATTTTTTATCCATACTAATTAAGTAGGCTACACTAAACTAAGAAAGCTAAACAAAAACAACGATCTGTAAAGAAACCACCAACTTCGAAGAAAGCTACACAGTAGGATTCTTGGAAACGATCACAACCTTCCTCTTCACAGGTAACCCCTATAACAGACAAAATTAATAACATCATCAACATTAAATAATTCTTGGAACATCAATTGTAAATTTAATAATTCTTGGTACACAATTTTTATGATGAAAAACTTCATTGGTCATGTTTTTTGTGTTTTAAAATGCTCAAAAAGAAAAACTATTTTTAATTGAGTTTTAAAAAATCAAAATTATTTTTAATTTGGAGTAATGGTCAATAATAGTCCAATGATAATTGTTGTTGTTTTCAATGTCATATTGATAATTTATGGTTGATCGATCGGATCAATCTCTCTTTGTGTAAGTAAAAAAATTGTAGCTCACATAAAACATGCAATAATGTAACAACTTCTTATATAGTTGATAATTTCTTTTAATAAAGCCTTATAATATTAAAAGAAAAAGGTGGAACAACTAAGGAACTATAAAATGAGGAACAAAATAAAATACCATAAAAAACGAGAAAACTTAAAGAAAGTTATACCTAATATATTTTTTACAAAATTCTCTTTATTTTTAATAGGGATGGATATAAAAGTACTTAAAAAATATGCGCCGTTACTTATATTAGCAAAAAAAATTAACGCAAAAATTCTCTTCTCTAACTATGTGTGTGAAAGTAATATTTCTAAAGTTAGTGTGACTAATACTCTCCAACCATCTATTCTAAAGACCAATATGAATCAATCTATGGTTAGAGCAAGCTTTGACAACCAATAAACAATCAGTTTCAAAGTTTTCGCCAACCACGAGACTTTGCAATATCAAACGCTCTCAGAACAACCAAAAACTCAGTAGTACCTGAAGACCCTGTTTATAAATTCTCCGCAAAAGCTACCATAAAATCTCCAATGATTTTTCTAATGTACCACCATATTCACTATTTAATGTACATTTGCTTGAATTCAGTATGTATGAGTTTTCTAAAGTTATCTAAATCTATTAGTTCAGAAAAATGAAAAACCAAGAGAATAATCGAGAAAAATGAAAAATGAAAAACTTCAAATACCTTAAAAATGGTGGAAATGCATTGACAGTGGAGGTGGAGGACGGAGATGACTGTCAAAACGGACGGACATCGGCAAAATGAAATACACGACGAAATGAACGGAGGACGGCGACGGACGGATGCAATGGACGGAATGCATCGACGGTGAATAGGGAAAACGTTTGCGAGGGGGAAAGAAGGAGACTGTTATGTTTCTGCGAAAATATTGGGTTTTTTTTCAATTTATGCTACTTAAACCTATAGCAGCGCTTTTAGAAAGTGCTCTCTAAGGTCTGCCTTAGGTAGGACCTATAGCAGCGCTTTTTAAAAGCGCTTTCTTTTGTACCCCCTATAGCAACGCTTTTGTAGAAAGCGCTTTCTTTGACCCCCTCCCTTTAGCAGCGCTCTCGTAGGTTACACCTATAGCATCACTTTAAAAAAGAGCTTTCTTAGGGCCTACTTTTAGCAGTGCTTTTTATAAAGCGTTTTCTTAGGGCCTACTTTTAGCAACTCTTTCTTAAAGCGCTGTCTAAAGTATGCTACTTTTTTTCTTTTTTTTTTATGACTCTTAGTAGCGCTTTTTCTTAAAGCACTGTCTTTTTATGCGCTGCCAAAAGTCATTTTTGTAGTAGTGTTTTCAAGAGTTTCATCTGTTTCAAACTTGCCTATTTATAGGCCATCATCAATGAATCATATTATTCAGAAAGCATGTGTTCTTGTTTTAGCTTTTACTGTTTTGTTGGCAAAAGACGCCTGATATTTTTGATAAAATTTTGCATACATAAACTTGTGGGCTTTGCTAATCATGTTTGACATTTTTATTTGCTTGAACGGTGTCATGGGTGATGACCGAAATAGCCGTTATTGCATACATGATGCTTTTGTTTGTTTGCCATTTGCAGGGTTTCCGTTTTTTTATACTACTTCAGAGGTGCATCCCCAACGAGGTCACCATGTCTCTATCCCACAAGCCGAAGGTGTGCAGTTTGAGACCAGTTTCTCCCTGTAACAGCCCAATTTTCAATAATTGATTATTTGTAATAATTAATTGATTTAATGAATTATTGGATCTATTTAATTTATATGAGTTAATGGATTTAACTGATTTATTCTATTTGGTAGAATAAGGTGAATTTACTAGATCTTCTCTAATTAATGATAAGATGAGATATATTGAGGAGAAATAAAAGAGAAGGATATATAAGACAAAGTGCAAATAAAGGGATAGAAAATAGAGAGAAAGGAAAAAGAAGAGAAATAAAGAAGGAAGAAGAGAGAAGAGGAGAAAATAGAGGAAAAGCTTGGAATCATCAGACCGACTTCTAGCTTCCGATTAATCAAGGTAAGGGTGTGAAATGTTATTATCTTACCAATGTATATGATTATGTATGTGTGTGTTTGTATTTGTTAGAGGTTTCCCCATCTTTTCCATTCTAGGGCAGAAATGGATTTTAATCAGTAGAATCGATGTTTTAACGGTTAGAATCTGGAATTAATGGTGTAGATTAGTCGAGGAATGTTAGGCTAAGACTACTGGAATTCGTTGGAATTGAATCAGTTGATTTTGTGATGATTTAATGATTTTGGACAGTTGGGGTTTTGAACATCGCAGACGTTCGCTAGCACCTTCGCTAGGTTAGCAAGTCGCGAGTATTCGCTGTAGCGAGCTAGTAGCGAATGGTCCCAGACTTGGACAGAATGTAATTGACCCTCTTCGCTGGTAGCGAGGGGTTCGCTAGGCGAAGCCCTAGCGAGTAGGTCGTGAAGCCTTACAGTAGCTTCTGTTTGCCTTCGCGAGCTTATTCGCTAGGCGAACAGGTAGCGAGTGTTTGCTAGGAACTCGCTAGATGAGCAAGCCAGCGAGCGTGACAACATTCTAATTTCTTTGTGATTTCATCCAATGTTGATTGTTTGGTTCGATTGTGTTCAATCTTGATCTGAAATGAGTAATTGTATGCTAATATATATATATATATATATATATATATATATAATATATATATATATATATATATATATATATATATATATATATATATATATATATATGTTGTGGGTAGCCGTATGGCATGAATCCTAGATTGTGGAATCGATTGTGAAATGTGGCATTTTGGCATATATAATGCATTGTTTAAATTGATTAAAAATGCATGACGATTTGTGATGAAGTTTGTTGCCGTTTGGCACGATGATGTGAATGCATAATGATTTCTATGCGATTGTATGTGAAGAATTCATGAGAACATATTGTGAATATGTGTGCATTGCTTGATAAATGTGGTCTTTTGACTAATATATGCATTGTTTAAATTAATTAAAAGTGCATGATGAATGTGGTCGAGTTCGTTGCCGTTGGCACGATATTGTGAAATGCATATTGATTGTATGCGATTGTATGTGAAGAATCCATGAGAACATATTGTGAATATGTGTGCATTGTTTGATAAATATGGTGATGGTATTAGATTGTGAATGCATATTGATTGTATGCAATATTGTGAGTAATGCATGAGAACATATTGTGAATATGTGTGCATTGCTTAATAAATGTGAAGATGTTGAAAGTATGAATACTTTGATATGATGTGTGAGTGTGCAATCATGTTATAATTCTAATGTGATGAATTATTTGAGAATGCATGAGATTAAGATGCGAGAACGGTCTTAAGTGCATTTGGTTGTTGATTGCATACGCATCATTTGGTCAAGAGGCAATGCTTGCTAGTTTCATGGAGACTAGTGACTTGTCCCAAGCCTAGAAGAGTGGGTTTGAAAGCTTAGAGGACGGGCTTTTGTTGTTATCGGTCTAGAGGACGGACCCGGTTTAAATGTAAAAATCGAAAAATGATAACAAGTGTTGGTACCACATGGCATGAGTTGCATTGAGTCTCATGGCATGAATATGTGATTGTTGTATGAAGTTATGCATATGTGTATGTACATGACTTGTGTAATTGAGAATGATGAATATGTGATCGTTGTATGAAAGTATGCATATATGTGTGAATTGTTAGATTGAGAATTTTGGATGTAGGCATGATGAAATATGCTTAGTAATTATCGATATCTGTTTATATCTGTATTGTGAATGTGTATCTGTGAATTGGTGAATAAACATAATATGAGCATGTTGATGTGGAATGATGAGGATTATAGATGTGTGTGAGGAACACGCTTGATGATTATCCATATTGGTTTATATAAACATTGTGAGGTATATGATGATCATAATGAATTGTCGTGAGAAAAATGTGGAATATGTGTATTCTATGCTTGTGTATACATATATGATTATATGCATTGTTATTATGATAATATTTCTCACCCTTCTGCTGGAATGACGTCCTATCTGCCATCGTGCAGGTATCGAGAATAGAGCTTCTCGTAGTTGCGTGGTCGTTGTTGGTGTAGCCATTTAGTAATTTAGTTATATTGGGTCGAGTCATGCTGTGGTCATGTAACACTGGGATCGTTTGGTTTATATTTTAGAGATACATTATGTATTCTATGTTATGTTTTGATATTCATTGGAATATTATGATGTTGGCCTTGGTGCTTAAGTAATGTTGAAGTATGTGATGCATCTGAATATTCTGTTAAGAGAATTATGTTATAAAATGAATCCGCTGCTACATGCAAAGTGAAATTGTGAGAAGCATGATTATTTATTATAAGTGTTAATGAGCATTGTTGCACCCCAAAATTTGACCAACCGGTTCCCATATCTGGTTTATGTTTCGATGCATTTTGCATTCACATTCGCATACTGCATGCATTGCATTTTCTCAGTCAGATTGATTTTATCAGGATTACAGCCTCCCCCGGCGCTTCATGCATTTCAAGCCAATACGAGGATTTATTTTGAGAATTCGTGCTTGTCTCGGTGTTTTCAGCTCTCACTGTTGTCTTTGAGGACATTTCGGTGTCTGATTTTTACCGTCTATTTCGTTATGGTTGCGTAATTGTTCTCTAATCGATTTAATCGGCCTCCTGGTATTTTTAGTTTTTTCCCTTTTATTTTCTAGATTTTTAATGCAGTTTTAATAGATTTTTAATAGATTTACTTGTTTTTTTAGATATTAAATAGGTTAATATTTTTAATGCATTTTAATAGATTTTTCTAGATTTTTTAAATAGATATTCTCTTTTTTTAAATAGTTTTAATAGAGTTTTAGCATAGTAGATATTAGTTCTTTTATTATTAAATAGAATAGTTTTTAATATAGATATTAAATAGTCTTTTTTAGATTTTTTTAAATAGTTTGTTTTTTTTATATAGTTTTAAAAAAGAGGGTATAATAAGGTGAGATTTTAGTTTTAATAAATAGTGATAAAAAATTTTTTGATATAGAATTTTAATAGATTTATTATTTTTCTAGGTTTTAATTGGAATTTTAAATAGGTTTTCAATAGGATTAATAAATCTTTTTCTGTTTTTTTTTAATAGGTTAATTAGAGTTTAATTTTGTTTTGTTAATTAGGATTAATTAGAAGTTTTGATTAGGGTTCTTTTAATTAATTTCGTTTTGTTTTAATTAGGCTTTAATTAGGTAGTTCATTAATAGGGTCTTTAGTTTTAATTCAAGTCTTAGTCTAATTAGCATTTAATTAAGTCTTAATCAGAGTTCAGTTTAATGGGCCAGCTGTCCAATTTTCGTGGGCCCAATCCAGTCAAAGTCCAATTTCCGCCAGGTGTCATATAAAAGAAGTGCCACGCGTGGCTTTCTCTCTCTTCGACCTCACTTCTTTGACTCTCTCAGAGTTTGTCAGCTCAACCTCACACCACTCTCCCTCTCTCTCCCACGTGCCTCTCTCAAACCCCACCACTCAGCCACACGTCCCTCTCTCCTCCACCCCAGAGACACCTGGCTTCCACTAACACCATCTCGCCGCCAGCCATGCAACAACCGCCGGACACCGCCTAACCGTCGCCGGAAGACCACTCACCGCCGGAAACTGCAAAAATTCCCAGAATTCATCCAAACTCCTTCCAAACTTCATCATCCTCAACGATCAGCTTCCATCAATCTTCGCCGGAAAACTCCTCCTCGCCGGAATCTTCATCAAGATTCATCCAGTTCATCTTTTTTTTCCAAGAACGCCAAGAACATCCATCAGCAAGTTGTTGATCTTCATCCAGTTCATCGTCTTTTTTCCAGAAACGCCAAGAACATTCATCCGGATTTCTTCAAAGACATTCATCGTTCGTTCATCATTTTCCCAGATTCGCCTAGAACATTCATAGATCTTCAAGTGCTCACCCAGAAATTCCTCAAGGTTACTCCAATCTTCAGTTCTTGTTAAGATCTTCGCAGATCTTCAAATCTTCAACGAAGATCTTCAGCAACGTTCATCAAGTCGCAGATCTTCCTCGTCCAGCTCCAAGATTCGCAGATCTTCACGCATCTGGAACCTCGCCATCCTCATCGTTTTCCAGAACTCGTCCTCTTCATCACTTCTCCAGGTTCTCGCTATGAACTGTTTTAACTTGTTCTTTTGTTGTTGTTAGCTGAAAAACTAAGTTATATAGATTGTTAGTTTGTTGAGCAAGATTAGGTTAGAGGAATTGATCTGAGCGGATAGAGTGAACGATATAGTTTGTGTGGAATCTGGGTAGGAGTTTGGTGGTTTGAGAGGATCAGAGAGGGAGGATGGAGAGAGTGGAAGGGGCGCCGTTAGGGTTTGGGTTAGGGATGAACAGTGGAGAAGAGTTTAGTGACTTAGGGTTTTGTTGCTGAAGTTGAGTGGGTTGGATTCGGGCTTAGGCCCATTGTGGTTGTTTGCTGATCATATCCCCTGATTTCCCATGACACCCCCTTCTCAATGTGAGTTTTCGTTTTGGGCCTAGACCAGGATTGCTAACCACACCCCCAAATTGAAGGCCCATTGATTAACAGGCGAATTTCTTGCTATTCGCCACGCCTTTTTTCCTATTTTTCTTGGTTTTTTCTATTTGTTTTCTGATTGGGTTGGGCTTAGCACACGCTTGATAACTGCACCCCCTCCTGAGCCCAATTCATTTCTGAACTGCCTGAAATTGCTATTCACCACGCTTGTTTCTCATTTTAATTGATTTTCATTTTATTTCATGTTTGCATATAGGTTAATAAAAAATTCACAATAATTTGGAAAATAATCATTTTAGGATGGGATTTTTTTCCCTAGTTTCCTTAAGGACATCTAGAAAATTGTGAAATAATAAAAATATTAATTTATTACATTTCAATTTTTTTGGTATATTTTACAATATTGTTGCTTTTATTTTGCATTTGTTTGATATTGCTTTTTTCTGAATTTAGTATGAGAGATTGGTGCATGATTTTTGATTGATTCTTGTGAGGTTGAATATATTATTGAAGCATGTACCCTTAGGAATTTTTTCGTATTTTTGTGACTAAAAATTAGATCAGTTTGAGGGATGGATAGCAGAAGTATCAGAATTAGGGTTTCACAACACTTAGGTGTAGTTTAGGGCATAGTTTTGGGGTTTTAAAATTTATTTAGGCCTTGGTGTTTATATGGGGTATAGGGTACATAGTTAGGTTCCCTTATAAATTAATCTAGGATTTTATAGTGAGTTTTACTATTTTGCTTGATTTTTGCAAATTGGTGGTTATTGGTGTGTTTCCCCCTTGGGATATTGTTTTGTTTGTTGGGTTTTGGGCATTTCAACTGGGTGTTGGGCTTGGGCTTTGCTTGTTGGAGCTAATGAAGACATTGGATATGATTGAAGACAAGGGATAGAGCTTGATGCATGAAGATTCCTCTCCTGGAGGATGGTTTGTGAAGACTTAGGAGATAGGAGAAATAGGGAGAGCCTTATATTATAATGATCTCTTCTTACAAACATAGAAAGCATCTTGTGCTTCTATTCCTCCCTATGACAATAAGTCCTTCTAAGATATTCACATCCCTCCTTTAGAGGGATAAATGGCTTATTTTAGAAGTAGAAATTTGAGGGAACCTTTCTCTTATAATGTTAAACACTTATAGGCTTCCTTTGGTTGTCAATAAGCTGTTTAGCGTTTCAACTTAATCTGTTAAGTGATTCTCTCCTGTTAATGCTTGCTTTGAAGATATAAATCCATTGAAGATAAGAAGTTTATTGAAGATTGGTGAAGATAAAGCATGTACCTGTCAAAGCTGGATATCTGTTGAGTTAGGGTTTTGTTGTTGTTTGAAGCTGTTTATTTGTTGGGGTTCATTGTTTGCTAGAGCTGGGGTTACTTTTGAAGACAGGAGCTTATCTAAAGCTTGGGGATCATTTAAGAGTGAAGATGGGGTCTTGCTTGAAGTTGTTACTATTAACTGTTTGTTGTTAATCAACTGTAGCTGTCAGAGCTGGTGCTGTTTGAACTGCTTACTGTAGGAGCTGGTGTTGCTGTCAGAGCTGGTGTCGGATTTTATTTCTTTTTCTGTATTGTTTGTTGGCTTGTTCAGCTTGCCCCTTAGGTTTGAAGTGAAGCTGTTTCATTTTGCCTATTTTTTTCCCAGGTTCGAGGTTGAGTGGGACTCCCTTGCCTCGCTTGTATTGCTGCATCTCATGCATTTTACTGTTTACTGTATATATGCTGTTTCTTTCCCGTTTATCCCCTAGGACCTCTGATTTCCTCTGTGCAGGAGGGAATTATGATAGACATTAGGTGTTAACCCATGCATGACAACATTAGGGTAGTTTAATTCCTTTTTCAAACCATAGGTTTTTAGAGTTCTTTCTCTTCTATCTCAAAATCATTCAAAACACAGTAATAAGGTTAATCGATGTCGTACGCTACGAGTTTTAAGCTATTTGAGAAAGGGTTGCTGGAGAGTTTCTTTCCAGTAGTCTGGCTGCTTAGTGTGGTACCCTTTGGGTGACACGCGACGTAGTCACTCTCAAGTCATAGTCTCTAGTGCGTCAGAGATTGCAAACATCATAAAAAACAGTTCTTGTGTAAAAGACTGAAAACAAACATCAAAGTGTCATTTTTGTCCGCCTGGACTCCTAATCAGAAGAAAACCTTTTCAGAAGAATCTAAAAACCACTCAGACAAGCTTGTGTCTTCCGTAGCCCGAACTACGTTTGCTCTGATCTTTCATGTTGTATGAAAGTACGTAGGCATAGGATGTTGTATCCTAGCGAGCAAACTTCCCCTCCTTTCCCGTAGGTAGGCGAACTACGCTGACTCTGATTTCTCGTTCCAGACGGGAATACGTAGGCATAAAGTGCGATACTTTGCCGAGTCATTTTATTTTCTTTTAACCCCAGACCTTTAGTGTAGATAAAATAACAATCTGTACTAGAAAACAAGCGTGGATCCCGTCGAGTACGACGGACGTGAGGGGTGCTAATACCTTCCCCTTGCGTAACCGACTCCCGAACCCAGGATTTGGTTGCGATGACCATTCTTTTCCCGTCTTTGCGGTAGGTTTACTTCGAGCGTTTCCTTTCCCTCCGTTGGGATAAATAACGCACGGTGGCGACTCTTCTGTTCAGCCGGCGCCGATTTTCGCAGTAGCGACAAGCATGACAGGTGGTTTTGATGTTTCGAAAGTTATGTGTGACGCCCTTTTGTGAATGCATGAATATTATGTGGGGCGAGTGCAGTGTTGTTTCCCCCATAGAGTCCAAGTCTTTAGTTCCTTCCCCTTAGACTCTAGGTCTTTGACTCGTTCCCCAAGCGGAGTTTGATTTTATTGAGTTGTATTTCTCACTTCCCAAGAAGAGGTTGATATTGATTCCCTCATTGAGTATTTCTCGATAAAGTTATTTTCCTCGGCAGAAACCAGTGGGTTGTTGGTTTTCTTCAAAGTAAGTTTCTTCGGGATGTTTCCCATTGAACCTTAACACTTAATCCCCAGCGGAGTCGTCGGAGTGAAATCTCTTCCCCGCAGAGTATCCTCAACAGTTTGCCGAGTGCCCTAGGAAAGTTCTGTTATTCTAGAAGGCCATTCAGGGTTGACTTCCCCAGTTGGATGGATCTGTTTTCCCCAGCCAAGTCTTTTGTTCCCCAGAAGAATTGTATTCTGGTAGGCCATCCAAGGCGTTTTCCTCAGCAGAGTTGATTTGATCCTCGACGGAGTGGATATATTTGTTTCGCAGAGCAGTTATACCAAGGAGAGTCCTTTTCTGAGAAGTCGTCTAGGGCTTGTTTTCCCCAACAGAAGTCCAATCGTACTTGGCACCCAGTCATCCCTAGCGGAGTTGGCTTCTTCTCTTCGACATTTATTTTGCTGGAGTGGTTCCTTTGCATTTGCATCGTGCAAAGCATCCTCCCAAACGCGTAGCATTTCCATTTCGTATGGAGCATTACGCCATATTCAAACACGTGCATTTAAAACATAAACCAGGTTGTTACCTCTTGTTTCCAGTTGTATCTCCAGCAGACAACGGTGTTTTCTCGAGCCTGCATGGTATCCAGACCCCGACAAGAGTTATTGACAGATGTGTTCACCTTACTAATATATTTCTTGAGCCCGTGTGGTATCCAAACCTCAGCAATATCGGTGTTTTCTCGAGCCTACATAGTATCCAGACCCCAGCAAGAGTTGTTGACAGATGTGTGTTGTACCCCAAAATTTGCCCAACCTTTTTCTTTACCTGACTTATGTTTCATTTCATTTTGCTAGCATTTGCATTTGCATAACATTGTCCTTTGCAGGGGATCAAGAGAGGTGTGCATACCAAGATAAGGAATTGGTCAAAGCTTTCAAGTTCAAGCATGAGTGCTTATGCAAGTTATCAAGTTCCTATCATCATCAGGAGAAGGTCAAAGCTCCTTGAAGGAGAAGATTGGTGTATGTGGTTTATCTCCTATCTTGGAGGTCAACTAAGGATCATCAGGGGTTCACAAGTTCATGGTTATGAATTGGGATGTTGGAGAAGCTCGTTGAGTGCTTTGAGAGCCATTGTGAAGCTTATGTAGATTGTCATTTCATTTGCAAGAGGTTGCAATCAAAGGATTATACACCTAGGGTTTCATCTGCCTAGTGCAAGGTCCACTGTGGATTTAAAGGAGCTTGAGACTTAGTTCTAAGTCATGGGAGTCATGGGAAGTCATGTTGAGACATCTAGCATGTCATTTCAAGTTTCATTCAAGAAGAATCAAGAGTGTGAGAATTTACTAAATTAGGGTTTCAAAGGTTCTCAGTGTAAAATCCCCTATTTAGTGTTCAACTTCAAGACCACATATCTCAAGATACAAGTTTAATCTCTATTTGATGCAAACATGAGACTTGTAGAGCATGTTCTAAGCTTTCTTTTGAGCACTATAACTCATCCATTGGGGTTGTAGAACTCAAGATATGATGCTAGCAAGTTAGAGGTCTCGTATGAGCATATTTTCAGTCAACCAACTTCCAAGACATTTTTGACCTAGAATCATGTTTCTCCTCAACTTGAAGTGAACATAAGAGTTGTTCCTTATGATCTTAGCTTTCCGAAAATTCCTACAAGTCCTTCATCTCATTTGTAGAACTCAAGTTATGAAGCTTGCAAGGCAGGGGTATTTTGGGAAACTTTGATTATAGGTCATTTTCATTATAGGTCATTTTCATGATCTTAAGTACTTCAAATGGAACTTTGACCAACATAAAAGTTGTTCCAAATCACTTTAATTTCATCATGGAACTCAAGATTGTCGTGAATTATGCTTGGATAAGGACATTGGTGAAGAAATTTCAAGTGAAAATGGACTTTTTAAGGTGAATTTAATTGAAGTGATTATAAGTCCTTTTCATGCCATGTTTGTATTCAATTTGATTCACAATATCCCAAGGAGCAAAATGCAAAAGTTTGTTTTTGTGTATGATGAGTAATTCACGTGGAATGGAAGCTTGCTTCATGAAAACGTTTGCATTCAAAATTTCATAATTGGACCATATCAAAGCCCAAATGCAATCCACATGGTCAATCCAAGTTCCCAGCTGAAGAATGAAATCAATTTCAAGGGTGTAGCATGCCATAATCACGCGTGCATGAGGTGAGTTGTCAAATTGGGCATTTCCATATTCCAGCAAGATAAAGCCTCATTGGGCCTCAAATTGCATCCAAATCCATAATATAAAAGCTCATAATGAAGTTTGAGAGCTCAGAAGTTGAAATTGGTGGAGAGAGCTCTGAATGTGAGTTTGAAATTCAAGAGAGAAATTGAAAATCGTGATTCGAGATTCAAGCCATTTCAAAGCAAAAGTGGAGTGGATCTACAAGTTTTGGATCAAGCTCAAGCTCATTTGAAGCTCCAACGGAGAGACTCTGTTAGGTAACTTTCAAATCTATAATTCTCTCATGCTAGGCACTTAATCTAGGTCATTATTGGCGCATCTGAAGCCCTACACAATGTAGGCAATGTTTGGCATCTTGATTGCTATGTTTGATAAGTTTTTCAGTTGAGCATGTGAAACTTTCCTCGTTCGGATCTCTTAATTTAAGCATGATAAATGATTTTGGAGAATGGATTCGTGATCTACGTAGCATGGCGTTTAATTTGGTATGAGATTTCATGAGTTTTGGTAAGGTTTGGAATCCTGAACTCCGGCCACCTCGCCGGAGAAGATGACCGGAGCTAGGGCTCCGTCATCTGGTTCAATCTCAGGCCAACTTACGTGTGTTTGGTTTGACATGTTGACCAGCTTTGATGAACGGTTGTGATTTGGCTGACCTGCGTGCGTGGCTTGGTTGACTGCCATGTCAATTAGTTATACGCTGCGTTTCACTTAGTTTCTGAAGTGTTTTGGTTTTAGGCCTTGCATGCTATGCGCACCTCCCTTGGGATCCAGCCTATTGTTTTACACTATTTTTATTGCTATTTGCCACGCCTCTTTTATTTGTTTTATTTTATTTTGTTTTGATTTTCTATTTTGCTTTTAATCAATTAAAAATAGCTCCAATTATGATAAAATTCCACAAAAAATATTTTAGGACACTTTAATGTGTAAAATAATTTTTGAGATTTTTTATTTTCATTTTTCATTTATCTTTCAATTAAAATGGAATTTTATGATTGGAGTGGTTTTTGAATTGATTTTTTCTTGTTCTTTTGTGTTCATGCTTGCTTTCTTGACCAATTGATATCACCAATGATTGAGAATTTTTCCTCATTTTAATTATGAGTTGAGGGGTCTTAGAGGATGATTTTGGCCCTGGTTTGGTTTATTTTTTATTGACTTTTATGATCATTTGTTTGACCCTCGACAATCCTCCTTCAAAGTGGAGCACCCAAGTGAATCAATTTCTACGGTGATGCTTTGAATGGACATTCGTTGTGTTCTTTTGTCCTCTGGTTGCCAACTTCTTTATGTGCTTCTTGCATTTTATTTGGGTTTATTTGAGCCATTTTCCTATTTTTGAGGTAACTTGCAAGTCAAGGTACTTCTAAGGGTGGATCACACACACACACTTGACCTAGTTTTGATGGGAAATGACCCTTGTGGATCCCATATGCTTCCAACTCTTATTGATTCACATTCTTAACATGTTAAAGTTTCTGGTTGCCAATTTATAGTTCATACACTTGTTTGTTTTTTGTTCTAAGTTGCATCTCTTTTAGGCTTTCCATTTGAAGTTCAATGTTGAAAGTGTTTAGGACCTAGGTCCTTTACCATGCCTATTTGTGCAATATGCTTTGGCTTGCTATCTTCTTAGCTTTGTGCATTCCCTCTTCTTGTTCCTACTTCTATCCAAGGACCCTTGAGTCCTATTTGAGATGGTTTGGTCCCTCCTTAGGAGGTACTTTGAACATATCATGAATGGTGATTCATATTGAGGACTTTTGTTGTGCTTTTGCATAACCTTTATGATGCTTATGGTTGAGTTGCTTATTTGAGTTCCTTGCTATCCTCACATTGCCTACCATCCTCACATTTTTTCATATCTTTTTCATTTCTGTTTTGTTTTTCCTTTGGGCATGGTGATTGATGGTAATGGTTGTAGGAATTCTTTTTCTCCCATTTCATCTCACTTTTGTGTGAGTTTGTTTAAACTCTTTTGTGTGAATTCTTTTCTTGTTTGCATCATTTTGCATATCTTTAGAGGTTGAGATGTGCTTGTGGATGCTACTTCCCCACACTTTGTTCCTCCCTCTTTTCATCATGTTTGTGTTTGTGTTGCATTACAGGTTTGCATCCTTTCTTTTTATGCTTTCATCTTCTTCTTCTTTTGTCTTCCTTTGCCATGTTCCCTTAGGAAATCTAATATTTCTTGTTAAAGATTGATTATGATAGACATTAGGTGTGAATCCATGCATGATAACATTAGGTAGTATCCTTTTTTATCCCAATCATAGGTGTACTTTGCATGATAACTTTTAGGTTGAGTTTAGTCTCCCTTTAGAGTGTCCTTTCTCTTCTCATCTCAAAACACTTTCAAAACACATAATAAAGGATAATGAATGTTGTATGCAACGAGCCTTAAGCATTTGGGAAATGATGATTGGGGGACCTCCTCTCAAATGTCTAGAGTGTTTAACGTATGCTCTTCGGGCGATATGCGACGCATTCGCTCCTAAGTCATAGTCTTTACTGCAACATGAGTTACAAATCAAACTCAATTCACTTCTTCCTCTAAAAGACTCAAAAACAAACATCAAACCTTTTTATCCTTCGGGATCTTAATTGGAAAACCTTTTTCACAAAGAGAGTTTTGTTAACTCTTGGTTCTACCACAAACAGGTAACGCCTAAGTCTCCAATGGTCGAGCTGCATACACCTAACTGCTAGAACTAAGGTTTAACCCTACTCGGGTAAAGCATTTGAACCAACCCGTGGTCTTTTTAGCCCGAACTATGTTTGCTCTGATTTCTCGTACCAGGCGAGGATACGTAGGCACAAGACGGTGATGTCTTGGCAAGCATCCTTCTCCACTTTCACCCGTAGTTTTCCGAACTACATTGACTCTGCCTTTCCCATTGCACGAGGGAATACGTAGGCATAGAGCGGCGATGCTCTATCGAGTCTCTTTTCTTTTCTTTTGTCCCTGAGCCTGTAGCTTAGATAGTTTCAACACCCTTTAGATAGATAACAAGCGTGGCTCCCGTCGAGTACGACGGACGTGAGGGGTGCTAACACCTTCCCTTCGCGTAACCGACTCCCGAACCCAAGATTTGGTTGCGATGACATGTCTTCTCTCGTTTTTGTAGGTTTTCTCTGATCATTTCCTTTCCCTCTCTTTGGGATGAATAACGAACGGTGACGACTCTTCTGTCTTTGTCGGTGTAATACCCCAAATTTTGCCCTAAGATTTGTCGTTGCATTTCATTGCATTTAATCAATTACTAACAAATTTGTGTAGTCGTTTGACTTTTTGCAGGTAAATATCATATGGCATGTATTTTTTCTCTAAAAAGTAAAAATGGCACAATTGGCAAGAGGACATGTGTAAGGAGTTGTGAGTGTGAGAGGTTGAGAGTTCGAATCTCACCTTTGTCACTTTTTGTTTTTTATTATTTTTACTCTAAATTTTTCTATCTTTCATTAAAAAATAATAAAAATAGTTTTTTATTATTATTTAATTATTATTTTCGTATTTTAATTAAATCATTTTTTAAAATATTATTTTTTTCACTTTTTTCTAAATTATTCATAAAAATATCCAAAAAATCATAAAATAAAAAATATTGGAAAAAATTTTGTTCTTTTTATAATATTTTTGATTTTAGGAATCAATAGGATTATTAGTTTTTATTTTAAGTTTATTTTAATTATTTTAAATTATTTAAATTTTATTTTTTCTTAACTAATTATTTAGTTTGGGCTTTAAAATGGGTTTTAGGGACATTATTGACAATTTGGTGTTAACCCTAATTTGTTCCCTATATATACATGTGTTGCCTTGTTGAAAGGGGGTCAGAAGGTTTTCTTCAGAAAAGAGGAGAGAGAAAGGGAGAAACAAAGGAGATCCCCAGAGAAGAAAGGCGGTCGTTCCCACAACTCGTCAGAAGGATTGGAGCTCTCCAGTGTTCCCTTATTCAAACCTTTTTCACATTTATTGAAGCAAACCTCCGCTTCGTAGGTTAAATTACTAAATCTTTTGCCTTTTCATGTTTATGTGCATATTTTGCCATGTTAATGTGTTTAGGTCCGTTAAATTACTAAACCTTTTGCTTTTTCATGTTTATGTGCATATTTTGCCATGTTAATCTCCATGTGTGTTTAGGTCCGTGGATTTTAATATCAAAACCCTTTTTTAACAAAACCTTTTTTTAAAATCAAAACCCTTTTTTTTATTTATTATTAAAACCTTTTTTTAGTAAGACCTTTTTTAAAAAACTGAAAAGCCTTTTTGTTCCGAAGAAAAAAAAACCTTTTCCCAAAAAAAAAACTGAAAAGCCTTTTCCCAAAAAAACTGAAAAGCCTTTTTTTGGGATGAAAAACCTTTTTTGTTCTAAAAAAAACTGAAAAGACTTTTCCCCAAAAACTTTTTTTTTATAATTTAAACTTAATTTTTTTTATAATTTTAACTTAAATATTTTTTATTAAAAAATTTAAAGCTTTTTTTTTATAATTAAAATATTAAAAAATTAAAACCTTTTCGTAAGGAACTCCTGATGTTTGATGTTTGTCGTGTCATTTTATGTACCCTTTTATTACTTTTCTTTCTTTTGGCATTTCATGTGCATGCTCGAGGTTGAGATGTGCTTGTGGTGGCCACAGCCCCACACTATTTTCCTCCCTCACTTCATTCTAAGTGTCATTACATATTTTCATATTCTTCATGTTTTCAGAAATGTTTCTTTGTTTCTTTATACCCTCTGCCTTTATTACTTTTCTTATTTATGTACCTTAATTATTTCTCCATATAATGATTTGTCATATTTTCACATTTTTTTACAGTTTTATCCTTCCGAAGGATTAGGTCCAGCCTTTTGGCCGCCGAGTCAATAGCCTTACCCCTTTAATGGATCAAACCCTGTTTAGCCTAGGTGTCCCGCCGTGGGCAAAATTGCTTTTATCCTAGTGTTAGGCCAAAAGAGTCGCTGTACTCTGTTTTAAGGTTTTCCGCCGTGAAATCTCTAATTTAACCCTATTTTAATTTTAATTAACATTTTTTAAACATAGAGATTGGAGTCTCTGAACAAACCTTGGCCACAGTCAAGACGTTTCTAACGTCCCTTTTGAGGGGAACTACAGTTACTCTGATTCCATTCCCGTAAGGATATGTAGGCACAAGATGCGATGTCTTGCCGAGTAAACTTAGAATTAACCCCTAGGTCTTTTTTAATTTTCAATCCTTTGTATATACCCTAAAGCAAAATAATTAATGAAATAAATAAAAAAAATAAACAAAAGGTTCTCGTAGAGTACTACGGAAGTTTAGGGTGCTAATACCTTCCCTAAATTTAACCAACCCCCGAACCTTAGATCTCTCCCCTTTAGGTTTTTCCTTTCTTTAACCTTTCCTTCGGATAAATCAAAGATCGGTTGTAAATGAATTAAGATTCAAGTTAATCAATAGCTTGACATCCAAATTTCACCGCAACAGAAAATGGCGACTTCACTGGGGAGTCCTAACTATTGAGGGTTATCCCTATTTTGTTTATTTTTCTTTATATATTTGTTTTATTATATATTTTGCTCACTTGTATGTATATATTGGGGTACCTTACTTGGAGTTACTGTGTTGTGAGATAAGTCTCACACCCGGACTTGAGCGACCTTATGATAGGATGGCTGATATATTCGACGCGGCTTATAGGGAGTGAGTCCCGACTAAGCTAAATCGAGAATCACCGCTCAGTTGAGACACTTTCGAAAATGGTTCGGTTGATCGAGTGTAGTCGTGAAAACTTTTACCGTTATTGATTGGAGTCTGTGATACTGGGAACCGTAGTACCTTTACACCATCTTGGCCTTATCTAGGACGTAGTGTGGGAACTATGTGGGAGTAGTCCTACAATGGTTGCTACGCGATACTACACTCGAACGAGGTTCTCTTGAGAATATTATCGACCCTTGAGTCAGTCGAGAAGTTGATAATATCCAAAAGATGGGCTGATGACTTTGGGCACTTTTTAGAACCCTTGTTCTGCAGGTACAATTAATCTATAGTACACACCACTTTGGGAAGGGTAGACCTTGACTCCATTCATTGTTCCTCTAAAATTAGGACCTTTGTTTGCTTATGTGCGTTTGTGCTTTGCATCCATAAAGCATCATATCATTTCTAGTTTCAAGGAATTCAAAAGTCCTTTGCAAATTCAAGAAGTCCTACATTTTAAAGTCTAACAGCTTTTCTCGCTTTCCTAAAAGGGAATGTTTGCAATCGACCGTTGAAATTCTTGAGACCATTACATGGCATTAGCATCACATTTTTGCATTGCATTTATCCCTCAGTTTCTCCTTCTTGGTCCTATCGTTTTCTAGTGTACCTTTGAGTCGTCAAGTTGATTCCTCGACACAGATATCAGACCAGAAACGGAACAGGAGTCACTTTGATCCTATTCTCATGACTTACACAGAGCTATATCCTGACTTAGTCCGGCAAGGACTGATTACTACAAAGGCTTTACCACCTCCTCTTAATTCTCCGGCTGGATTTAGGGCTGATCTCCATTGTGCTTCCCATGACGGTGCCCCAGGCCATGACTTGGGGCATTGTTTTGCATTGAAGGCTAGAGTATGTGAATTGGTTAGAACTGGAATACTTGATTTTACAGACAGTCATCCGGATGTTCAGAAAAATCCCTTGCCAGTACATCAGAAATGAAGTTTTGTCACTAGGCCTTTTGTTTCTCGTTGTTTGCACTTTCCTTATTTTGTTTAAGTTATTTGCTTTTAATTATGTTTGTACTTTCATTAATGAAATAAGCATTGCGACTTTTGATTCAATTCATTTCCGTCCATTTATTTGCATCTTTATGCTTTATTTTTCAAATGTTTACTTCTTGTCCAAAATTTTGATATGCTAAGATTGGAGGGAGGATGATGAAAACGTTATACCCATAATTGTTGTCAGTATGCTTTCAATCAAACCTTGTTGACGATGTAAGGCATTGTTTCAATTCCCAAACACTGGAGAAATAAGGAAGTTAATCCCTCGTTACCCCCTTCGAGCATAGAAGTTGGAGTTCCTTTCGTTACAAAAAACCCACAATTTTAACCTTGGGATGGATAGTTCTCAGTTAACTTGGTTGTGTGTTCATACGATACACCTTTCATTAACAAATTTTCCTTCGCACACGTCAAATAAGTGTCGAAGATGTTTTCTAATCAAAAGGTCGATGATGGTTCACCGTAATCATTAAAATCAAACAGTCACTTTCCTTCACACAAAAAAATAATATAAAAAAATCAAAAGAAGCCCGCTAAGTCAAAACCTATGAAGGAGACTTAGGCAAAACTGGGGCATCCCGCTGACTGTAAACTCTAAAATAAACAGTTCAGGCAAAATTTAGGGATAATACAAAGAGATTTTTAAATCCTTATCTTGAAAATCCTCAATGTCAAAACAATCAAATGTTATAGGGGAGTAGTGGCTGCCTTTTCATAGGTCCCTTTGACTTCTGAATCATCACTGCGACGATCAATGAAATCCCTAACTTATGGGAACCTGAATGCATAGTATCAGTTAACTGAGCATAGGACTGAAGATCATCACGTAGATTGGGTGGGTACAAATAAATTTTGAGCCTTTATCTTTTGTTTCATAAACCGTGAACCAGGCCACGTTACAACCCTCAAAAGACCTAACTGAAACAGGGTTATTTTGAAAGTATACTACAACAAGGTTGTGTAACCTGACTCCAAAAGATCCTTCCGAATCATTTATTTTGGCAATACACTTTTATTTTAAACTTTGAGTGTCTTGAACCGCCTTGTTCTGACTAACGACTCATGTATTTTCCATCTTTCAAAAATAATTTTTCAAAAATCGCATGAACTTTGCATTACCATGTTTGTATGAATATTTTTGTTTGCAAACTGGCTTTCCTCTAAGGAATTTTCAAACAATGAGAAACTTGGTCAAGTGATCTTATCAGGGGCAAGTTCCTTTTACATCCTGTCAAAGAATTAGTTCAAGATTTGTTCAAGGCAATATCTTCTTAGATTTGGTTTATCCAGAGAATTGTTCAAGACCCAGACTGGGGCAAGCCCTCCGAGGATACAGCAAAACAGTCGATTCCATGAATTAGACAGCTGAAGTAATTATCAGTTCATTTGACCTGGGGCAGTTTACTTGCATAATCCCCAAGTAGTTATTCATCATTCCTACAATGACTATCAACTTGATACAGTTTAACAGAATGACAGTGATCTCCGTGTTGAGGAATCAGTCCTCCAGTTTTGTCATCTCACAGAAAGAGTCGAGTCTTGTCGTCGACGTCTGCATTTGCATTTGATCATATGTCATAGCATAATTCCTATACATGTGCACATCTTGGGTGCTTTATTCCCCATTTACATTTCTAGCTTGGGTGCTTTACTCCCCATTTACATTTCTAGCTTGGGTGCTTTACTCCCCATTTACATTTCTAGCTTGGGTGCTTTACTCCCCATTTACATTTCTATCTTGGGTGCTTTACTCCCCATTTACATTTTTATCTTGGGTGCTTTACTCCCCATTTACATTTTTTATCTTGGGTGCTTTACTCCCCATTTATATTTCTATCCTGGGTGCTTTACTCCCCATTTACATGTCTATCTTGGGTGCTTTACTCCCCACTTACCTTCTATCCTTGGGTGTTTTATCCCCCATGTACCTTTATCCCGGGTGTTTTATTCCCCGTTTACCAGATATTCCTGGGTTTACCTAACATCATGGTGTTTTACCCCCATTTGCTTTTTTTTCTCCCTGAGGTCGTGTTTTACTCGCGTCTTACCTTGTGGGAAAAATTTATTTACTTGGCATCATGGGTGTTTTATCCCCATTTGCGTTTTTCTCCTGAGCTCGTGTTTTACCCACGTCTTACCTTGCGGACAATTTCTAATTTACTTGGCACCTATCAACAATTTTGTGTCGTGTCTACCCGACGTTCTTCCAGATATGACATGTCTTCTTCCCTAGTGCAATTCCTCGATGGGTCGTCCCCTGTGACGTTGTTTCGTCTGTATCCGTGCATTTGTCATTTTCATCATACGCATCATATCAGATTCATATCATATTTAGCATTATAGTTCGTTTTGTTTTGTCCATATCATTGCATAGCACTGCGTCTAAAGGCAAAATTTTCGGTTATCTGTATTTAAATCCCTCCACCATGATTTCTCGAGTCTCCGCTGCTCAAATCACCCGGTGAAGTTATTTAAATAGGGGCAACTGTAATACCCCAAATTTTGCCCTAAGATTTGTCGTCGCATTTCATTGCATTTAATCAATTACTAACAAATTTGTGTAGTCGTTTGACTTTTTGCAGGTAAATATCATATGGCATGTATTTTTTCTCTAAAAAGTAAAAATGGCACAATTGGCAAGAGGACATGTGTAAGGAGTTGTGAGTGTGAGAGGTTGAGAGTTCGAATCTCACCTTTGTCACTTTTTGTTTTTTATTATTTTTACTCTAAATTTTTCTATCTTTCATTAAAAAATAACAAAAATAGTTTTTTATTATTATTTAATTATTATTTTCGTATTTTAGTTAAATCATTTTTTAAAATATTATTTTTTTCACTTTTTTCTAAATTATTCATAAAAATATCCAAAAAATCATAAAATAAAAAATATTGGAAAAAATTTTGTTCTTTTTATAATATTTTTGATTTTAGGAATCAATAGGATTATTAGTTTTTATTTTAAGTTTATTTTAATTATTTTAAATTATTTAAATTTTATTTTTTCTTAACTAATTATTTAGTTTGGGCTTTAAAATGGGCTTTAGGGACATTATTGACAATTTGGTGTTAACCCTAATTTGTTCCCTATATATACATGTGTTGCCTTGTTGAAAGGGGGTCAGAAGGTTTTCTTCAGAAAAGAGGAGAGAGAAAGGGAGAAACAAAGGAGATCCCCAGAGAAGAAAGGCGGTCGTTCCCACAACTCGTCAGAAGGATTGGAGCTCTCAAGTGTTCCCTTATTCAAACCTTTTTCACATTTATCGAAGCAAACCTCCGCTTCGTAGGTTAAATTACTAAATCTTTTGCCTTTTCATGTTTATGTGCATATTTTGTCATGTTAATGTGTTTAGGTCCGTTAAATTACTAAACCTTTTACTTTTTCATGTTTATGTGCATATTTTGCCATGTTAATCTCCATGTGTGTTTAGGTCCGTAGATTTTAATATCAAAACCCTTTTTTAACAAAACCTTTTTTTAAAATCAAAACCCTTTTTTATTTATTATTAAAATCTTTTTTTTAGTAAGACCTTTTTTAAAAAACTGAAAAGTCTTTTTGTTCCGAAGAAAAAAAAACCTTTTCCCAAAAAAAAAACTGAAAAGCCTTTTCCCAAAAAAACTGAAAAGCCTTTTCCCAAAAAAAACTGAAAAGCCTTTTTTTGGGATGAAAAGCCTTTTTTGTTCTAAAAAGAACTGAAAAGACTTTTCCCCAAAAACTTTTTTTTTATAATTTAAACTTAATTTTTTTTATAATTTTAACTTAAATATTTTTTATTAAAAAATTTAAAGCTTTTTTTTTATAATTAAAATATTAAAAAATTAAAACCTTTTCGTAAGGAACTCCTGATGTTTGATGTTTGTCGTGTCATTTTATGTACCCTTTTATTACTTTTCTTTCTTTTGGCATTTCATGTGCATGCTCGAGGTTGAGATGTGCTTGTGGTGGCCACAGCCCCACACTATTTTCCTCCCTCACTTCATTCTAAGTGTCATTACATATTTTCATATTCTTCATGTTTTCAGAAATGTTTCTTTGTTTCTTTATACCCTCTGCCTTTATTACTTTTCTTATTTCTGTACCTTAATTATTCCTCCATATAATGATTTGTCATATTTTCATATTTTTTTAAAGTTTTATCCTTCCGAAGGATTAGGTCCAGCCTTTTGGCCGCCGAGTCAATAGCCTTACCCCTTTAATGGATCAAACCCTGTTTAGCCTAGGTGTCCCGCCGTGGGCAAAATTGCTTTTATCCTAGTGTTAGGCCAAAAGAGTCGTCGTACTCTGTTTTAAGGTTTTCCGCCGTGGAATCCCTAATTTAACCCTATTTTAATTTTAATTAACATTTTTTTAACATAGAGATTGGAGTCTCTGAACAAACCTTGGCCACAGTCAAGACGTTTCTAATGTCCCTTTTGAGGGGAACTACAGTTACTCTGATTCCATTCCCGTAAGGATATGTAGGCACAAGATGCGATGTCTTGCCGAGTAAACTTAGAATTAACCCCTAGGTCTTTTTTAATTTTCAATCCTTTGTATATACCCTAAAGCAAAATAATTAATGAAATAAATAAAAAAAATAAACAAAAGGTTCCCGTAGAGTACTACGGAAGTTTAGGGTGCTAATATCTTCCCTAAATTTAACCAACCCCCGAACCTTAGATCTCTCCCCTTTAGGTTTTTCCTTTCTTTAACCTTTCCTTCGGATAAATCAAAGACCGGTTGTAAATGAATTAAGATTCAAGTTAATCAATAGCTTGACATCCAAATTTCACCGCAACAGTCGGCCTCCTTTTTCGCAGTAGCAACAATGTGTTCATTTTAACATTCCTCCCCAGTGGAGTCTACATGGTTAAATTCATTATTTCCCCAGCGGATTTCTTCTTTCAGATTGTGAATCGACGGATTCTCTTCTCAACTTCGTGTTGAGCCGGCCTTCGGGTTTGATGCTCATTTTAATTAATGAATGTTTGCTTGGATTAGCATATGTTCTCAACTTCGTGTTGAGTCGGCCTTCGGGTTCGATGCTCGTTTTAATTAACGAATTCTCTTCTCAACTTCGTGTTGAGCCGGTCTTTGGGTTCGATGTACCTTTTAATTAATGAATGCCAGCTTGGACTAGCAGATGTTATCAACTTCGTGTTTAGCTGGCCTTCGGGTTCAATGCTCGTTTTAATTAACGGATGTCTGCTTGGATTAGCAAATGTTCTCAACTTTGTGCTGAGTCGGCCTTCGGGTTCGATACTTGTTTTAATTAATGAATGCCTGCTTGGATTAGCAGATGTTCTCAACTTCGTGTTGAGCCGGCCTTCAGGTTCACTGCCTGGTTTGTTTAATAGATGACTGATGTTGAAATCAGATGCTCTTACCGACTTAGTGCCGTTGCCTGCGTGTTAGCAGATGTTTCTTCCGACTGCATGTCGATGTCTTCTAATTGATAATGAGTTAGCTCATTGTCCTTGCAACTATCAGATACAGTTTTCTCTGGTGATTCTATTCCGGTAGACATTCTTCTACAGTTCTGTTTTGCAGTTGGCAAATTTTTAGGTTCTTTTGTATTCAACCGCCTTTTTCCTTGAAGGCTTGAAAGTCGTCCGCTTTTCATCCCTTCAGATCCTAGTCGTTTGAATAGGGGAAGCTGTTGTACCCCAAAATTTGACCAACCATTTCTTGTACTTGGCTTATGTTTCATTTCATTTTAGCATTTGCATTTACATAGCATTGGCTCTACAGGGGATCAATATGTTTGTTATGCTATTCGAGAGGAGATTCTCTTTGGTTTCAAGCTCAAGCAAGGGTACTTATTCAAGTCATCAGGTGCTCATCATCATCATGGGAAAGTTACAGAGCTCCTTGAGAGGAGAGGTTTATGTGTGGATGTCACCTCCTATCTTGAGGATCATCAGAGGGTCATCAGGAGTTCATGAGGTCATTTAATTGGATATAACATAGTTTAAAAGCTCATGATATACCTTGAGAGGTCTTTGTGGAGCTTGTGTAGTCATTCATTTCATTCGCAAGAGTCACAGTCAAAGGATATGGAACTAGAGTTTCATCTGGTCAACCCAAAGTCAACTGAGGACTTGAGAAGGGTTACAACTTGGTTTTAAGTCATTGAGGTCATGGGAAGTCATCTTAAATCATCTAAGATGTCATGTTAGGATCAAATCAGGATGAGTCAAGAGTTCAAGGACAATTTACTCTATGATGCAAGCTCAATCTCATCTTCATGTAAAATCCCTTTCTTTAGTGAATAATCTTAGCTTTCTAAAAAGTCCTAGAAATATTTTTTATCATTTGTATATCTCATGTTATGGACCTCACAAGGCAAGGGTATTCTAGGAAAGTTCATTATAGGTCATCTTTTTCAATGACCATTTTCATGAACTTATGTACCTCAAATGCAATTCCAACCAACATGAAACTTGTGCCTAATGATCTTAACTCCACAATAAACTTAAAACTTATAAGCATTGATGGATTATATGGTCATATGAATCATTTCAAGGTGGAAAATTGAACTTTTGGGTCATGATTTGGTTTTCTTCTTTTACAAGGTACTAAATGACTTTGTTTTGAACTTTTTCACATCATAATGTAATCATCTTTTGGTCTTGAAAATCTTTGCTACTTTAGGACCAACCAAGATACATATTTCATGCCATATTTTCAAAATCTACACCATAAGAAGTAAATATTAAACTTGGTACAAACTCTTGCTACATGAACCAAAATAATAGAATTCATTTCCACACCACATGTATTGATGGTTGCTGACCCAAAAAGAGTGAAAGAAGCCATGACCTGTGTGTGCTTCAAAGGAGAAATTTTTTTTCAAAATTTGAAATCACATAATTCTACCGACATGGGCCTGCATGGTTGCTGAAGATCCATCACATAAAAGCCATAAACTTACCCTAATTGCTCAATTAGAGTGCAGCTGCGTGTGAGAGAAGAGAGAGCTTCATATTTTCCAAACTTTCTTCCTCTTCGAATCAACCATTTTTGGGTTTCTTTCTCCAAATTTCTGCTCAATTCTTCTTCACCAGAGTTCAAGGAGAAGATTGGAAGGCTTGGACAGAAGGTTTCTTGTCATTTCAAGAGCCAACAGAGCAGCTCCATTCAGTAAGTTTCTTCAACTGATTTCTCTCATTCTAGACATGATATAGGATTATTCTGGGTTGCATCTGAAGCCCTACCTATGGTAGGCAATGTTTGAACCTTTGGTTTGTATGTTTGATGAAGTTTTAGAATGTGCATCATGATTTTTGTGTTGTGATTTCAAGTGTTTTTAGGAACCTTTTTCAAAATTAATGGATGGATTCTCGATCCTTGTCATTTCAGCTTTCTTTTGGTACCAAATTTGACCATTTTTATGGAGTTTGGATGACTGGTCTCCGGCGAGCTGGCCAGAGAAGCCGACCGGAGCCCTAGCTCTAGCGTCTAGTTATTTCTCTGGTCATTGCTGACTTGTCTTAATGCAACTCTTTGACCATGTTGTTTGGCACGATTTCATTGGCTTGATTGGGCTGACGTGTATGTTTGACTCTGACTAGACTTGATGAAACGATGCGTTTCATTAAGTCTGAGAGCTGGGTTGAATTGGGATTGAATTGATATCCACACCCCCAGTTTTTGGGGCCCAGCGCGCATTTTCCTAGTTTCTTTGTATCTAGGTTTTACCACTTGCACCCCCTTGCTTGCCTTCACTTATTTTATTTTATTTTCATTTCTATTTTCATTTTAGCTTTTTAAAAATACTTTCAACTATCCAAAAATTCCCAAAAAATATTTTCTCATACTTTGAAATGTTATTTAATTTTCTATAAAAATACTTTCATTTCTGTTTTTATTTTATTTTGCTAGTTTATTTTAAATTTTCAATTAAGGGTATTTTATAGTTCATGTCTTGTTTGATCCTGTCGCTACTGCGAAAATCGGCGCCGACTATAACAGAAGAGTCGCCACCGTGCGTTATTTATCCCAAGGGAGGGAAAGGAAATGCTCTAAGTAAACCTCGTGCAAAGACGGGAAAGGAAAGGTCATCGCAACCAAATCCTGGATTCGAGAGGTATTAGCACCCCTCACGTCCGTCGTACTCGACGGGATCCACGCTTGTTTTCTAGTACGGATTGTTATTCTATCTAAACTAAAGGGTCAAGGGTTAAAAATAAAATAAAACGACTCGGCAAAATATCGCACTTTATGCCTACGTATTCCCGTCTGGAACGAGAAATCAGAGTCAACGTAGTTCGCCTACCTACGGGAAAGGAGGGGAAGGTTGCTCGCTAGGATATCGCATCCTATGCCTACGTACTTTCATACAGCATGAAAGATCAGAGCAAACGTAGTTCGGGCTACGGAAGACACACGCTTGTCTGACTGTTTTTTATCTCCTTATGAAAGGGTTTTCCTGATTAAGAGTTCAAGCAGACAAAAATGACACTTTGATGTTTGTTTTCAGTCTTTTACGCAAGAACTGTCTTTTATGATGTTTGCAATCTCTGACACACTAGAGACTATGACTTGAGGGTGACTACGTCGTATGTCACCCTAAGGGTAACACACTAAGCAATCAGGTTACTGAAGAGTGACCCTCCAGTAACCTTTTCTCAAATAGCTTAAGGCTCGTAGCGTACGGCATCAATTATCCTTATTACTGTGTTTTGAATTGTTCTGAGATAGAAGAGAAAGAAGTCTAAAAAAAATCCTAGGGTTTGAGAGGGAATCAAAACTACCCTAATGTTATCATGCATGGATTACAATCTAATGTCTATCATAATTCCCTCCTGCACAGAGGAAATCAGAGATCCTAGGGGATAAACGGAAAAGAAACAACAAAAATACAATAAACAGTAAGTATGCATGAGATGCAGCAAAACAAGCAAGGCAAGGGAGTCCCACTCAACCTCGAACCTAAGAAAGCAACAGGCAAAGTGAATCAACTTCACTTCAAGCCTAAAGGTCAAGCAGCACAAGCCAACAGACAATACAGAGAAAAAACAAAAGATACAGAGGAGGCAGCCCAAGCAGCAGCAACAAACTCCTACAACAAACAACAACAACACGCTCTGAACAACAAAGTTGAAATGACAGCAAAGGTCTTATCTTTGAGCTAGATTCCATCTTCAAGCTTCTTCAATCTTCATCTCCAAGCTTTAGCAAGCACACTCCAAGAAGAGATTTGTCATCAAGATCAAGTTGCAATGTTGGCATACTTGCTGAAAACCAAAGGAATTCAACAAGAACCAACATCGAAGTGGAAGTGTATCCTCAAAAGTTCTACTCTATAGGGTATGCCCCACTTCCCTCCAAAGTAGAGATGGAACTTCCCTAAGAGGACTTTGCATCATAGGATAGAATAGAAGCAAACAATGCATTCTATGTTTGATGGAAGAAATGAACTAATTCTACAAAAGCTCTCCCTAAAAGCCTAATTCTACCAACTCCTAAAACAAACTTAAAAGAGAAAGAAAGCTACACTCCAAGCCCCACTCTTCAAGCCAAAGCATCTTCATCATGTCCAGAAGCTCCTCTAAAAAGGAATCCAAAGTCTTCAAGCTCCAAGTCCACCAAACGCTCCAAACAAGGCAAAGCACTCAAGAGAGAACACCGAAAGCAACAATCATTTACAAAACCCAAAAAAAATAGAAAACTAAATTTTAAAATTTTAATAAAATTCCTATGTGAACATGCATGTTTGAACATTCTAAAATTCCAGAATCAGGACCTAAATCAATTTCTAGGTCATCTAAACAATTCCTAAATGAAATTTGGTCATGGGAAACCATTATTTGGGAAGGCTCTAAACTACACACCTAAAACATAATCTAATCAATTTTAAAAATTCTAAGAAAATTCCAGGGGAAACCTATGTATGTCCTCCAAATCATATCGAAAAAATCAGCTCAAAAGCATAAAGCATCAAAGAGAACAAAATTAAACAAACAACAATATCAATTATGCATAACAATGGATATTAGCACAAAAGAAAATTCGTAACTAATTCAAATAAAAATCTTAAAAATGAAAACTCAACTCCTACAGTTTCTTAAGACAATCAAGATCTACAGAAAAAAAAATCTCATAATTTTTTGATCATTTTTACTATTTTTAACGCAATTAAAGTAAACAGGCATAAAACAGAAAAATAAAGAAACAAGAAGCTATAAAGAAATAAAGCAAATGGGCCTAGGGGTGTAGGAAGTGAAAACCCAAGGTAATATTGGTGGGCCTTGCGCAGGGGGGGGGGGGGCATAGCAGTCCTGGAACTTGGCCTTGCATTGAGTTTGGAAAAGAAGAAAAATAATAAGTGAGGAAAATGTGGCCAAGGGGTATCGAACCCGCGACGGCAGGGGTGGGGGGCGGAAGTTTCAGCGCCACGTGGCAGCATGAGGCTCGCTGGATTTTCGCTTGGTCAATCAGTCAAAGGTCATCCGACGGCCGCTGGCCGTCTTCCCCAAGGTGTCGCCGGAAATGCAGCAAGGTGGTGGTGGTTCGCCGGAAAAATTCAACTACTTCTAACTCTCTCAAAAATTATCGGTTTCGCGCGAAATTTATATCGATTTTGAAGGATTTTTCGCAAGGAATGCAACCACAATCTTAGAATCCATTAATTCTCAACGTATAAAAAAATAAACCAGCAACAAGCAAACGCCTCCAACCGAAAAGTGTCGCTAAATCTCGAATTTATAATCCTAAAATCATCTACAAGGGCCCACGGTCCTAACCACGTGAATATTTCTAATTATCTCCTCCTAAATCCATGGTAAAGTGAAGGTTTACATACCTTGATCGGAGCTTCGAAACGGAGTATCTACGGCTCTTTTCGTGCTTCCAAAATCTTCAGATTCTTTCAACGATATGCGAGGAAGATGTTGCACTCTTCAAATCGATCCGAAAACGCCTTGAAGTGAGAATCCAAACTTGAGTTGCTTCCATGAAAGTTGGAATGCTCTCTCCCAATCTAGCTCCAATGAATCACCCACTAGTGATCTGAATCACTTCACAAGTATATATAGACCATGAAGGAAGCTTCTAGACAGTTCTGGATTGATCTTATGAGAAGTTCACCATCTCTTGCTCTTGAAAATATCATGAGAAACTCATACATAGCATCTGAGTTTTTTCTTACTTCAAGGCCTTGGTTATGATCCAAATTCTCATTAGGTGACCAATTTACAAAGTGATTTTGCATATGTGCCTTATGATGTAAGTAACCAATTTACAAAGCAAGCCATAAAAATATCCCTCAAATCAAAAATGTGGCAATGTCAATGTTCTCAAAATGTGTTTTACAATCAAATTGGTATGTCATATGGCTTGGTTTGGATTTGTAGATCAAAAACCCCAATTTTCAACCTTGGTTTATTTAAAATTCATCCTTATTTTAGGCCATTTTTGTGATTTTGTGAAGCAAGCCATTCCAAATTCTCATGACCTCTTATCTAGCCTAAAAACATCATTTTGAACACATCTCATGTTGAACATTTTTTCATTTGAGGAGTGGAAGATAGAGATTTTGACCTATGTTGAAAAATGACCTGTAATCATCAATACCCAAAATACCCCTGGGTTGCCAAGACCATAACTTGAGTTCTACAAATTCTCTTGAGGACTTCTAGTACTAAAATTAAAGCTAAGATCAAGATCTACAACTGTTATTTTGTCCAAGAATCCATTTAAAAACGCCTTGATGGGCAAAAGTTGCTTGGAAGTCAAGTGACTTTTACAGATAAATTTCAGTGTCCTCTGGAGACCCATAACTTGCAAGAACCATAACTTGAGTTCTACAAATCTTCTTGAAGACTTATAGTACTCAAATTAAATCTATTGATAAGCTCTACAAGTTTAATGTTGACCAAGAATCCATTTGATACTTGAATTTTGACTTATCTGGCTTGGAAGTGAGGCCTAAATTAGGGGATTTTACACTAAAACCCTAATTTAGTAACTCCTCCTACCCTTGATTCTCTTTGATTTATCCTTGGCACAATACCACACATGTATCCACATATCAATTCATGAATCCCACATCCTTCAACTAAGCCTTGATGCTCTTCAATCACTCAGTTGACCTAGGGTTGACCTAAGGTTGACCCAGATGAAACCCTAGTTGACTGTACTTCAACTCTAGCTCTTGTACATGAATCAATGACTTGCCTTATCTTCAAAATGACCCTCTAGGTCTTCCATGATCTTTGTGCACATTCCATACCCTCAATTCATAGTTCATACTCCATTGATGATACTCAATATACCTCAAATTAGGAGAGAAATCCATTGGTTGACCCTCAAACTTTTCAAAGCTTCAACTCATTTCTTGATTACTTGGATGGTCTTGAGATTGAATAAAACCCCTTGATGTGCCTCTTTTGATAAGAATGGCACTTGATCCCTTGTTATATGACTTGTTATGCTATGCTATGCAAATGATTAGACTATGTACATGACTTATTATGCAAATGACAATGCAATTGAAACATAAACCAGGTGAGATAGGTTGAGCAAATTTTAGGGTGCAACAGCTGCCCCTATTCAAACGGCTTGGACCCGACTGGGTGAAGAGCGAACGACCTTCAAACATTTGAGGTACGAGACGGTTGAATACCAAGAACCCAGAAATTTGCCAACCGCAGAGATAAACTGCACCACTCCTTGGGGAACACCATTCATCAATTGAACCTGATTGTTACGGTAACAACTGATCAACCACCTGATACAGATCTGATTTCAACACTAACCGCCTGTGCAGCACCAAACTTGTCAATATAGGAATAATCTGTACGACTTCACTGGGGAAGCACTTCTGTCAACAAAACATGACTCTGCCAACGATACAGGAAAATAACACCGCCATCACTACAGGAAAATAACACCGCCATCGCTACGGGTAATACTCTGTCACCACTACAGGAAAATAACACCGCCATCACTACGGGTAATACTCTGTCACCACTACAGGAAAATAATACTGCCATCACTACGGGTAATACTCTGTCACCACTACAGGAAAATAACACCGTCATCACTACGGGTAATACTCTGTCATCACTACAGGAAAATAACACCGCCATCACTACGGGTAATACTCTGTCATCACTACAGGAAAATAACACCATCATCGCTATGGGTAATACTCCGCCACCACTACGGGAAAATAACACCGCCATCGCTACGGGTAATACTCTGTCACCACTACAGGAAAATAACACCGCCATCGCTACGAGTAATACTCTGTCATCACTACAGGAAAATAACACCGCCATCACTACGGGTAATACTCCGCCACCACTATGGGAAAATAACTCTCAATACAGCTTCTCTGTCGATTCTTTGCAGCAGCTGACTCCATCAATCAAATGGGTAACACAATACTGGTCCAATCTTCAAACTTTTAGTGCGGACACGGCAGCAAATCTGAGAAGGACTCTACTGGGGATTTTCTGAAACCAAATTGCCAGATACCTACTTCGACATAGGCGGCAACTTCCAAAAATTGATTCACAAAATCTTTTGATAACGACATAACAACAATCTTGAAGAAATACTCCACTGGAGGGGTAAGAGAAACTTAAACAAGCAACTCTGTGGGAAATAATGACAAGACGAACATTATCATCACATGTCTCATGCTGAGATTTTTAATATTTGGTAATTGACCTGAGCAAGAGCTCCCTCCACCTGTAAGGGAAACAACACTTGAAAACCAAAGGTTAACCAACCTGGCTTATGTTTCAAAATGCGCATGTTTGAGAATGGCGTAATGCTCCGTACAGCACGGATATACTACGCGTTTTTGGGTAAATGCAACTATGACACTATATGCAAATGCGAATGCAGGCTCAAGCTGCTGGGAAAACTCTGACAAGCTTGCTTCATCAACACGGAATGCCGAAGACGACTACCACCATGTTGGGGATGAATGGGTATCATAAAGTCCTCCGGCAAAATAAATGCCGGACCTACAACCAACTCCACCGGGGAGAGATTAAACTTTGATTTCCACTGGGAGGAACGAACATCCTCGGCTGGGGAGAGTAACTCAGATGGGGAAGAAACGATTCGACCGGGGAAATGCACTGTCTGGGCACAGCTTACAAACTCGAAGCTACCACTCCGCTGAGGATAATCCTTCTGAACCAACTATGACTTGGTTATACACTGCGGGAATTCTCCCAGCTGGGGATTGATCGTTCACATACTCGACTCTCTGGGGAGTGCAACCTCTGCAAAGGTTTTTTACTGGCTGGGGAGATCTCTTGGACGGCTTCCATAAGAATACTCTTCTGGGGAAAATAATCCTTCCTTCGGTAAGGGATACCATCATCTCAACCTTTGGGGATGAGGTGCAACCTGCGAGGGGAGTAGCATCGAATGAAATCAAATCTTTCACCACTAGCCTCCGGTTGGGGCCACAATTTCTGATTGTCCGCTTTAAAGGCGAGAAACCTGCAAAACACAAACGAGACAACACAAATCTGTACAACCAAATCTATTCGGGTTAATGTCCGTGACATTACTTCAGTCAATTCGAAGTTTTATCAATTATCGGCAAGGGCCAGCAAAGTTATGTGCATGCAAGTTCATCGGAACATGGGCGTTTTCCACATATAAAACAGTAAAGCACAATCATCAAATACTGAATAACATGTTTTATTAATAACAGGCCTCTGAATAGGCAAAGCTTTGTACATTGGATGCAACTCCTGAAAAGAGGAAGTTACGCACACACACATACATATATGCACAAAAAAGCATAAAAATACAAATACAACTCGAATTTGTACACATATCGGCAACGTGGTGCAGACAAACATCGTGAGCTGATCCTCCTATGACTCGCCTGACTCTGGCGCTTTCCCGGTATTCAATTTTCGAAAGAGATTGTGTTGGATAAACGAACCTTCAGGTACTCCCAAACCACTAAGCAATGCAGTATCAGACCCGGACCGCAGTCATTTGCTTTTTCAATCCCTAACTTTTGCGTGAATCGCCCTTTGCGGGTTTTCAATTCACCGGGATACCCTTTTTTGCCGAAGTCGCCCAATGTAGGTTTTCGACTTCGCGGGTGTACATCTTTTCAATTTTATCCCTAACTTTTGCCCGAACCTTTTATTCATTTTTACGGTTCGCCAGGATGCCCCATTTTTTCCTGGACTCTCTTTTTACTGTCCAGCGGGTCACTTTCAAGCAAAGTATTTTTTTAACTGCATCCGAATTCACAGGAGCCGTAAAGTCTTCACCATCCATGGTAGATAGTAGCAAAGCTCCTCCAGAGAATACTTTTCGGACAACGTAGAGCCCTTCGTAATTAGGGGTCCATTTGCCCCTGTGATCTGTTTGTGGCGGGAGAATCCTCTTCAGCACAAGGTCACCCATCTGAAAGCTTCGCGGACATATCTTCTTATCGTACGCTTTCTTCATTCGGCTTTGATACAACCGACCGTATGCGAGAGAAGCTATCCTCTTCTCATCCATTAAGCTGAGTTGATTCAGTCTATCTTTAACCCATTCTGCCTCATCAAGTTGGACATCTCGTAAAACCCTCAAGGAAGGAATCTCAACTTCCAACGGTAACACTGCCTACATTACGTATACCAATGAAAAAGGGGTTGCCCCGGTTGATGTGTGTACCGTCGTACGATAACCGTGCAAAGCAAAAGGTAGCATCTCGTGCCAGTCCTTATACGTCACAACCATCTTTTGAACAATATTCTTTATGTTCTTATTGGCCGCTTCAACAGCGCCATTCATCTTGGGTCGATACAGAGAAGAATTGTGATGCTCAATCTTAAAATTTTGGCACAGCTCTTTCATCATCTTGTTATTCAAATTCGAACCGTTGTCGGTGATAATCCGCTCTGGGATTGGTGAAGTAATCAATTGCTACCAAAATGAATCGGTGTCCGTTTGATGTCGTAGGCTCGATCTTTCCAATCATATCAATTCACCACATCGAGAATGGTCACGGTGATGACATCACATTCAGAGGACTTGGGGGTACATGGACCTTGTCCGCATAAATTTGGAATTTATGACACCTCTTTGCAAACTTGAAACAGTCTGTTTCCATAGTTAGCCAGTAATAACCTGCCCGCAACAATTTTCTCGTCATAGCATGCCCACCAGCATGTGTACCAAACGTACCCTCATGTATCTCTTCCATGAGCAAATTCTCCTCCTTCTCGTCTACACAACGTAGCAACACCAAGTCGTGGTTTCTTTTGTATAGGACACCGTCCGGGTTCACATAGAAATTTCCTGCCAATCTCCTAAGAGTCTTTTGATCACGACTGGATGCCCCAGCCGGATACTCCTTGCTCTTCAGGAAATTCTGGATGTCATAGTACCAGGGTTTATCATCAGATGCTTCATCAATAGCAAATATGAACGCATGCCTATCAAGCCGAGAGATAACAATCCGGGGAGCCTCGTTCCAGAGGTTAACTTTATACATCGAAGATAATGTCGCCAAGGCGTCCGCCATTTGATTTTCTGCTCGCGGCACATGATGTAATTCCACCTTGTCAAAGAAAGGAAACAATCTCCTTGCATAGTTCATATATGGTATCAAATTGGGCTGTTGTGTCTCCCATTCTCCTTTTATCTGATTCACCACTAGAGCTGAGTCTCCGTATACATCCAGATGTTTGATTCGCAAATCAATAGCTTCCTCAAGACCCATGATGCAAGCCTCATATTCAGCTTCATTATTGGTAACCAGGAAGGTCAATCGAGCAGTAAATGGGATGTGCGACCCATGAGGAGTAGTAATAATTGCCCCTATTCCGCTACCATGGGAATTTACAGCTCCGTCAAATATCAACGGCCATTTGGAACCCAACTCTGGTCCTTCGTCCGGCAACGGTTCTTCACAATCTTTCATCTTCAGGTACATGATATCCTCGTCAGGAAAATCAAACCTCATCGATTGGTAGTCCTCAACAGGCTGCTCCGCGAGGTACTCTGACAAAACGCTACCTTTAATAACCTTTTGCGAGACATACTGAATATCATATTCGGTTAACACCATCTGCCATCGGGCAATTCTTCCGGAGAGTGCCTGCTTCTCAAACACATATTTGATTGGATCCATCTTTGAAATTAGCAGGGTTGTATGATTTAGCATGTATTGCCTCAAACATTTGGCGGCCCAGGCTAGCGCACAACACGTTTTCTCGAGCATTGAGTATCTGGACTCACAGTCAGTAAACTTCTTACTCAAATAGTAGATTGCATGCTCTTTACGCCCAGTCTCGTCGTGTTGACCGAGAACACAACCCATACTTTCCTGAAGAACTGTCAAATACATAATCAAAGGTCTCCCGGCCACTGGGGGTATCAAAACAGGAGGTTCCCGCAAATATTCTTTTATCTTATCGAACTCCTTTTGACAATTTTCGTTCCAGGTCACAACCTGGTCCTTTTTCAACAACTTGAATAACGGCTCGCATGTTGCAGTTAGGTGAGATATGAATCGAGCGATCTAGTTCAACCTCCCTAAAAATCCACGTACGTCTTTTTCTGTTTTAGGCGTCGGCATTTCTTGTATTGCTTTTATTTTCGCAGGATCAACCTCTATTCCTTTTTCGCTCATGATAAACCCCAGTAGTTTACCCGATCTCACCCCGAAGGTGCACTTGTTAGGGTTCAGTCTCAACCTGAACTTTCTAAGCCTCTTGAACAGTTTCAGCAGATTAACCAAATGCCCCTCCTCTGTCTGGGATTTGGCAATCATATCATCAACATAAACCTCGATCTCCTTATGCATCATGTCATGAAAGAGAGTCGTCATAGCACGTTGATATGTTGCCCCAGCGTTCTTCAATCCGAAGGGCATCACTTTGTAACAAAATGTTCCCCAGGGAGTAATGAAAGTAGTCTTCTCCATGTCTTCTGGCGCCATTTTAATATGATTATAACCCGAGAAGCCATCCATGAAGGAGAATACGGAGAATTGAGCAGTGTTATCAACCAGCACATCAATGTGAGGAAGTGGGAAGTCGTCTTTCGGGCTCGCCCTGTTCAGATCACGGTAGTCTACATACATTCACACCTTACCGTCTTTCTTTGGCACTGGCACAATATTAGCGACCCATGAGGGATATTTTGTAACAGCTAGGAAACCAGCATCCCACTGTTTTTGAACTTCCTCCTTAATCTTCACAGCCATGTCCGGTCTAGTTCTTCGGAGTTTCTGCTTAACAGGCAGGCATTCTTCTTTTAATGGCAGACGGTGAACAACCATATCTGTATCCAGCCCAGGCATATCCTCATACGACCAAGCGAATATATCACTGTACTCCTTGAGCATGTCAATCAACCTTCGCTTGACGTCACTTTGCAGTGCGGCCCCTATACGGATGTTTCTTTCGACCTCTTCCGACCCCAGATTGATAATCTCAATGACTTCCTCATGAGGCAGAATGATTCTTTCTTCTTGTTTCAATAACCAGGTCAGCTCTTCTGGTACGTAACCATCTTCAACAATCTCTTCCTCAGCCTGAAATACCGGGTGCTCAAAGTCGAAATGAGTCATAGGCGGTTCATAGATGTCATCTGAAATAGTAATCCTGCAAAGGAAATGGTTAAATGCTTCAAAACGCATACAAAGCAAATAACCACGTTGCCATTTTATTGTAAAAGATAAAAACAGGAAAAACAAAGATCACAATATTTGTATACAAAAAACGCCTTTATTTCATGATTAAACAATATAATGTACATAACCAAATGGCCCTAAGAAAAATCACTATGCCCCGGGTAGGACACAGGATTATTCAACAATTAAGAAAACAAATCATTACTGTTTAGTTGTCACAGGAACAGTTTCCCGGATAGACCAATTGCAGAGACTTTGTCCTGGCACGCTTGGCTTGATCCATGTGTCTATATCATAGTCGTTATCTCCTTCCTCAGAATTGGAAACAGCATTGATAGTCTCGAAGCTCACCCCGCTTGGTGTAATGGTTATCGGCCCTCTGAACTTGGGCGTTCCCGAAGAGGATGCTGATGACGAAGGATGATATCCAAGCCCGAACTTGTCATTCTTCACGGGAATCTCCAATACCTGCCTCCAGCCCGTGGTTTTGCCTGCCTGCACTAGAGCTTGAGCCTCTTTGTACGATGACACTGCCACATCTGATATCCTGGGTACTGGAGCTTTGTCTTTAATCTTTAGCCCTTTAAATGCTTGACAGGGTGTCTCGTGTATTTCGCCGTCGACCTCCACATATCTGAATGAAGACAGATGGTTAACCAGAATATCTTCTTCTCCACAAATAGTGACGACACTATCCCCAACCATATACTTCAACTTTTGGTGCAACGTGGATGTGACTGCCCCAGCAGCATGAATCCATTGGCGTCCAATAAGGCAACTATACGCTGGCTGGATGTCCATTATATAGAACTTAGTTTCAAATATTTCAGGCCCCACCTGCAACGGTAATGTTATTGATCCGAAAACTGACCTCTTCGTTCCATCAAACGCTCTTACCACTAAGTCACTGGGCGTGCAGATAATCCCCCTGATATCCAACTTCATCATGGCTTTCTTTGGTAGCACATTCAGGGAAGATCCAGTGTCTACTAAAACATGGGACATGACCGTGCCCCGACATTCTACTGATACATGCAGCGCCATGTTGTGCTCCCTCCCTCTTGGAGTCAAATCAAAATCTGTAAAGCCCAAACTGTGCCCTGCATTAACATGCGCCATCACCCCTTCTAACTGATTAACCGAAACGTCTTGAGGAACGAATGACGTGTCTAGGATCTTCAGCAAAGCGTTCCGATGGGCCTCGGAACATAATAGTAGTGACAAGATCGAGATCTTTGATGGCGTTTGCTGGAGGTGCTCCACGATTTTGTAATCACTTTTACGAATGAGCCTCATAAACTCCTCCACATCCTTAAGTGACGTTTCCTTTTCATTCGACTGAGAAGGACCACTCTCAGTTGCTTTGGCTTTCCCTTTTTCCAATCTTTTTGCCTCTACCTCAAGCGATGTGAAGATTCTCCCACTTCTAGTCATACCTCCTGTTCCGGCAACATTATCTATAACCCCAGCTGGTTATCCATTGACTTCGATTTTCTTACCATCGCAATATACCTCCAACCCGTAAGTCCATGGCACTGCTTTGGTACTTTCAAAAGGAATCGGTCCTGCTTTAGTAATTGTGATCGTCGGCCGTCGGGCCGGCGCCATTATTGTTATTGTTTTCCTTGGAATCGTCACCATTGCAACATCATTCTTCTTTTCACATGACGCCTCTTCATGCTTTTCAACCGCGGTTCTATCAAACTACAATGTTCCTTCATCCATCATAGCCTGAATACCCTGCTTTAACTCATTACAACCCTCTGGCTGTATCCAACAATCCAAGCAAAATTCATCACACCCCGGGAATACACCCCCTTTTAACAACCTGCTCTTAACCTCACACAAAGGTGTCTTCAGCTTATTGACATCCGTCACTAGATTCAAATTTTCTTCTGTCAGGATGGCGTTTGCCCCGTGATTGAGCATAGGCTGTTGTATTATATTTGGACCCGCCTGCCCAAGGTTGATAGCTTTGCTGTCCAACAAGTCTTGGACTTTATGTTTAAATGCATGACAACCTTCAATATCATGTCCGGGCGCCCCAGAGTGAAACTCACAGTGTTTACCAGCATCAAAGCCAAACGGAGGAGTGCCCGTTAACGGTGCCATGGTCCTTTTCTCGACCAACTTCAACCCTAGCAATGTTTGAAGTAGTTCGGCGTATGTTGAAGGAGGCGTTTCAAATACTCTCCTTGGCTTGCCCTCTAGGATTCTGCGTTGGGCGGGGTGTTGTCTTTGTTGTTGCTGCTACTGTGGCTGCTGTTGCTGCTGTTGTTGTTATTGTTGAAAATGGATGGTAACGCTAGCTATCTGTTGAGACTGAGCATACTGACTTCGTCCTCTGCCCCGGCCCCTGCCACCAAACACGGCACTAGAATCACCTTGTCGTCTACCACCGAATGCTTTCCCAGTACCTCCTGCGGGGGCAGACTCACCTGCTTGGAATCTTCCAACTTTAATACCGTCTTCGACCATCTCACCCATAAGAATCAAATCTGAAAAACTGCTCAATGACACATTAAACAATTTTTCGTAATATATCCCCGTAAATGTCCCAATTACCATACTATTCATTTCTCTTTCAGCTAACGAAGGATGTACTCTTGCTGCCATATCGCGTTATCTCTGCGTATACTCTTTGAAGCTTTCCCCGTTCTTCTGCGACAAACCTTGCAATTGAACTCGGTTCAGTGCCAGATCACTGTTATATTTATAATGCAGGACGAAAGCATCCGCCAATTGCTTCCAGGTTTTGATTTGAGCGGGCTCCAACCCCATATACCATTCAAGTGACGGTCCTGACAGGCTGTCTTGAAAGAAATGCATAAGCATCCTTTCGTCATCTGAATACGCGGACATCCTTCTATAATAAGCGCGAACATGCACCTTAGGGCAAATGTCTCCCTTATATTTGTCGAAAGTGGGAGCTTTGAATTTCAGCGGTACCCTTAGCCCAGGCACCAAGCCCATAGTAGTCATGTCTAATCCGGTAGCATTCTGATTAGCCATACCCTTCACCTGTTCTTCAAGCATTTTGATCCTCTGAGTATTGTCAACGGGTCCCTCAAATCCCACGCCTCTTCCCGAAAAGGCGTCCTCTTGACAGTCTTCGCCCCAGTTTACATTTTCATTTCCGTACCCATTATAACTAGTGTTGCGACCAAACCCTTGCTGATTAGTCATGGGACCTCGTCCCCCATTACCATAACCTTGATTGACCCCAACATGCCCGAAACCAGTGTTGACAGGAATCAATCCAGCACCATTTCCACCATAACCCTGGTTAGCGTTACCGAAACCGTCGTAGCCGAAGCCCTGGGTGTTGAAGCCGAACTTTCCTCCCTGATTGCCGTACTCAAACCCCTGGTCGTTATAGCCGAATCCATTGTTACCAAAACCATTACCACCATTGTTGTTACCACCGCCCAGATTGGCGTCTCCAAATCCAACATTGTTAACAACAGTCTCATTTCCATTCCCTGTGTTACCATTGCCAGCGCCAGCGTCATTGTTTACAACCACAACAGGTGGGGTCACCACAGGAGGAACCACAGGTGTAGGGGGCCCATCTTCAGGAATAGCCTCAACGTGCGCAGAGTTATGGTCATTGTTGCCATTCCCATTATCCCGCGTCAGCAGCGGCTGTACCAAAGTCTGGAGGCTCTCCTGGCCCTTAGCAATGTTCTCCATTGCCTGCATGAACAGATTCAACTTCTCGCGGATTTCCTGCATCTCCACTTGGACTTGGTCCATGATTCTCTTGCAGTTGTTTCGGGTTGAGTAGCGGTGAACTCTTTGTTCGTCAATCCTGAAAACCTGTAGATGCAGGAAATAAGATACAGATTCAAGAATACCGGTTATGTAATATAAATGCAGATGCAAACGTGTAAATATACCACATGTTATATTCCCCCCGTTTCTAGTTTCGGAGAGAATGCCATCATGACAATGGAGTCCCCATCAAGCAAGCAAGGAATCAGAAAACCCTCATATATAAACACATGCCAAGAGGCTGAGTACAAGAGTACAACTGAATACAACTGAAGAGACTTCGGCCAACAAGCCTGGTGATGGTCCAAATACAAGTACAAATAACAAAGGTAAGGCAAAGATAAATCAGGCCAGATGGCGTGCTCTGACGTCTTCCAATATCCTCAACGTCTCCGAGTGCCCTAGTCGGGAGATCAGCTCCTGTATCAGTAAGGCATGCCGCTCGGTAGTGGACCTCAGCTTTTTGGCATCGTCCTTGTAGGTTCCTTCGCCATAACTCTCATCAAATCTGTACCTCTTGGAACCGGCCTTCTCTTCATAACCTCTCGGCTTCTCGTCAAAGTCACTTACTCTGAGCTCAGCAGCGCTCCTAAGTGATGTCTCTTCAACAATCTTTGCGTCTTGGGCTCTAATCTGTGCCTCTAGCGTGGCAATCTGCAGCTTCAGTTCGTCTTCGTGCTCCTTCCGCTTGGTAAGCGTGGCATTCCACAAAGCTTCCCACTTGCTGAGACGGGCATAAGCCTTGCTTAGAAGTTCTTTCTTGGAAGTAAGCACCTTGCTAACATCGTTCAAGGCTATTCCCACCTTTTCTTTCTTGTTGGTCTCTTCCGTCAGCTCCGATCCCAACTTGTTAATCAATTCAGTCTGCTCCTTCACAGTGAAGGTGGCTTCATTCTTCTCACGACGTAACTGGAAGATCTCCTTCTCTAACTCATCATTAGCTTTCTTCAGTTCTTCGTTTTCAGCCAACAATTTGTTATACTTCTCACTTTCTTCTGAAGTAGGTACCTCAATCAATGGAAGATACAAAGATTCCACAGCAGGATAAGGCATCAAGGAAGTACTAGCTCTCTCGCGGATCCACGCAAAATAAGGATTATAAGCTCTGATGTTGCTCTTACCGAGCGAAGCTTTTCCCCTCCTATGGATGTTAGCCCATGCATGTCTCAATCTGATCAAGACAGCCGCGTCTAATAAGCTCGTGAGATACAGAGATTCTTGTATCTCTGCCTCAACAGGAGCGTCCCTTAAAGCATAACCGAACTGTCTTACTAGCAGTCAAGGGTTATAGTTAATACAGCCTTTCCATCCAATCAGGGGGACATTCGAAAAGCCAATGCAATTATATAATGTCAGTGCCTAGCATACTCTGATCAAACCAAATGATGTTCTCAGCAGACATCCCCATCAACCGGGAAGACCAATCCAAAGTATCAACAGCATCAACAAAAGGTCCTATCTTCGAAAGGTGCCCCTGGAACCACCTGTACAAGAGAGGAAGACAGCAGGAAACATTCTTGCCACGACGTTTCTCATTCTTGTAGTGAATGGAATGATAAACATCGCCCAAGAGAGTAGGAATTGGATTCTTCGAGGCAAGAATCAGGAAGGCGTCTGAGTCGACAAAGTCTGGCACATTAGGAAACAAGACAATTCCATAGATGCAGACAGCTAGAATAGCACTGAAGGCAACCCAACATCCACTCTTCGTGCACTGTGTAGCCTTCTCAACCAGGACAGACAGGTGAAAACCATAAGCTTCATTTAGCTTGACCAAGCCTCCCGGGAACTCAGAAGCGTCCAAACTGACAACCTCAGCAAGTGTAACCAGATCAGGCTCAGCATTCACATGTATGAAGGGCATCTGGTCTAACACAGGAACTCCCAACATTGCAGAATACTCCTCCAAAGTGGGTGCCAGAATATAGTCAGGAAATAAGAAACATCTCAGTTGCGGCTCATAAAACTGCATCAAAGTATACACCCCAGTCATCTCAAATGCTGAAGGTCTTTACAAAAAACTGAGTAACCTCCCATAAGACACTCTGAACTCAGCCCTCACTCTCTCATCTGCTAGAGCAACTAATCCCAGTAAGGAACTGATATCTGGCGAATGCAACCGGTAAGCAACTGTCTTCTTCAGGGACTCCATGTCTGGCTAGAAGATATACTAGAATCAGAGCGGAATGATCACCTGCAACATAAATACATGTTAATGAAATGCAATTATGAAAATGCACATGCATATGCAAACAAGGGATCAAGTGTAATGCTGATAGACTGTGCTACTCTGTACTGGAGCCTGAGAACCATCCGATCTTCATCTCAAACCAAACCAACCACTCAAATGAACCTTGTAACCACATCTCACTGACAGAGATAAACCAGGTATTCTGAGGTCAAAGGTTTCCTGCAAACAGACCCACCTACCCCTCACAGGTATGTACCTAACTCGCAGACGAGGTACGACATCCTATGCGGGTTCAACGTCACAGACTTTCAAGAGCAATGATACGATACCCAGAAGGTGTGGCATCATCATCCCTTGAAGCGGCCTCACTTAGTTGAATCCCAATTGATAGGTTCCCAGAGTCGACAATCCTCGGGTCAGACAACTTGTCAAGCCCTAAAAGTCAGGCAAGAAGCATCAAAGAGAATCTCGTCCGAGTGTAAATTTCGCGGCTAGCTGGTGCGAGCTAAGCAAGCAGGCTAACCACTACTCTCTACTTCTAAGTCTATATGTAAACTCAAGCCCAGGTCCGGCTTATCTCTCAACAGATTACCCCCTTCCCACAGCAGCAATAACAGTATAAAGCTGATAATAAAATACGGAAAGTAAAGACAGAAAAGTAAATCTATACAACACCCACGGCGGGAAAACAAGCGCTAGGATTGACTCGCATAGGGGATATCCCTGTCCCCAGCAGAGTCGCCAGCTGTCGCTACTGCGAAAATCGGCGCCGACTATAACAGAAGAGTCGCCACCGTGCGTTATTTATCCCAAGGGAGGGAAAGGAAACGCTCAAAGTAAACCTCGCGCAAAGACGGGAAAGGAATGGTCATCGCAACCAAATCCTGGATTCGGGAGTCGATTACGCAAGTGAAAGGTATTAGCACCCCTCACGTCCATCGTACTCGACGGGATCCACGCTTGTTTTCTAGTACGTATTGTTATTCTATCTAAACTAAAGGGTCAATGGTTAAAAAGAAAATAAAACGACTCGGAAAAGTATCGCACTTTATGCCTAGGTATTCCCGTCTGGAACGAGAAATCAGAGTCAACGTAGTTCGCCTACCTACGGGAAAGGAGGGGAAGGTTGCTCGCTAGGATATCGCATCATATGCCTACGTACTTTCATACAGCATGAAAGATCAGAGCAAACGTAGTTCGGGCTACGGAAGACACATGCTTGTCTGACTCTTTTTTATCTCCTTATGAAAGGGTTTTCCTGATTAAGAGTCCAAGCAGAAAAAAATGACACTTTGATGTTTGTTTTCAGTCTTTTACGCAAGAACTGTCTTTTATGATGTTTGCAATCTCTTACGCACTAGAGACTATGACTTGAGGGTGACTACGTCGTATGTAACCCTAAGGGTAACACACTAAGCAATCAGGTTACTGAAGAGTGACCCTCCAGTAACCTTTTCTCAAATAGCTTAAGGCTCGTAGCGTACGGCATCGATTATCCTTATTACTGTGTTTTGAATTGTTCTCAGATAGAAGAGAAAGAAGTCTAAAAAAAATCCTAGGGTTTGAAAGGGAATCAAAACTACCCTAATGTTATCATGCATGGATTACAATCTAATGTCTGTCATAATTCCCTCCTGCACAGAGGAAATCAGAGATCATAGGGGATAAACGGAAAAGAAACAACAAAAATACAATAAACAGTAAGTATGCATGAGATGCAGCAAAACAAGCAAGGCAAGGGAGTCCCACTCAACCTCGAACCTAAGAAAGCAACAGGCAAAGTGAATCAACTTCACTTCAAGCCTAAAGGGCAAGCAGCACAAGCCAACAGACAATACAGAGAAAAAACAAAAGATACAGAGGAGGCAGCCCAAGCAGCAGCAAAAAAACTCCTACAACAAACAGCAACAACACGCTCTGAACAGCAAAGTTGAAATGACAGCAAAGGTCTTATCTTTGAGCTAGATTCCATCTTCAAGCTTCTTCAATCTTTATCTCCAAGCTTTAGCAAGCACACTCCAAGAAGAGATTTGTCATCAAGATCAAGTTGCAATGTTGGCATACTTGCTGAAAACCAAAGGAATTCAACAAGAACCAACATCGAAGTGGAAGTGTATCCTCAAAAGTTCTACTTTCTAGGGTATGCCCCACTTCCCTCCAAAGGAGAGATGGAACTTCCCTAAGAGGACTTTGCATCATAGGATAGAATAGAAGCAAACAATGCATTCTATGTTTGATGGAAGAAATGAACTAATTCTACAAAAGCTCTCCCTAAAAGCCTAATTCTACCAACTCCTAAAACAAACTTAAAAGAGAAAGAAAGCTCCACTCCAAGCCCCACTCTTCAATCCAAAGCATCTTCATCATGTCCAGAAGCTCCTCTAAAAAGGAATCCAAAGTCTTCAAGCTCCAAGTCCACCAAACGCTCCAAACAAGGCAAAGCACTCAAGAGAGAACACCGAAAGCAACAATCATTTGCAAAACCCAAAAAAAAATAGCAAACTAAATTTTAAAATTCTAATAAAATTCCTATGTGAACATGCATGTTTGAACATTCAAAACTTCCAGAATCAGGACCTAACTCAATTTCTAGGTCATCTAAACAATTCCTAAATGAAATTTGGTCATGGGAAACCATTATTTGGGAAGGCTCTAAACTACACACCTAAAACATAATCTAATCAGTTTTAAAAATTCTAAGAAAATTCCAGGGGAAACCTATGTATGTCCTCCAAATCATATCGAAAAAATCAGCTCAAAATCATAAAGCATTAAAGAGAACAAAATTAAACAAACAGCAATATCAATTATGCATAACAATGGATATTAGCACAAAAGAAAATTCGTAACTAATTCAAATAAAAATCCTAAAAATGCAAACTTAACTCCTACAGTTTCTTAAGACAATCAAGATCTACAGAAATAAAATCTCATAATTTTTTGATCATTTTTACTATTTTTGACGCAATTAAAGAAAACAGGCATAAAACAGAAAAATAAAGAAACAAGAAGCTATAAAGAAATAAAGCAAATGGGCCTAGGGGTGTAGGAAGTGAAAACCCAAGGTAATATTGGTGGGCCTTGCACAAGGGAGGGTGCGCATAGCAGTCCTGGAACTTGGCCTTGCATTGAGTTTGGAAAAGAAGAAAAATAATATGTGAAGAAAATGTGGCCAAGGGGTATCGAACCCGCGACGGCAGGGGTGGGGGGCGGATGTTTCAGCGCCACGTGGCAGCATGAGGCGCGCTGGATTTTCGCTTGGTCAACCAGTCAAAGGTCATCCGAAGGCCGCTGGCCGTCTTCCCCGAGGTGTCGCCGGAAATTCAGCAAGGTGGTGGTGGTTTGCCGGAAAAATTCAACTACTTCTAACTCTCTCAAAAATTATCGGTTTCGCGCGAAATTTATATCGATTTCAAAGGATTTTTCGCAAGGAACGCAACCACAGTCTTAGAATCCATTAATTCTCAACGTATAAAAAAATAAACCAGCAACAAGCAAACGCCTCCAACCGAAAAGTGTCGCTAAATCTCGAATTTATAATCCTAAAATCATCTACAAGGGCCCACGGTCCTAACCACGTGAATATTTCTAATTATCTCCTCCTAAATCTATGGTAAAGTGAAGGTTTACATACCTTGATCGGAGCTTCGAAACGGAGTATCTACGGCTCTTTTCGTACTTCCAAAATCTTCAGATTCTTTGAACGATATGCGAGGAAGATGCTGCACTCTTCAAATCGATCCGAAAACGCCTTGAAGTGAGAATCCAAACTTGAGTTGCTTCCTTGAAAGTTGGAATGCTCTCTCCCAATCTAGCTCCAATGAATCACCCACTAGTGATCTGAATAACGTCACAAGTATATATAGACCATGAAGGAAGCTTCTGGACAGTTCTGGATTGATCTTATGAGAAGTTCACCATCTCTTGGTCTTGAAAATATCATGAGAAACTCATACATAGCAGCTGAGTTTTTGCTTGCTTCAAGGCCTTGGTTCTGATCCAAAATCTCATTAGGTGACATATTGAATCTGTTAGGATTCACTAAAGCCTTGGTTATGCCTTCCAAAGTGATTTTGCATATGTGCCTTATGATGTAAGTAACCAATTTACAAAGCAAGTCATAAAAATATCCCTCAACTCAAAAATGTGGCAATGTCAATGTTCTCAAAATGTGTTTTACAATAAAATTGGTATGTCATATGGCTTGGTTTGGATTTGTAGATCAAAAACCCCAATTTTCAACCTTGGTTTATTTAAAATTCACCCTTATTTTAGGCCATTTTTGTGATTTTGTGAAGCATGCCATTCCAAACTCTCATGACCTCTTATCTCGCCTAAAAACATCAATTTGAACACATCTCATGTTGAGCATTTTTTTTTATTTGAGGAGTGGAAGATAGAGATTTTGACCTATGTTGAAAAATGACATGTAATCATCAATACCCAAAATACCGCTGGGTTGCCAAGACCATAACTTGAGTTCTACAAATCCTCTTGAGGACTTCTAGTACTAAAATTAAAGCTAAGATCAAGATCTACAACTCTTATGTTGGCCAAGAATCCTTTTGAAAATTCCTTGATGGGAAAAAGTTGCTTGGAAGTCAAGTGACTTTTACAGATAAATTTCAGTGTCCTCTGGAGACCCATAACTTGCAAGAACCATAACTTGAGTTCTACAAATCTTCTTGAAGACTTATAGTACTCAAATTAAAGATATTGAGAAGTTATACAAGTTTCACATTGACAAAGAATCCATTTGATACTTGTAGTTTGACTTATCTGGCTTGGAAGTGAGACCTAAATTAGGGGATTTTACACTAAAACCCTAATTTAGTAACTCCTCCTACTCTTGATTCTCTTTGATTTATCCTTTGCACAATACCACACATGTATCCACATATAAATTCATGAATCCCACATCCTTCAACTAAGCCTTGATGCTCTTCAATCACTCAGTTGACCTAGGGTTGACCCAGATGAAACCCTAGTTGACTGTACTTCAACTCTAGCTCTTGTACTTGAATCAATGACTTGTCTTATCTTCAAAATGACCCTCTAGGTCTTCCATGATCTTTGTGCACATTCCATACCCTCAATTCATAGTTCATAATCCATTGATGATACTCAATATACCTCAAATTAGGAGAGAAATCCACTGGTTGACCCTCAAACTTTTCAAAGCTTCAACTCATTTCTTGATTACTTGGATGGTCTTGAGCTTGAATAAAACCCCTTGATGTGCTTCTTTTGATAAGAATGGCACTTGATCCCTTGTTATATGACTTGTTATGCTATGTTATGCAAATGATTAGACTATGTACATGACTTATTATGCAAATGACAATGCAATTGAAACATAAACCAGGTGAAATAGGTTGAGCAAATTTTAGGGTGCAACAGATCCTATTCGTTTGAACCCCTAATGCAAATCCCCTATGATCAATGCTTCTTCATCATTTAGAGGATGAATGGAAGTGCCTTTTAGGGTTGATTTGGTTCATGATTGATCATTTTTCATTTGACTTTGAGTTGAGTTTTGTTGATCCTCGACATTTGCTCGATAAGGGGGAGCACCATTAAGGTTTAATTTATTTGGCAATGCCTTAAGTTGTTTCTGTCCATGAAGTTTTGCATCCTGGTTCTTGATTGACCTAGCTTGGTTGTGTTTTTTATTTGAGATTTATTGAACATTTTTCCTATTTTTGGTGAAGCTTGCAAGGCAAGTCACCTTAAGAGATGCTCATACAAACTAGTTTGACCTAGTTCCTTTGGGAGATGACTTCTATGGATCCCATATGCACCTCATGAGTTTTGATACTTGTTTCTACATTATTAAGGTGTTGGGTCATGTGTTTTAGGTCATACATTATGTAACTTGTTTTGCAAGCTACTTGAAAGTCATGAATTTCCACTTGGTTTTAAGTGTTGAATTTGTGATAGAACATTGATTCTTTCACTTGTCATGACTTAGTTTATGGTTGTGCTTTGTTTCTAACCTTGATTGAAATTCCATCTTTTGGATTCACCTCTGCCCTTTGTGCTTTGATCATTATTCAAGATGATTTGGTATGCATGATTATGCTTTGAGTTTGTCTTGAATAATGAGTCACTTCTTGCACTTGTTTTGCTTGTCTCTTTTGCATGATCAATTTGAGATGTTTGGTTAAGATAATTATATGTGTTTGATGCCCAAGCTCCTTTCTCCCATTATCTCTTTGATCATGACCCTTTGCTCTTGCTTGGTGCTTAGCTTTTGTTTAAGTGATTGATGTTTGATGGTTGTAGGAATTGTTACTTCTCCCATTTCATCTCACTCTTCTTGACTTGTTCAAGTCAACTTATTTTGTTGTTGAGTCTTTGTTGCATCATTTGAATCTTACATACCCATCTTTATGTCTTTGAATTCCATGTTTGCATTGCCTTGACTTGTTTAAGTCAACTTCTTCTCTTTCTTCATTTCATCTGTGATTGATTCATTGAGTGTTTACTTGGTCTTTTGCCATGATCCCTTAGGATTCATAGTCCCTCTGTTTAATATGGGAGTAGGAGAGACATTAGGTCTTCAATATTTTGCATGACAACATTAGGATAGATTTCCACTTTCAATCCCAACTTTAGAATCACATTGCATGATAACATTAGGGTTGATTAGTTACCCCTTAGAGTTTGTGTCTTCTTTTCTCATCTCACAACAACCTAAGACACTTAATAAAGGATAATAAGTGTTGTACGCTACGAGCCTTAAGTACTTGAGGAATGATGGTTGGGGGGCCTCCTCTCATACTATCTAGAGTGTTTAGTGTATTCCCTTTGGGCGATATGCGACGCATTCGCTCTCAAGTCATAGTCTTTAGTGCAACATGAGTTACAAACTTAACTCAATTCACTTCTTCTCATAAAAAAAACAAAACAAAACATCAAACCTTTTTATCCTTCGGGATTGATTAAAAATCATTTTCAGAAAGAGTGTGTTAAGCTTTGGGTCTACCGATATTCCCTAACTGCTAGAACGAAGGTTTAACCCTACTAAGTTAAAACTCTTGAACCAATCTGTAGTCGTGTTAGCATGAACTACATTTGTTCTGATTTCTCATACCAGATGAGGATACATAGGCACAAAACAATGATGTCTTGGCGAGCAACCTTCCCCGCTCCACTCGTAGTTTTCTGAACTACGTTGACTGTGACGTTCCCATTGCACGAGGGAATACGTAGGCATAGAGCAGTGATGCTCTATCGAGTCTCTTTTCTTTTCTTTTGTCCCTGTGAGCCAGCCTTTTGATAGATTAACACCCTTTTAGATAGACAACAAGCGTGGATCTCATTAAGTACAACGGACGTGAGGGGTGCTCATACCTTTCCCTTGCGTAATCGACTCCTGAACCCAAGATTTGGTTGCGATGACCTTGTCTTTTCGCTTTTCCGTAGGTTTTCTCTGACCGTTTCCTTTCCCTCTCTTTGGGATAAATAACGGATGGTGGCGACTCTTCTGTTTTTTCCAGCCCTTCGTTTTTGCAGTAGCGACGCCATGTTCCAGGTTTGGGAGTCGGTTACGCAAGGGGAAGATATTAGCACCCCTCATGTCCGTTGTACTCAACGTGAACCTCTTAGGGTATTTTGCAGTGATTGTTGTCTAGGTTTGCTTGTTTTATTCTTGATGATAAGGAGAATTTGTAGGATAATGGGTGAAGACTCTGGGGGAAATGGATGGTTAGAAGATAAGGTGCTCGCCAAGGATTGGGGCCCTTTTTCCTATGTATGGTCATTCGGACGAGAATGAGAAATCAAAACAACGTAGTTCGACCATGGGAAAGGATGGGGGAAAGTGTGGACAAAATGATGGAGGAAGATAGAAGTGTGCTCGCCAAGATCATCGCAATCTTGTGCCTACGTATCTTACATTCAAGAAGGAATGAAGAATCAGAGCGTCTGTAATTCGTGGTAACAACCATGAAGAGAAACAGGATTGAATGCGTTTGGAGTTGAGTTGAGAGACTAAAGAGTGACTGACAAGCAACCCAAGGGCATGCCTCAAGAGCTTGTCATTCAAGAATTCAACGAATGCGCGATTCTAAGAACTCAATTCTTTCAGAAATTGGGTTGAATAGGTTGAAGATAAAGATTTGGATGTTTTAAAATCGAAAGAATGAACTAATAACAACTCAAGGGCGCGCCTCGAGAGTTACTCATTCGAATATTCAAAGAATGCTAGATTCTAAGAATATCCCTCTTTCGTAAGTTAAAAAAAATGTTTGTAAAAAAAGATTGAATCTAAAATAGAATGCAATGCAAAAGAAGGTTGGTTTGAAAATGGCTCGACGACGTGTCGAGGATTTGTTTGAAAATGGAACTGGCTTGACGACGTGTCAAGGGTTAGAGTGAGAAACGATATTAGTCCCTAAGGGTACTTCTAATATCGAAACCATGAGGAATTGTGAAGTGTATGCGAAATGTGGGTTGCGAATGTGGATGAGCACTCGACTTAGGAGAACGTTTGAAAATGATTTATTTTGAAAAAGTCGAAATATTGTGAATAATAACTCAAGGGAGTGCCTCGAGAATTATTCACTCGAAGATCCAAGGAATTCTAGATCCCAAGAACCTCCTTCTTTCGAAGTTTGATCGAAAAATGTTTTGAAATAATTTGAATTGAATCGAGGGTATGAAAAGAGTTTGTGTGTGCGGCGAGAAAGTGAAGTTTAAATTTGAAAATAATTTTGGGAAAATGATGCTTATTTGGTTAATGAGACTTCGGTCCCACAACCGATTAATCGGGTGTTATTTGGATGCTAGATCCTAACGACACCTTTTCATTTGAAAAACGTTTGGATGAACAACAGAAATATCACACGGAATGCTAGATTCCTATGATATTTCTTTGTCCAAAAGAGTGTACTAAAAATGAAAAGTCGAATAATACATTACTTAAGGCATACGCCTCAATAACAATCTTCCAAAAATCCAAGAAGTGCTAGACTTCAAGGATTTAGTTTTTTCGTGATTTGATTGGAAAATAGTTTGAGTGTTGAAAAAAATATATTGAAATAGGATTAATAAAAATAAATAATATTTTGGTAATAAAGTTTGAAAATAGTTTGTATGTTAAAAATAAATTGAACTAGTATAAAAACACTTAATCGGGATTAAAAATGTGTTGTTGGGTGGGATTGCTCCATTGTGTGATAAGCCAAAACCTAGGCTTTTGTATAACCATAACATTAGAGTGGAAAGTAGTGAGGACCTGTATGGTAGCATGCACTAGTCCTCATGAAATTCACGCTCAGACGAGATTCTCTTTGATGACTACCTTTCCAGTCTGTTTCGGACAGTTTAGAGGATGTTGGATCTGAGGATTGTCGACTCTGGGGACCGTTCACTTGGGAGTCAGCTAAGTGAGGCCGCTTTGTTAGACTATGATGCCAAACCAGAAATGGTGAACATATCATCATTTCTCAAAAGTCTGTGACGCTGATGACCGCATAGGATGTCGAACCTTATCAGAGATAGGTCCATACCTGTGAGTGGGGAGGGTTATGCAGGAAACTTTGATCTTCAACCTACCTGGTTTTCTTGTCAGTGTGAACTTTTGGTCCTTGATACAATGGGGTTCCTTATTTCAGTGATGTGTTATTTTCTCGCCAAAGCGAAGCGCTGGTTCATCTCAATCAGCAGCACATTAATCTTGACCCCCTGTTGCATTTGCATACTCATTTGCATTTTTACATTGACATGTATTTGTGTTTCAGGTGCATATTTTCTTCTTGATTCTAGTAATCTAATCCACTATCAGCATGAAGCCCAACTTGAAGAGAACAGTAGTGTACAAGTTTCCAACACCAGATATAGGGTCCTTGCTCAGTTTGGTCTCTACAGCTGATCACAGTGTGATAGAGGATTTTAAGAAAGACTATGGGAAGATTATGAGTTATGTCTGCAAAGGTTCATTGTTTGAGTTAGGAGGTCTTCATACATTGCTTCAGTTCTATGATCCTCACCTGCGATGTTTCACCTTCCCGGGATATGTGTTGATGCCTACTTTGGATGAATTTTCCATGTTGTTAGGAGTCCCAGTTCTAGAACAAATGCCTTTTTACCATTCTGAAGCAGAGCCCAACTTGACAAAGTTTGCAAATTCCCTTTACTTGGATGTTTCTGAATTAGATGGAAAGTTGATTTGGAGGAATGGAGTACCTGGATTCCCATTACCTTTCTTGGTGAGCAGAGCTCAGCATTTTGCAAAGGAAGGATGTTGGATTGTCTTCAATGCTATTTTGGCTCTCTGTATTTATGGCATAATATTGTTCCCCAATATCCCGGATTTTGTTGACTTAGATGTCTTTCATATCTTCGCCTCCAAGAATCCTGTGCTAACATTCTTAGGAGATGTTTATCATTCTGTCCACTATAAGAATGAGAATAGAAGAGGGAAGAGTGTTTCCTGCTGTGTGCCTCTCGTGTACAGATGGTTTATTTCGCATCTGCCTTAGTATAGTCCTTTTGTTGACATCTTTGACACTGCTGATTGGTCAGAAAGACTTATGGGCTTAACCACCGAGAATATTGTATGTTTTAACAGAGACCTTTTAGGTGTGGAGATTGTCTTCAGATGTGGTAGTTTCCCCAATGTTCCTTTGATTGGGAGAATAGGGGGCATTAATTATAACCCTGCTCTCGCAGTCAAACAGTTTGGTTATGCTCTAAGAGAACCTCCGAAGGAAGAAGAAATACAGGAATCTCTGTATTTCATTGGTTTAATTGACACTGAGACCTTAATTAGATTGGAAAAGGCTTGGGGTAAAATTCACCGTGAAGGAAAATCTTCTTTGGGCAAGAGCGATTGCAGAGCCTATGGACCATATGTAGAATGGATCCAGGAGAGAGGTTAAAGATTGTTGCTACCATTTCCAGTCAGGGAGACTTTGTATCCTCTAGTAGTTGAAGAACCAACGATGTAACACCCCAATCTAACCCGACGGATAATTAAGGAAAACAGAATAATAGTGCAGCAAATTTTGTAAACATGATGGTCGTAAGGAAGTTGTGACGACCATCACATCAACAAATTCTGGGCGTTACAATTTCAACTCATAGAAACATACATTTCACAACTCAATTAGACATCACGTATATAGTAATGATACATAGCACAGAAGCCTGGATGAACCTACAATAATAACTTGATTAACATTTTGATTACAAGGCATCTTATTAATTTGCAGCGGAATATAAAACATTTCCAACATTTAGCACGATTAAAGCAAGACCATGAAACTTGCAACAAAACTCCATTAAAATTCAGCAAGTAATTATCTTGCATCAATTCACCATAAACAAGGAGTTTCAACCATAAAGATCAGCACTACTAATTCATCGGTATAGTGCACCCAACCAACATTTGGCACTTAACAGCAGCAACCAATTTAATGAAAAATACTTGATAAAATTCAGCAACAAGGAAATTAAATAAAAGCAATAACATCAATCGTTCATCCCCCAAGAGTGCTACGTATCAGAGCGACCAACAACCTTAAACGAAAAGCTACACTTTATTCCGGATTACCTGCAAGTTACCACCAATGGAGGTAACATACAACGTAAAGGGTGAGATATCAACAATATAACATAAGGCATGATAAAAGTCATGTCAGAATATTATCACAGCATTATAATTCCGGCAGTTTGAATAAATATTAGTAATAATAAACTACAACCACCCTTTATTCATAACCACAACAATTATCATCATAACTCAGCAACTCATCAAAACAACTCAACAACGCAACTCAACAATGCGACTCAACAATGTGACTCAACTGTGCATACGCATGTGGTACCATTTTGGGAGACAACACTCCACAATAATTCGGGAGACAACTCTCCACAATAATTCGGGAGACAACTCTCCACAATAATTCGGGAGACAACTCTCCACAGTCATTTTATTTTGTCATTAAAGACACAACCGTCGCCAATCCAGGCCAAATGATATGCTATGAGATGCAACTATTATGGACTATAACACAACAACAACAACTGTGCAACAACCGTGCAACAAGGCACCACGCCTACAACCAATTATTCATAACAGAAACATCACATTCCGCATACATCATGTACTCACCACTTCAACCTGTTCATATCAGAGAACTACCAACATTATCGTTCCTACGAATAAGACTCTAACACATTTTCGCAGAGAACCATTAAAAACAACCTCGTCTCTACAATTGAGAACTCAACAGCATTTTCATGTCAGAGAACAACTGACAATATCATTACTACAAATAAGAACTCAACACATTTTCATATACCTTCATACGGGGTAATATAACTATAACTTAGCCACATAATCCAAAGGAGAATATTATAATAACATTTTCTCAACAGTGACATAACAACTTCATATGCATCAAGTATTCATCATTTCAATCTGTTCATGTAGGGGAACAATAACAACATACTTTCGACAATTAAGAATTCAGCACATTATCATAAGAACAACATTACAACTTTTACTCACTAAATTAATTATAGTTCCTGAAAAGGTTCGTTAACTACGGGCAACTAATCTTGCCTCATTAAGGGCAACCATACAACATCGTACAACACTGATGATATAACACATTCATTCCTACACGGAAAAAACCTCGTCCCTAACATTTATCGAGTCACGGGAAACTATATCTATGATTCGACTCCATACCTGAAGTCGATCAAGTAAGAGCCTAATAACAACCTTTCTACTAACAAATGGAAATGAGGCGTGTGGGTGTGGCGCCGATTCCCAACATTACTACATAAACTAATGACATAAACACTAATGCAGGCGTAGACAAACATTAACCCTTAATATTTTTCAACCTACGGGAACATTACTACGGTAACGTTCCTATGGGGAATATTACTACGGGAACATTACTACGGGAACATTTCCACGGGAATATTACTACGGGAATATTAATCCTTAATATTTCTTCAACTTACGGGAACATTACTCCTTAATATTTATTGATCTACAGGAACATTAATCCTTAATATTTATCGATCTACAGGAACATTAATCCTTAATATTTATCGATCTACAGGAACATTAACCCTATGATTCAATTCCCTACATGAAATTGTACATACCCACAGTTATAGAATTGAACCCTCACCCTTACCTTTGGATTGAGGACAACTCTAAGCTTCCGGTTCCGGTTTTCTCTCCCCGGTGACTCTTCTGAAACAACCTTCAATTCTCTCTGGCGTTAATTCTTCTGTTCTTCCTTTCTCCACAGCCACGTCTTTTTTCCTCTTTTCTCAGCCTTTTTCACTCCAATTTGGTTTTCTGAGCAGTTTATCGTTCTTTTGCTCTTTCTCCCCACAACTTCTCTAATAACTCCCTAATTCCCCATTATTCCATCCACTAATATTCAAATAATAATAATAATAATAATAATAATAATAATAATAATAATAATAATAATAATAATAATAATAATAATAATTAATATAATACTAGTTATTAAATTATCATCATTATTAATTATATTATATTATTATCAAAACTCAATGATTTATTAATGGTTTCCTATACTTTAAGGACACCCACCAACCCTCTCAAACACACTCCCACATAAAGGCACACAACAATTCATAATAATTTAATTAAAATGAACGGGCATTACAAACGACAATTGACATCCA
>OZ012741.1:461007961-461287355 GCA_963859935.3 Lathyrus sativus | reverse complement strand
GTCTTGAATAATGAGTCATTTTTCGCACTTGTTTGTTCATTTCTTGTACATGATCATTGTTGAATGTTTGGTTGAGATTATTTTCATATGCTTGCTGCCCTAGTTTCTTTCTACCATCTTCTCTTTGATCATGGCCTTTTGGTTTTGTTTTATGTTTAGTCTTTGTGTAAGTGATTGATGTTTGAATGGTTGTAGGAGTTGTAACTTCTCCCATTTCATCTCACTCATTTTGACTTGTTTAAGTCATCTTGTTTTGATCATTTGTCTTTGGATTGCATCATTTGTTTCTCATATCTCCTCTTTGCATATTTGCATTCCATGTTTGCATTGCTTTTACTTATTTAAGTCAACTTCTTCTTTTTCTTCATTTCATCTGTGATTGGTTTACCTGTTGTTTACTTGGTCTGTTGCCATGATCCCTTAGGATTCCTAGTCCATCTATTTAAGATGGGAGTAGGAGAGACATTAGGTGTTCAATCCTTTGCATGATAATATTAGGATAGATTCTTCCCTTCTTAATCCCAACTTTAGGAACAATTTTCATGATAACATTAGGGTTGATTAGTTTCCCCTTAGAGTTTGTGTCTTCTCTTCTCATCTCCTAAACATCTTAAGACACTTAATAAAGGATAATAAATGTTGTACGCTATGCGCCTTAAGTACTTGAGGAATGATGGTTGAGGGGACTCCTCTCAATCTATCTAGAGTGTTTAGTGTATGCCCTTTGGGTGATATGTGACGCATTCGCTCTCAAGTCATAGTCTTTAGTGCGACATGAGTTTAAAACTTAACTCAATTCACTTCTTGTTTAAAAAACACAAAACAAAACATCATACCTTTTTATCCTTCGGGATTGTTTGAAAATCATTTTCAGAAAGATTGTGTTAAGTCCTAGTTCTACCGCAAACATGCATCGTCCCTAACTGCTAGAACGAAGGTTTAACCCTACTCAGTTAAAACACTTGAACCAATTTGTGGTCATGTCAGCGCGAACTACGTTTGCTCTGATTTCTCGTACCAGAAGAGGATACGTAGGCACAAGACGACGATGTCTTGGCGAGCAACCTTCCCCCCATCACCCATAGTTTTCCAAACTACGTTGACTCTGACTTTCCCATTGCACGAGGGAATATGTAGGCATAGAGCGGTGATGCTCTATCGAGTCTCTTTTCTTTTCTTTTGTCCCTGTGAGTCAGCCTTTAATAGATTAACACCCTTTTAAATAGACAACAAGCATGGATCCCGTTGAGTACAACAGATGTGAGGGGTGCTCATACCTTCCCCTTGCGTAACCAACTCCCGAACCCGAGATTTGGTTGCGATGACCTGTCTTTTCCCTTTTTCGTAGGTTTTCTCTGATCGTTTCCTTTCCTTCTCTTTGGGATAACTAACGAACGGTGGCGACTCTTCTGTCCTTGTCGGCCCCTCTTCGCAGCGATGCGACAATCGTCGAACTCTTTGGTGCAAAGAAAGCATGGTTTGAAGGCCACACGATTGAACTTTATGAGGTCAAAAAACTTGTCTAACAACTTAGCGCATTTTGCCTTATTATGCCACATGTTGTAATGAAGTAGTGAGTTGTTTTGGGGAAAGGGGTTTGGGGTTGATTTTAATAAGACCAAATTGTCGAGAGACGAGATTTGGTTGGTAATTGACAAGAGAAATTTGAAGCTTTGAAGGGTTGAGCCTTGAAGCTAGCAATCTTGGCGTAACGAAAGATTCCCAAATGTCAAAAGATTCAGCTTCTTATTCCTTCGACTCAGGAGGAAATTTCCTTGTGAACCATTCAGGGCATACTTTCCTATTGGCAAAAGGGGCTATATTGGGAGAAAAATTATAACGCTTCACAAACATCACCACATAGTTGGTAAAGGGGTACTGAAGATCCATTCCTTCGTCACTAGGAGTCAACAGGGTAAGCCTCATCCCTTCGACCCTTATATTGTTTACTTTGACGGATGCTTCGTTGATGGGGATTTCGAGAAGGAAGATATGCTTTGAAAGTGGCATCCAGCCATAGTTGCAGCAGCCAGAAGGGTTCATAAAGGAGCAAGCTTCCTTTCATCTTGATTGTCTTTAATATTGTGACGCATTCACCAAAGGATTCGTATGGTAGAAGGAGAACCTTGATCATCTACCTGCACTTTCTCATCAATTTGGATCTCCTTATCAGTTCTAGGTTTTAAACTGTGGGCTATGGGTTTGTAACGGTGGTAAGCGGGGAAAAAACTCCCTAATCTTAGCAGGGTTAGCAGTGAGATCAGGTAAAGAACCTAACATAGCATGGGTTTTACCAGAAACAAAAAGGAAAATTAATACCTGTGATTGATAAATTCTACGTTTTTCCTCTTCATTTTGAGGTTCAAGAATGTACTGTTGATTTCCAACCACGTTTGGACCCAACATTCTGTGAACTGGAGCGAGTTCTTTGAGCTTTTTGGAGTCTTTAGCGTTCTTGCTTGCTTCCTTGGAGAGTTTTGAAGTGGAAGCCATTGATTGTAGTAAGTTTGTAGAGAAGAAGATTTGAAAGAGATGAAGTTTGAAGAAAATACGCTTGAGAATTCAGAAAGTGAAAAGAGAAAAATGGTGTTTTTTCACTATTTTATAGAGGAATAAAGTGGAACATTTACGGTACACAATACTATGCAACATTAATGGTGAGAAGAATCATGGGAGGCGTGTCATCTGAGGGTTGTGTGATGAGACAGTGGTAGTTAAAGGTCTGATCCATGATCTCCTAGGGACTAGACATGTGATGATTTAGGAGATTTCACGCATCGTTTTGAGGAGATGTTTGGGGAAAGTTGTCATGATGACAATGACGTCATAGCAGTCCAAAGGTTTTTGACGTTGAATATGAATAACTTCAAAAAATTTCCTTTTCTCCACTTAGTCAAAAATGACATTTTTTGGGGGAAATTTGTTGGCTGAGAATTTCGACGCCATGTTCCCATTTGAGAAACTAAGTGAAAATTAAAGTTTCTAAAATGGTGGACTTCGACAAAAGTTAAGGTGAAGTTCTGTCGAAGTGGTTTTCATGAGGAGACGTGCTTGGACAAAACTTATAAATATTTTCTAAGAATGGAAGGTTACTTCGACGAAGGGATGATTTGGATCTTTCCTTCAACAGAAGTTTGAATTTCAAATTATGGATAAATAATTGTCTTTTGTCCTTATCTATTTTCTCAAGAGAGTCACGTGGAGAACTATGGCGAAACAAAGGCATGCATGACGAAATGTGTCAACTTTTGGAGAAATCCTCGTTGGAGATAGTTATTTCGACGTATTATAAATAAGAGTCTTAGTATTAGAATTTCGTGTGTTCAATTGTTGCACTGTACTCAAAATTTACTCAAAGTATCCAAGTTAACGTGAGAAAAGAGTTACTGTTGAGAAATATACGTTGAAACACCATACTTTATTCAATAAGAATTCACTTTCCTTTATCTATTGCTCTTTACTGCATTACTTTATTTTGAAGTTGTTTTCTTTATTGCACTTATTTTATAAACTTTTGCAAAGTTTAACATTTTCAACAAACATTCAAACCAATATTTTACACTAATGAATATTGTCGAAGTGTTCACCACTCTTTCCAGAAATACATTAACACAATAGCTATGTCCTCCAGATTCACTGGTTGATCCTGCAAGTAAATCAAATTTTTAAAAGGCCATCGATTGTTTACCAATTTTCACGGTAAACAGTACATGAGCATATTGATTGTTTAAACCTTTAAGAAACCGAATAAAGTGATCGCAATCCCGATAATATTTAATTGTGTATATGAGTTGACAGGTGCAAGTAATCGGACAAGTGCGAGAAGGGAGCGGGCATAAATTTTTAAGTTCTTGCCATAAACATTTGAGGGGAGTGAAATACTGAGTGATAGTTTGTGCACCTTGCTTCAAAGAATAAATATCTTCCTGCAAATCAGAGATGTGATAGATGTTTCCTTGATGATATCGTTCGTGAAGTTTCTGCCAAATATCTTGAGTTGTATCCATCCATAAGAGGCTTTGTGAAGTATCAACTTCAATTGAATTAGTTATCCAAGCCATAACCATAATGTTGCATCTATTCCATGCTAGAGATGAACGATCGATGGAAGGGGGCGAATTAGGGTTCCATCGATGAGCCCTAATTTGTTATTTGAACGCAATGCAACTTTTACCAAGCGAGACCAAGAGTGATAGTTGGGGTTGTTCAGGGAGGGAGTGATGATGACAAGGCCAGGATTATCACTTGGGTGCATGAAAAACGGATCTAGCATATCGGTTTTATAGGACTGATTAGGATTGGTGTTTGCGTCGTGGTTGGTAGCCGTGACACGAGGTGGAGGTGAAGGTGGGTCGACATCTTCAACTAATCGCTCAACGCCAGTCATTGAAAACAAGAAACGACACACACACACACACACAGAGAAAGAATTTGCAGAGAAAGAACAAAACGACGAACAGAGAAAAAACGAAAGAAAGAAAGAAAAAAGAAAGACTAGAGAGAGAGAGAGAGAGAGAAAAGAGAAAAAACACATATAAGAAAAAAATCTAGAAAAAAAGGAGAGTGAACCACATGTCACGAGGATAATAAGAAAGGATTAGAGCAATAATACTCCTGATACTATGTTAAAAGTGCAGCAACTAGAAGTATAGTCTGCCTACATGACTAACAAATATTAAAAGAATATAAAATTTAATGTGAAAAATTGTCAAATATACAGTAATAGAAAGAATATATAAAAAGAATAAAACTAACCTGAAAAAACTCTTAACAATGCCAAATAGAAAAAAAGCCTAAACTAAAACCAAGAAAAAAAGAAAAGCAAAATAAAATTAAGACGTAGCAAGTACCAAAAAGGTTTAGTCTAAACAATATCTCTTTCAATATTTCCATATTCTAATAGAGTCAATGGATTCAAATTCCCTATCATTTTATAACCTTAGTTGCCAACATATATATATATATATATATATATATATATATATATATATATATATATATATATATATATATATATATATATATATATATATATATATATATATATATATATATATATATATATATATATATATATATATATATATATATATATATATATATATATATATATATATATATATATATATATATATATATATATATATATATAACCAAGAAAAATATATAAATAAAGTACAAAAGTACAAAAGATGAGATGGATTCTTGAACTCAGTGTTTAAAATTAATAGTTAATTTTATCGACACTCTGAGTCCTTTCAGATTAATTTAAGCTCTTTAATATAGTTCCTCCGGGGTCTACGTTTTGCCGACGAGTCCAGCAAGCACAAAGAAAAGAAGTCTCATTTTTACAATAAATAAATCTAAGACGAAAGAACAGAACTTGTCAACAAATCTAAGGAATTGAAAACGTGTTAAAAAAAATCATAAATGGCCATAATGAATGAGTTGCTGAAAATGTCTTGTTTGTGAGCTAAGCAGTCAAGTCACACCCCAACAAACTACCCTAAGATGTCGACGTCGGCATGTGATGTTGAACAACTCAAAGCCATCTATCTTTCTCGAAAGAAAAACGGCTGGAACTGCTGCGTTTTACCTTCCACAACTTGCATGTATCATCAATGCCTTTTTATCAATTTGTCAACCTGACGATGGCTGCCCTACATTTTGCGGAAAGTTTCAAAAAATTTGTCACTGTATTCAACGTTTTCAAAAAATTTTGTCACTGTATTCAAAGTTTTCAAAAAATCATAAATGGCCGTAATGAGACTTTTTTTCAAGAATGTCCCACTTTGAAACACAAAATATCATAATATTTCATTTAAAAAAAAAATTATGCATGTGTTCCACTTTTAGTGGATACTCGTCCACTGATTGAATCTAGTGTGTGCTCGCCCACTAAGTGGACGAGAGTGTGTGATGGTGCAATTTTTTTTTATTTTTTTTTTCTGTTTTATTTATTTGATGATTTAGTAAATATATTATAAATACTATAATTAATAATTAATAATTTAATAATATATTTTAATAATTTAGTAAATATATTTTAAATAAATACTATATTTTTAATAATTAATAATATATTTTAAAAATAAAAAATATTAGACTTTATTAATTTAGTAAATAAATACTAGACTTTTTCATTTAGTAAAAAATATTAGACTTTTTAAATAAATACTTTATTAATTTAGTATTATATATTAAATTAATTTTATTATATTTTATTTTAATAAAAATAAAAAAATAATGACTGATGTTCGCAAATGGAGGTGTGAAGTTTTTACAGAGTCTCGGTCATTGAATGACCGAGCTCAAACGTAACTTTTTTTTTATAAATAGACGTATTACGCATCAGCAAATATCATTCGTGTCCATTGATCTGTTTTATAAAAATATTTGTCCAAGCTCTTATTTTCTATGGACAAGAAAAAAATCAGTGTTTACCTATATCCGCAGTGGAATTTCAGAACCGTGGTTGTAGCAATTAACACGAGGTTTTGGTAGTTGGGCGGTCGTCGCATGACGGTGAGAAAAATAGAGTATCGTTGTCCGTATATAACGCTGACTGATGCTAGCCCGGAGGGAATTTACATGTATTACTTGGATCGTATAGAAAATGATAAAGATGTCCATTGCATGTTTTCAGTACATAGTGGCGAAGTAACAGAGGAGTCACAGATCCACTTGTGTTGGTTGCTATTGTTGGTTAGAGTTTATGTTAACTTCCTGAGTTTTATTTTTAACTTTATGGTTGTAATTTGCTAGTATTGCTGTAATTTGAAAGTTGTTTTGAATTAAAAATAATTGTTGGATCACATACAAAACTAGTACAATAAAACTATCTATGCGATCGATTTGACGAACCAGCAACATTGGGACATTTTCTACGCATATGACCTATTTCTCTGCAAATCCCACACCTTCTCTTCTCTTTTTCAGCGTCGTCCATCTCAGTTCTAATTCTACTATTGGTTTGGACGTCCCTTTTTATTTCTTCTCATGGAATCGTCGTGGCACAGAGTAAAACCTTCATATTTTGGCCAGTTCTCCTCGTGCGGTAGTCCCAGGAAGCTTTCCTTGTAGACTTTGAATACGTTAAGAACTGTGAAGACCTCTGGAATGTGAATTGTGTAGTCCTTTCGTATGCTAGAACATGCCACAATCACGTGGGAGCAAGGCAGGTGAAATGCTTGAAATTTTCCACAGTCACACAAACGATTCCTCAAGTCAACGCTAAAGATACCCGTTGGATGACCATCGTTGTGATTAATCTTTTCCTGCACCTTGAAACATAATCTTCCACGATCAAATTGCATGACATTGTGCGTGTTAGCCTTGGCTACCTCATCAGCCATTCCCTTGTTACAACCATCTGTGAAAATTTTCCCTGAAGATAGCATTTTGGTCCATTTGTGTCCTCGTTTACCAAAGAGTGAACCCATCCGCTAGTATGTAGACTGGACCAAAGCAGTGATTGGAAGGTTTCTTGTTGCCTTTAGTACAGAGTTTATGGCCTCTGCCAAGTTAGATGTCATATGTCCCCAACTTTGCCCTACGTCAAATGCTCTAGCCCACTTCTCCCTAGGAATGTTGTCTATCCAATTTGAAGCCTCAATGTTGGTTCTTCTGATTTCTCCGCGATAGTAATTAAATTTAGCCTCCGTCAATGCGTAACCTGTAATAGAAATTGTGTGAAAAAGATAATAAAAGTGTCATACAAAACTTGAGATAAGTGAAATGTATTATTGTTACCCATATTAACAGGTTTTTTGCGTAGATCCTTGTCCTTAATCTCGCGCATGAAGTTCTGAGCAATGTGTCTAATGCAGTAGACATGTGAAGATGGTGAATGTTGCCATCCGTTTTTGGGATTTTTGTATGCACTCTTTATTGATTCATGTCTATCAGATATTAGACACAAATTAGGTTGTGGTGTCACGTGTAATCTCAGGTTCCTCAGAAAAAAGGTCCATGATTCCTTTGTTTCAACTTCGACTAATGCGAATGCTATTGGGAAAATATTTGTGTTGCCATCATGTGCCACCGCCATCTATAGAGTTCCTCTGTACTTGCCATACAACCAAGTTCCGTCTACTTGCACAATGGAATTATAGTAGGCAAAGCCACGTATACACGGACGAAATGCCCAAAACAGACGATGGAATATTCGTTTTCCAGAGATTTGGGAACCATCATTTGAAATTGCAGGTAGGGTTTGCAAATCTATAATGGTTCGTAGAAGGAAGGTTTTCATTACTAGTATCCACTATGGCAGGTCGTTGTAAGATGTTTCCCAATTGCCATACAGCGACTCTACCGCCTTGCACTTAGCGATCCATGCTTTCCTCTAAAATATTATGTACCTGTATTTTTCAAGAATATGGGCAATTATCACATTTACCTTAAGCGAGGCGTCTCGGTTGACAAGTTCACTGATGCTATGGCTAACCATTTTTGAACTGAGCTTCCTATCGTCTTGTGCCATAGACGTCGTAGTGCATGTGTGAGACCCAGACAGCTTACCGATCACCCATTTTGAGTTCCTTTTTCTCAAGGAAGCTCTGCACTTGAAACTGCAGTCTTGTTTCTTACACTTAATGACATACCGTTCATTGTCAGATTGATAAACCCAATAGTCAACACTGTGTGTTATGTGCCAATGTTGCAGAGCAAGGACGCAAGCTTCCAAACACGGAGGTTGTATCATCCTATTCAAAACATATAGTTTGCATGTGAGCGGGTGGGTTGTACAAACTTATGGGTTATGCGCGGATCGGCTGCGTAGACGCGACAACTATATCTTCATTGTCTTCGTCATTGCTGTCACCAAAAATATCTTGCATCCTGACCTCCTGAAGATCATCATCGTTTGGTTCTCCAACCTCTTCATTTGGTATGAAAGGTAGATTGTTTTGTGTTGGTTCGTCGTCGGATGTTTGGCTCATTCCATAGCAGTGTGATTGTGCCCCTTGCGTCGGAAATGTTTCGGGATTGTCTAGTAGTCAGACATACAACTCAGTTGTAGGCAATTGACCAAACATCATGTGGCACCAAAACATTTCCTTCACGTCTTCGTCGTTCCTGATCGGCGTTATTATGTAAAAAATTGTACAATCGTCTTCATTAAGTATAGGATGACGATAAATTATCTCCTCAACGCATCGTGCTAATTTTTTTCCATTATATCTTTAAAATGGAAAAAATCAGAACTGACATGAATTTTGAAGGCATAGGTATCTGTGTTGGTGAACGAGAATCCAACAGGGCTATTTTTTGAAACAACACCATTGAAGTGGCATGTGAGAATTATATTTCTTTGAGACATTTTGGAGTGTAAAAAATAAGTTTTTAATTGTGAATTGAAGTGTAGAATATTGAAGTGTAGAAGTAATAGGAAATTGGAGCGTTTATGATACATATAATCTGATACAAACAATTATATAAGACAAACATGAAATGACGTATGGAATATTGGCCCTTTGAGCTCGCCCACTCAAAGGGCGAGCATGCTAATGTCCTTTGTGAATTCGTCCACTCAATGGGCGAGCTTACTCATGTCCTTTGTGAATTCGCCCACTCAATGGGCGAGTGTATTATGATCCATGAAGAAATTGTATTGCATGCACGGGATAAATGTGTAGGAGCTATTCTACTTAAGTTTGCATACATGCAAATGTGTAAGAGCTAGTATACGTTACCAATGCCATGTAATTGTCATTTCATGCAAGTCTCACAAATACACTACCAACTTTCTATAAATTCAGATTTAATACAACCAAATTTCTACACTACCACACATTTTTAATTTCAACTACTCTCTTGCATTCGTAATACTCAATCATAATGGCATTGTTGTGGATGGGCAATGAACACCATGGAACAAAACAAAATATTCAAGCTAGTGTAAGTTTTTTTCATCTCTATAGTTGCTTGGTTAAATATTGCTTCATATCAAAAATAGTGATTACATTTTGTTGGTTCAATATTGTTACAGACTAATGCCCCAAGGTTTAGAGTGCATTCACATGCTCCCATGCAAGCGAGTCCGAGAATAATAGAGTATCTTGAAATAGCAGGTTTTGCTCATATATCAAAAATAAATAGTCTCAAAATCGACTCAAGCTTAGTTGTGGCTCTGTTGGAGAAATGGAGACCGGAAACACACACTTTTCACTTCCCAACAGGTGAATGCACAATAACGCTTGAAGATGAAAATATGTTACTTGGTCTCCGAGTTGATGGAAAAGCTATCAACGGCCCGACCAAAGTAACAAACGATGGTTACATGGAAAACATGGGGGTGGAACCTACAGAAGCGGATAAAAATAGAGGTTCTGTTAGGATCACCTGGCTAGAGAATTTATATGAAATTTTAAAAAATAACCCTACCCCCACACAACAAGAAGTTGTGTTACAAGCTAAAATTTATATTTTACTTGTAATCGCCACTATTTTGTTTCCTGACAAGTGTCAAAATCTATTGCATGCTTCTTTCGTAGGGGACCTTGAGAAATGCGGCACCTGTAGTTGGGATTCTGCATGCCTTGCAAAACTATACAGAGAAATGTGCAAGGCAGCAATCAAAGATGTTAGGAGCATGAGTGGTTGTGTTCTCCTACTGACTTCTTGGGCATTCACACGTATACCATTGTTCGCTCCTGTTAGTACAATGGAACCCTCGTATCCATACGCACAAAGGTATTTCTATATTAAAACATTCATTTATGTGTACGTAATATATATATATATATATATATATATATATATATATATATATATATATATATATATATATATATATATATATATATATATATATATATATATATATATATATATATATATATATATATATATATATATATATATATATATATATATTTGTTATTCAACTATGCCTAACAATATTATTATTTTTTCTGTTTATGCAAGATGGGCGCAAAGACGGATGAATTACAATGCAAATCCTCGTTTTCATCTACAAGGATATCGAAATGCATTGGACCATATGCAAGAAAAAGATGTAAGTTTGAAACCATAGAACATAGTTGTCGGTTCTACTCCTTAATGGTGTCTTAATTTTCTTTTTTATGTGGCAGTTTATATGGAGGCCGTACATTCAATATGCGGTGCCCAATCATAGAGATAGCCAAATCTGGAGTGCTACAACTTTCCTTATTTGTTTCTATATCGTTGAAATGCATCAAACGGATAGGGTAAAACTCCAGTTTAGATTTGAACAACAAATCCCTCCCCCTCCAAGGTGTCTAAGGGAACACCATGCAATGACAATGAGAAAAGCCCAAAAAGTTCATTGGCGAGAGTTAAACAAGGAGTAGGTGAGAGAATGGAAACACAGAAGACATGTGATTTTGCAGGGGGACGTTGTATTAGGTGAACGCAAGCCAAGCCAAGAGTATTTAACTTGGTTTCGTACCATTCTTTATGTGCATATTGCTCCAGACCAATTTTTGACCGACCCACGCATGCAAGGATCATCATCAACACAATCAACTGCCGCATCAATGCATCGGTATGTGCCACCAACCTACACATCTCAATTTGGAGGGGCACGCATCTTTGTCAGCTCAACATACATACCGATAACAAACACCCTACAATCCACTCCCTCAATAAAACTATAACTACCACTACAACCAACCATATCAGCCCCAACCCTACCTCCGACCACCCATACAGTTCACTCCAGTCCCACCGCCCAACTTTGACCAAACCAACCCTCATTTCTAATATCAAACCTTCAACACTTCATTCTCTCAACCCACATCCACCTTCACGCCTGATGACGCCTACTACCCAACCCTCCAACAAACCCAACCTGAAACCTACCCACAACCACCGCAACCATCACACTCGTTCCAAATTTTTTTGCTGACAGAGTAGCAATTGATGCAAATGCCGGATTTTAAGATTGATGATATTCTCGATGAGCAACCAGGGCCCTCTTCAAGGAAGGCAAACCCCCCTACAACACATCACAATGAAGACATGTTTTCCGACTCATCTCAATCACCTACAAATGGAAATGAGTGTTTGGGCTAGGGATATCGACAACGAAGGTCTACTAGGTGTAGAACTGGGGGTCATATTCGATGAAATGTATTTTTGTTTAATAAATTTTATTGTTGTAATTTAATCTTATAATGTTAAAATTATTAATATTTCTTATAATCTAATTTTATAATGTAATGATTATTAATTATTATTTTATAATTAAGCTTATTAAAATTATTAAAAATTATTAAAAATTATTAAATTACTATTATTTATAATAAAAATTATTAACATTAACATTTTAATAATTAAAATTAAAATTATTAATAAACTAAATTCATACATTTATCATTAAATAATTTATCAATAAATAATTTATCATTAAATAATTTATCATTAAATTATTAACATTAAAAAATTATTAACATTTATCATTATTAACATTAAAAAATTATTAACATTAAAAAATTATTAACATTATAATTATTAATAAAAATTATTAAGATTAATATTCTTTTTAATATAATTTTTAATAAACAAAATTCATACATTTATCATTAAATAAATAAAACAAAAATAAATAAAAAAAATTGCACCCCCACACACGCTCGTCCACTGAGTGTGCGATCACACACTAGGCCCAATTACGCATCACGTACTCGCCCAATCAATGGACGAGCACTCACTGAAAGTGGGGCACATGCGTAATTTTTTTCCAGAATGGGGTATTATGGTATTTTGTGTTTCAAAGTGGGGCATTCTTGAAAAAAAGTCCCATAATGAATAAGTTGCTGAAAATGTCCTATTTAATAGGGTGCATTTTTTATTTCTTGCAGAAATTTATTCGTAAAGAATTTTACGCAGCAATCACTTTAACATGTTTTTTTTCTTTTTTAAAGTAGGATATTTGACATTTTATGCAGCAATTGGTTGAAAATGTTAGATAAAGTGTAAAATTTTCAAACTACTCATTTTAATTATTTAGCCCCTTCTAAAATTGAACTAGGGTTTTACTAGGATAACTACAAACTAATGTGAAATTTTATATTAGATTAATATCGAACATATGAAAGCTCTTAAAATGGACTGAATTTTCGAACCAAATTGCGAGTTAGCAATTCAATTTCCAAACCAAAGTTTATAACGGGTTTAACTTCGAACCCAACTAAACAATCTTTAGATGGACAAATTATTCAACTAAGGTAAAAATGTTCTTTGATGAAATTGCAATCCTTCTATAATTATATAAATGTCTCACTCACAAAAGAGGAGGGAGAGAGAGAGAGAGAGAGAGAGAGAGAGAGAGAGAGAGAGAGAGAGAGAGAGAGAGAGAGAGAGAGAGAGAGAGAGAGAGAGAGAGAGATGATATATAAGAGCTCATGATTCTGGATGTGAAAATATAAGAGAAGGATCCTTTATTTATAAGCTAAAGAGTGGCATGTAAAAGGAAAAAAATGTGCGCCGCAATTAATGTGTCAACGATTGGCATCATGCAACAATCAATTGATAGTCATTAAAATAATACTTTAAAAGGTTTTAAAAGGAAATAAAATATATATATCCATTGACATTCATTACGGCATCTCCCAAAAGATTAGGGTGCATTTTTCCACTAACCCAATCAATTGGTATAAGTGTTAATCGATTGGCCAGTATAAAAAATTGTCCAAAACTTTTTTAACAATTCTCATTCAAATGGCCTAAATTTAAAAAAAAATTAGAATTATTTCTTTGAGAAAAATATGTTTGAAAACTTGTTTTAGTGAATGTTTGATTAGTCGTATAACTTTACAATAAGGCCCTTTGCTTTTACGATATTGTTCACTCAGATGCGACAGGGCGAACTTTCACACGCTTCAAGACTTGTAAGGTACTTCATTCATATACATATTTGCTTGAGCTTTACTTAGTGATGAAGATTGAGTTATACTCCATTTAGGTGCCATCATCAGAAGGACATTTATAATGACCATTAAACTCATCAAACCCTCTTTAGTATGCTTGCATCTTTAATCGCTTTATGTTTGACTTTAGTTGTCATCATCCAAAACACATTTAGCTATCATCATAAAAAGAATATTTCATATTCAACACTTCTTTGATCATTAACTTGCAAAACATGGTTTCACATATCAGTCCCATCCTACTTGGAAAGCAACAAAAGAGGTGTGTCCTCAACAAGTTTGGTGAACCAAGAGGGAACTCTAAATTATATATCATATACTTCCTTAAGAGTTTCTTATCGTAAATATTGGTAATTTGATAATGACTTATCTAGATACATGATAGGAGAAAAAATTACCAGAATGATAAAGTTGTACTCCAACAACTATGTCATTTTTAATGATCGAGTTAGAAGAAAATTGTATGGAAAAGGGAGTTAGATTGTCCAGGTCTCCCTTGTATGAATGACATGTTTATTTTTTTAAAGTCTCACCTCAAATCTCATCAGTATTACTCAACATTATGATTAAGACTTGTGTATTAATTTCAATCGATCTGAATGCAAAGTCACTAACAATAATCATGTTCAATTAGTGAAGGGATCTAGATCAACTAACAAGTTTTATATGTGTTGTCCTCAAGAGAAGAATCAACCTAAGTCATGCATGATCTCTAAGGTTTATGAAACTAAATTATGGAATCAAAACCTGGCCTCTTAAATATCAAAAGTATGAAAAGATTGTATCTGAAAAGGCCATTATTTGTCTTCCTGATCTCAAGATAAATTAAGGTAAAATTTGTGGTGAATGTTCAATATGAATGAAAACGAAGATGTCACACAAGACGTTTTAACATCGTATCACTACTAGGGTGTTTGAACTACTTCACATCGATCTCATGGGACCTATACAAGTTGAAAGCATAGGAGGCAATATGTATTTCTTTGTACGTGTTGATGATTTCTCAAGATAAACATGGGTTGAATTCATACTTGAAAAGACAAATGACATTACCACCTTTGAGAATTTGTGTCAGAGGCTGTTTACCGTGAAAATTGGTAAACAACCGCTAGTCTTCCAAAAAATTGGTTTACTTGCATGATCAACCAGTGAATCCTGAGGACATAGCTATTGTTTCAATATATTTTTGGAAAATTGAAGAACACTTTGACATTATTCATTCATATGAAATATTATTTTGATTGTTTTGGAAAAGATAAACTTTGTAAAGGTTGATAAAAAAATGAAATTAAGAAAACTTCGAAGTAAAAGTGTAGTAAAGAACAATTCATAAATGAAAGTAACTTTCTATTGAAATAAATGGTGTATCAAACGTACATTTCTCAATGAAAAACTCTTTTCTCACTTGACTTAGATACTTTGAGTAATTTTTTTAGTATTTGTACAATAATGAACACACATAAATCCTAACACTAAGACTCCTATTTATAAGAGGTCAAAATTATTGTCTTCAATAAACATTCCTCCAAAAACTAACACATTTTTCTCTGCATGCCTTCATTTCACCACAACTATTCACGTGTCTTTCCTGAGAAATGGATAAGGACAAAAGACAGTTATTTATATGTATTTTGAATTTCAAACTTCTGTCGAAGGAAGGCCAAACTTCCTTCGTCGAATTTGGGTTTCCATACTTAGAAAATATCTCTAAGTATTGTCCAGACATCCCCCTCATGGAGACTACTTCGACCAAGCTTCTTACACGCTCCCTTCGAAGTCAGAAAAATTCAAGAAACTTGATTTTCACTTAATGCCTTTAAACAAAAAGTCTGGCGTCGAAATTTCCAGCCAACAACAACTCCATCGTGAGAAGGGAGAAGAAATTGATGATATTATTCATATTTGAAGCGATCATAGAAGATAATTTGAGAACTCAAACTTCACTTAATTCTGTACATCTTAAGGTATATATTTCATGAGTTTTAATACCCTATCACACCATAAAAATATGGGTTTTTTTTAGCATAATAATTGTATTGTTCAAGAGATGGCTATAATTATGATTCAAGCCAAGAATCTTTCCTATCACTTATGGGCTAAGGCAATAAATATGTCCTTTCACATCTACAGTCGTGTAACCCTTCGACTAAGTACCAAGTCCACTTATTAGAAAACTATGATGAACTTAGAAAAAAATGCAGCAAAATAAAAGTGTAGACAAGTAAAATAGACACAAGAATTTATATTAGTTCTCCTTTCCAACTTAAGGGTACATTTAGTCCCTTCACACCTTGAAGGATTTTCCACTATGTTAGATCTTTGTATAAACTTCACACCAATACCTCTCTTACTGTCCTCTAACATAAACACCAAACCTACCGTGGACTTTGAATTAACCCAATTCAAAGGACCTTTTCGTAAACACCAACACTATGGTGGACTTTGAATCTCCCCAAATCAAATAACCTTTTACAACACAAATAGAAAATATATCACTTTCTATTTTCCAATACTTTTAGAAAGAAAACACACTTTATTTATAAATTAGGTCACCACACACTTTCTGATCAATTATAATACTTGAACAAATTTGAATATACGAAGTTGTTCTTGAATTACTTTCAAATTGATATTCTATTTCAATGTACAATTCAATAATATATGAATCTTAAGTGCTCATAAATTTGAGTGAAAAATTTTCAATCATATGAAAGTTTATATACAAAGTTTCATTGTTTTATGATGTATGAACACTTTTAAAATTGTTTGAATTGTATGTGAATTTTGTATGAAAGAGGTGAATGAAAAATATGATAAAATTTGTATCCCATGATTCCTATATGACTTGATGAAATTTTATGGAAAATATTCATGAACAATTGCAATGAACAGGCATCACAATGATACAGATTTTCACAATGCTTTAGGGAGCAATCAATTGCATAATAACATCAATTGATTGTCCTGCTTCCAACGTTTATAAGTATTTAGCAAAATAAAAATGAGCAATTGATTGGAACCTTAAAAAAATAAAAATTTCAAGTTAAAGAGTTCCATACAATAAACTTTCATATTGAGTGCACAAACTTAAGAAAACTATTGTGGTTCTGTTCATGGGGGAATTAACAACACTTTGTTTGTTAAGAAAGAAGACATAAATCTCATAATAGTTAACATATACGTGAATGACATTGTGTTTGGAGGAAAGTCAAGCAAAATGGTAGAACATTTTGTTCAACAAATGCAATATGAATTCAAAATGAGCTTGGTTGGTAAATTTACTTCCTTTGTATGGTTTCAAGTTAAAAAAATGAATGATTGCATCTTTGTTTCCTACATCAAGTATGCTATAAATATAGTGAATAAGTTTGGTCTTGAAATTCTAGGCATAAATGTACCTACGTTGCTACTTATGTCAAGCTTACTAAAGATGACCAAGGACTAACTGTTGATCAAAGTCTCTATAGGAGTATGATTAGTAATCTCTTGTATCTTACTGCTAGTCGTCATGATATCATTTTCTATGTAGGTGTGTGTGCTCTTTATCAAGCCAATCCTAAAATGGTTCATCTCATACAAGTCAAAAGAATCATCAAGTATATAAGTTGAACTTGTGTTATGGGATTATATACTCCTTTGATACCAAATCCTTTCTAGTGGGGTATGCTGATTGGGCACAAAATGTAGAGGATAGAAAGAGTACCTATAGTGGATATTTCTTCCTAGGAAACAATCCCAAACCTTGGTTCAACAAAAAGAAAAAATCCATTTCCTTATCCACTGCAGAAGCTCGGTACATAGTTGTAGGAAAAACTTGCACTCAACTAATATAGATGAAGTAGATGCAAAAAAGAGTACAATGTTGTTGTACCCCAAAATTTGCCCAACCTTTTTCTTTATTTGGCTTGTGTTTCATTTCATGTTTCTAGCCTTTGCATGTGCATAGCTTTGTTCTTTGTAGGAGATCAAGAGAGGTGTGCATCTCAAGAGAAGAGTGTCAAAGATTCCTAGCTTAAGAAAGAGTGTTTACTCAAGTGGTCAAGTGATTATAGTCACCAAGAGACAGTCTAAGCTCTTTGAGAAAGTGGCTTGATAGTGTGTTGCTCATTTCCTATCTTGGAGGCCAACTGAGGATCATCAGAGGATCACAGGCTCATGGATACAGATATGAGATGATGGAGAAGCTCATTGAGTGTTTTTGAAGCCCTTGTGGAGCTCATTTAAGTGGTTATATCATGTGCAAGAAGTCACAGTCAAGGGTTGCATCCCTAGGGTTTCATCTGCCTAGGGAAAAGTCAACTGAGGATTTGATTGAGTGTGAGACTTGGTTTTAAGTCATTGGAGTCATGTATAGTTGTGTTGAGACATTTAGGATGTCATTTCAAGTTCAAATCAAGGAGAATCAAGAGTGTGAGAAGTTACTAAATTAGGGTTTCAGAGGTTGTCAGTGTAAAATCCCCTATTTAGTGCCTAACTTCAAGACCACATACCTCAAGATAAAAGTGTAATCTCACTTTGATGCAAACATGAGACTTGTAGAGCATGTTCTTAGATTTATTTTGAGTACTATAACTCATACATTGGGTTTGTGGCACTCAAGTTATGATGTTGACAAGTTAGGGGTCTCAGATGAACTATATTTTCAATCAACAAAAGTCAACCAACTTCCAAGGAACTTTTGACCTAGAATCATGTTTCTCCTCAACTTTTGATGAACATGAAAGTTGTTCCTTATGATCTTAGCTTTCTAAAAAGTCATATAAGTCCTTCATCTCATTTGTGGAACGCAGGTTATGAAGCCTGCAAGGCAGGGGTATTTTGGGAAAGTGAGATTATAGGTCATTTTCATTATAGGTCATTTTCATGATCTTAAGCACTTCAAATGAAACTTTCTCCAACATAAAAGTTGCTCAAAATGATCTCAACTTCATCATGGAACACCAAATTGTCATGAATTATGCAAGGATATGGAGATTGGTGAAGAAAATCAAGTGAAATGGACATTAAAGTCATGAATTCAATTGAAATGGTTTTGGAACATTTACATGCCATGTTTATATTCATTTTGATTCATAATATCATAACAAGTAGAATGCACAAAGAATTTTTGGTGTATGGAATGAAAAACACTTGCAATTCAAGGTTGATTCAAGAATAAGTTTCCATTCAAATCTCCACCATTGAATTAAATCAAGTCTCATTTTCAATCCACTTGATCAATTCACATTCCCAGCAGCTGATTCAAATCATTTTCAAGTGTAATTGGAGCCAAAAACACGTATGCATGAACTCACTTTCCAATTTGGTCATTTTGAAAATTCAAAGCAACCAGGCCATATTAGGCCCCCAATTCATTCCAGATCCATTGTATAAAAGCTCCAGATGAAGTTTGAGCTCTCATTCATGCATTTTCGTGGAAGGAAAGCATAATTGCAGTTTGAAAATTCAAGAGAAATTCCAAAAACCGTGAATCAGAGTTGAAGCCATTTCAAGCAAAATCAAAGCAAGCATCATCTTCCTTGAAGTTCATTGAGTGATTCTGCATGTTTTGGCTCAAGCTCATCATCATTTGAAGCTCCAACAGAGAGACTCCGTTAGGTAACCTTCAAATCCAAAATTCTCTCATGATCTACATTGAATCATTGCCATTATTGCTGAATCTGAAGTCCTACACTTGGTAGGAAAATTTTGGATAGTTATTTGTCATGTTTGATGCAATTTCAGTTGTGAGCTTGATTTTTCAATCGTTCGATTTGCTTTGTATATGCATGATAAATGAAATATGAGCTTGGATCTGTAACCTATGTGAGTTCCTCTTTAATTTGGCATAAAATTTGGTGTGAATTGATGAGGTTTTGGAACCTACAACTCCGGCAGCCTTGTCGGAGAAGATGATCGGAGAACTGCTCTGTCGTCTGGTTTTTATTCAGGCGAGATTTTGTGTCTTGCCATATGTGCATGTTGACTCATTGACTTGACTGGATGAACAGTTTGGATTGTATCTGACCAGCTCGCGTGGATATTTGGCTGCCAATTCATTTAAATGAAACGCAACGTTTCATTTATTTGCTGATTTATGTTTTAATAGGCCTCAGATGCTATTTGTGCCCCCTGCTTAACCCAACCCATTGAATTACATTGTAATGTTTTCTATTTGCCACGCACTTTATTTTATTTGTTTTTTTAACTTTATTTCTTTTTCTGTTTTGCTTTTAATTCATTAAAAATAATCCAAATGTGATAAAATCCCACAAAAAATATTTTAAAACACTTTAATGTGTTAACTAATTTTTGGAAATTTTTATTTTCATTTTTGATTTATGTTTCAATTAAAATGGGATTTTATATTTGGAGTGGTTTTTAATGAGTTTTTAATTGCTCCTTTTGTGTTCATGCTTTGTTTCTTGATCAATATTTATCTCCAATGATTGAAAATTTTTTCTCATTTGAATGATGTGATGAAGGGTTTTATAGGATGGTTTTGCCCCTGGTTTGATCATTTTTGGTTTGACTTTTAAGTCATTCTTGTTGACCCTCGACAACCCTCCTTCACAATGGGGGACCCTTGTGAATCAAATTCTTTGATGATGTTGTGAAGTGACATTGGTTGTAATCTTTTGACCTCTGGTTTCCAACTCACTTATGTGCTTTTAAGATTTTACTTGGATTTATTTGAGCCTTTTTCCTATTTTTGAGGTGACTTGCAAGTCAAATTACTTCTAAGGGTGGTTCATACAAGCACTTGACCTAGTTTTGATGGGAAATGACTCTTATGGATCCCTTAAGCTCTCAACTCCTCTTGATTCATATGTTTAACATTTTGAGCTTGCTGGATGTTCATTTTTAGGTCATACATTGTTTTGCTTCTTGTGCGTGAGTTGCATTCTTTTAGGCTTTCCATTTGAAGTTCAAATGTTGAATGTGTTTAAGACTTAGGTCTTTCTCCATGCCTATTCTTGCAATTCCTTTTGATGTGTTTGATCCTTTGCTTTGTGCATTCTATCCTCCTATCCCCACCTCTGGCCAATGACCTTTGAGTCCCATTTGAGATGGTTTGATCCCTCCTTTGGAGGTACATGAACATATCATGAAGGTTGATTCTTTGAGGACTTTTCTTGCATGATTATGGTGTTGCTTTGGTTGAGTTGCCCATTTGAGTTCCTTGCTGTCCTCACATTGCCTCCCATTCTCCCATTTAATCATCGCTTCTTCCCTTTCTCGTTTGGTTTGCCTTTGGGCTTGTGGTTGATGACAAATGGTTGTAGGAAGTTCGTTTCTCCCATTTCATCTCACTCTTGTTTGTGTGTGTGCATTCTTTTATTTGCTTGCATCCTTTTGCATCTTCTTATATGCATGCTTGAGGTTGAGATGTGCTTGTGGAGGCTGTTGCCCCACACTTTGTTCCTCCCTCACTTTCATTCTAATTGTGAATTACATGTTTGCATCTTTATCTTCTTCTTCTTTTGCTTCCTTCTTCTTTCTTCTTTGCCATGTTCCTTTAGGACCTCTGATCTCTCTTGTTCAAGATTGATTATGATAGACCTTAGGCTTGAACCCATGCATGATAACATTAGGTAGCATTCCCTTTTCATCCCAATCATAGGTACATTTTGTATGAGAATATTAGGTTGAGTCTTAGTCTCCCTTTAGAGTGTCTTTCTCTTCTCATCTTCAAACATCTTCAAGTTATCTAATAAAGGATAATTTGTGTTGTACGCTACGAGCCTTAAGTACTTGGGGAATGATGATTGGGGGCCTCCTCTCAATTGTCTACAGTGTTTAGCATATGTCCTTTGGACGATATGCGACGCATTCGCTTCTAGGTCATAGTCTTTAGTGCAACATGAGTTTCAAATCATAACTCAATTCACTTCTTTGTCTAAAAAACACAAAAAAAACATCAAATATTTTTATCCTTCGAAATCTTAATTTGGAAACCTTTTTCATAAGGAGAGTTTTGTTAACTCTTGGTTCTACCGCAAACAGGTAACGCCTAAATCTCCATCGGTCGAACTGCATACACCTAACTCGGGCCTAAAACACTTGAACCAACCTGTGGTCTTTGTTAGCCTGAACTACGTTTGCTCTGATTTCTCATACCAGATGAGAATACGTAGGCACAAGACGACGATGTCTTGGCGAGCAACCTTCCCCACTCTCACCCGTAGTTTTCCGAACTACGTTGACTCTAACTTTCCCATTGCACGAGGGAGTACGTAGGCATAGAGCGGTGATGCTCTATCGAGTCTCTTTTCTTTTCTTTTGTCCCTGTGGCCTGTAGCTAGATTGTTCAACACCTTATATAGATAACCAAATGTGGATCCCGTCGAGTACAACAGACGTGAGGGGTGCTAATACCTTCCCCTTGCGTAACCGACTCCCGAACCCAAGATTTGGTTGCGATGACCCGTCTTCTCCCGTTTTCGTTAGGTTTTATCTGGTCGTTTTCTTTCCCTCTTTTGGGATAAATAACGAACGGTGGCGACTCTTCTGTCCTTGTTGGCCCCTCTTTGCAGCGATGCGACAGCTGGCGACTCTACTGGGGATCGAATCCAGAATCTATGGTTCCCTATGCGAGTCAATCCTAGCGCGTGTTTGTTTATCTTTCGGGTGTGTATATATGTGTTGTACTTTATCTTTATTGCATTTTACTTTCAGCATTGTATATATCAGTTTGCTGTGCTATGGGGTGGGAATGTTCCATTGAGAGATGAGTTGGGCCCGGGCTTGAGTACAACTTAGCATTAGACGTGGAAAGTAGTGGTGAACTTGTATGTTTGGCATGCACTAGTTCCCATGAAATTCGCGCTCAGACGAGATTCTCTTTGATGACTTCCTTTCCAGTCCTTTGGACCGTTGAGAGGATTTTAGATCTGAGGATTGTCGACTCTGGGGACCGATCATTTGGAAGTCAGCTAAGTGAGGCCGCTTCGTTAGATTATGATGCCAAATCAGAAACGGTGAACGTATCATCATTTTTCGAAAGTCTGTGACGCTGATGACCGCATAGGGTGTCGTACCTTTATCAGTGATAGGTTCATACCTGTGAGTTGGAAGGGTTATGCAGGAAACTTTGACCTTTAACCTACCCTGGTTTTCTTGTCAGAATGAACCGGTGAACTTGATACAGTGGGTCCTAATGATGGTGCTATGTTCTTGCTAAAGTAGAGCGCTGGTTCTTCTCAACCAACAACACAACAATCTTGATCCCTGCTGCATTTGCATTTGCATTTTCATGTTGCATTTTCATTGACATGTATTTATGTTGCAGGTGCATATTTTCTCCTCGATTCTAGTGATCTTATCTCTTCTCAGACATGGAGCATACCTTGAAGAAGACAATAGCCTATAAGTTTCCTACTCTGGATATTAGATCTTTACTGAGTTTGATTTCTGTGGCTGACAGGAAGGTGATGGAGGATTTCAAAGAATCTCATGGAAAGCTCTTGAGTGTTGTCTGCAACCCTTCAGTATATGAGTTGGGTGGTCTCCAAACTCTTCTTCAGCTCTACCATCCTCAGATGAGGTGTTTCTTGTTTCCAGATTATGTGTTGGCACCTACCCTAGAAAAGTTCTCTGTGTTGTTGGGGGTACCTATATTGGATCCGATGCCATTCTATCACACTGACACTGAGCGTGATCTGGCTAAGCTTGTTGCTTCTCTGCATTTGGATGTTTCTGAGCTGAAGGGGAAATGGGCTAAGAGAAATGGGATGTCTGGTTTTCCTTTATATTTGCTGGTTGCTAGAGCTCAACACTTTGCGAAGGAGGGTTGTTGGGTTGTGTTTGATGCCATCCTAGCAATGTGTATCTATGGTATCATGTTGTTTCCTAATATTCCGGATTTTGTAGATTTGGATGCGTTCCATATCTTTGCTTCAAGGAATCCTGTACATACACTTCTAAGCGATGTATATCATTCTATTCACTACAAGAATGAGAATCAGAGAGGAAAGAACGTATCTTGTTGCGCACCTTTGTTTTACAGGTGGTTTGTTAGTCACCTTCCCAAATCAGATCTATTTGTTGATGCTGCAGGTACTTCAGACTGGTCACAGAGATTGATGGGATTGACTGCTGAGAATATTATCTGGTTTAATAGAGAGATGCTGGGTACTGAGACCATTTATAGTTGCGGTGGATTTCCTAATGTCCCGTTGGTCGGAAGGAAAGGCTGCATCAACTATAACCCATCCTTGGTAGTCAGACAGTTTGGATATGCTCTGAGAGATCCTCCTAAAGAAGAAGAGATACAGGAATCTCTGTATCTCACAGGTTTGCTGGAGGGTGATACTTTGGCTTGAGTAGAGCATGCTTGGAGTAGTATTCACGGGAAAGGGAAAGTTTCATTGGGGAAGAGTAACAGTCGAGCCTATGACCCTTATGTCACTTGGATCCATGACAGAGCAGAGAGAGTATTGATGCCTTTTCCATATTGTGAGCCTTTGTACCCTCTTACGATTGAGGAGCCTACTACGGTCGACATCCAGAGGTATAACCAGTTGTGGTCTGAGAAAGAAGAGTTGCGCAAGGCTAATGAAGAGTTAGAGAAAGAGATTACTCAGCTCCGAAATGAGAAGAATGATGATACTTATGCAACTAAGAAGAAAACTGAGCTGGTAAACAAGTTGGGTACAGATTTGACCAAAGCAATTTGTGCTTGAGAATGTTTGGGTTTAGATATAAAGGTTGTCAACGACGTTCTTACTTCTAAGAAAAAGGAGTTGGATAGAGCTTATCTGGAGATCTCCAAGTTCAATGCACAGTGGAATGCTACTCTTACCAACAACAAGGAGCGGGAGGATGGATTGAAGTCATAGATTGCTAGGTTGAAGACTCAGCTGACCTTGAAGGACGAGAAGATTGCATCACAAGCCTCACTTCAATGTGACAGTGATTGTAGACTGAATGAAGCTATTGCAACCTTAGAGGACTACAGGGCTAGAGCTAATACAAAGAGGTGCAAACTCGAGGAGGTCTTTAGCGAGGGAGCCTGGGAGGATTACACTCAGGGTTTGTAGGCTACTATTAGCCAACGAGACTTACTCATCCAGGGGTTGCTCGTCGGGCCAGATCATCCCGAGACGAAGGAGCTGCTAGATGATTTTCAGTCTCGTCATCGTACCTGATGCTTTTCATTCTCTTTGTAGTCTGTGGCTATATTGTTATATGTTGACCATCACCTGACTTGTTGGTTGAGGTCACTGTTGATTCTATTATACTCAGTGTTGTACTTATACATTGCCTGTTGGGCTCTTGTTTATGTATGAGGAGTTTTGCTCTATGCTTGTCTATGGGTTCCCCAGTGTTGTGTTGTTATCTCGGAACTAGAATCGAGGGGGAAATCTCCCTAATGCATAGATACATGTACGCATTTTTGCATCATTCTGCACTTTTGCATCGCAGGTGCATCGGAACCGTTAACCTTATTTCCTGTGGTTCGTTAGTTTGTTTCAGGATAGATAATCAGACAGTTCACCGTTACAGTACCAGAGGGAATCAATGCAAGGTCATGGAACAAATGCAAGCTGAGATGCAGGATCTTAGGGACAGGATGTCCCAATTTATGGACTTAATGCAGGGTGTGGCAAACAGCCAGGAGAAACTAAGGACCTTGGTGCAGCCATTGATTTCTAGAGTTGACAATAATGGTGTGCTTCACGGGGGAACTGCTGCTAATCCTCCTCGTGGTGATGATGCACCACATGCTCATGCTATCCCTACAACAGTTATCCCTCCAGGCGGAGGTAATGCAGGTGGAATCCCTGAGGTGGTGTGTGCTATGCATGGCAACAACGTTCCTCAGTGGGAGGAAGATCAGCAGGAAGATGCGTTCTCTCTGCGCGATGTTGGTGTTGGGTTGCCGTCTGAGGCTGATAAGAGGTTTAGGCTGATTGAAGAAAAGATGAAGTCTTTTGAAAATCAGAACTCCATGGTACTAGACATGGCTAATCTGGGACTGATCCCAGACTTGAAAGTACCGCTGAAATTCAAAGTTCCCGACTTTGATAAATACAAAGGCACAACTTGCCCACGGGTTCATCTGCGCTCTTATTACCGTAAGATGTCTGCTTACTCAGATGACGAAAAATTGCTGATGCATTTTTTCCAAGACAACCTTTTTGGACCTTCTCTTGAGTGGTATATGAGCTTGGAACCAATTAATATTCGCAGTTGGAGGGACTTAGTTGAAACCTTTGTAAAACACTATCAGTACAATAACGACCTTGCGCCAAACAGGGTCCAGCTGCAGAATCTTTCCCAGAAGAACAACGAGTGCTTCAAAGAGTACGCCTAGAGGTGGCGTGAGCTAGCAGCTAGGGTGCAGCCTCCCATGGTAGAGCGAGAATTGATTGATATGTCCGTTGCTACGTTGTCGGACGTATATTATGAGAAGTTGATTAGTAGTATGTCAGGTAGTTTTTCTGATCTGGTTATTACTAGGGAGAGGGTGGAGAATGGCATTAAGCTTGGTAAAATTCATGCTGGCGAAGGATCCTCAACTGGAGGAGGAAGGAAGCCGTTTGGCAATAAAAAGAAGGAAGGTGAGACTAACGCAATGTCTAGTTCTTGGAACAAAAACAGAAATCAACGTCAGCCATATCATCAGCAACAGCAGGTTACAAGTATCACAATACCAGCCGTACCATAACAACAGCCACAACAGCAACAGAATCAACAAAGCTATGCGCCCAGACAATTTCAGGATCGCAGGAGAACCGTCAATAGACAGTTTAACGCGCCTCCAATGCCATATTCTCAATTGCTTCAGCACTTGTTACAGTTGCAGTTGATACAGAAGAGAACTTTAGCTCCTCTGACAGGTGCACCACCACCAGGGTACGATGCCAATGCTCGTTGCGAGTTTCATTATGGCGCACCGGGGCACAATATTGACAACTGTAAGGCATTTAAACACAAAGTTCAAGACTTGGTGAATAGCAAAGCTATAAACTTTTCTCACGACGCGCCCAACATCGTGCAGAACCCCATGCCCAATCATGAGGCAGCCGGAGTCATTGCTATCATTGAAGATGAAAGTTTGAATTTGGTGTCGGATGTCAATGAGTTAAAGACGTCGTTAAGCTTTGTAAAAGACAAGTTATTGAAGGGAGGTGTGTTCCTGGGATGTGATGAGTTCAGTGCTGAATGTTTGAGTCATCCTGAGAGATGTGACAAGCTGAAGAGCTACATTCAGAATATGATTAATGATGGAGTCTTGCAATTCGACAAGGTTGCTGAAAAGAAAACTAAAGAAATAGTGACTGAAGAGAGGAATGGGGTTGCGACAATCTCGATTATGTACAAAACTATTACTATTTCCGCTCCACCAAGGATGCCCACCATTATCATCACCAAAGCTGGTCCTGTGCCATATGAGAGTACCAAAGCAATTCCGTGGAATTACGGAGCGGAGGTATATTGTAACGGGCAGAAACAAGAGTTGAAGAATTTACCGGTTGATTCTATGGATAATCTAGTTGGAGCTGGGGGAATTACTCGAAGCGGAAGAGTGTTCTCATCACCTGAAGTGGTCGCTGACAGAGCTGATAAGGGGAAGAAAGTAGTGGTTGAAGAAACTTCTCAAGCTGGTGAGAAGGACTCTTTGGAGAAGAAAGCGGAGGAGTTCATGAGATTGATAAGAAAGAGTGATTACAACATTGTTGATCACTTGCAGTAAACTCCCTCCAAGATATCCATCTTGTCTTTGTTGTTGTGTTCGGAAGCTCACCGAAATGCTTTGTTGAGAATCCTAAATACCGCCTATGTACCCCATGAGATTTCGGTAAACCAACTCGAAGGGGTTGTAGCATATGTAAATGCAGGCAATGGGCTGGGATTCACGGATTTGGACTTGACCCCGAAGGGAAGGAACCGTAACTGTGCCTGCACATATCTATTGAATGTCGAGGAGCCGTTCTGTCACACGTGCTGGTTGATATAGGGTCATTCTTGAATGTACTTTCGAAGAAGGCGTTGATGAAATTGGATACCCGCGGTATAACGTGTACGCCAAGTGACTTGGTAGTACGTGCTTTTGATGGGACTCGTAGGTCTGTATTTGGAGAGTTGACGCTGCCAATTCAAGTTAGCCCTGAAGCTTTTGATGTTGTATTCTACATCATGGACATTCATCCAGCTTATAGATGTCTGCTTAGACGTCCCTGGATTCATTCAGCAGGCGCCGTAACATCCATGCTGCACCAGAAGTTGAAATACATGGTGGGTGGCAGTGTTGTCACTGTATGCGGAGAAGAGGATATAATGATTAATCATTTATCTTCATTCAAATACGTTGAGGTGGATGGAGAAATCCATGAGACTCTGTGCCAGGCCTTGGAAACTATGCAAGTCAAGGATGAAGCACCGGTTGTGAGCAAAGCGCCCGAAGTGGCCAGGTCGTCTTTCAAAGAAGTCCAGGCAGTGGTACAGGCTGAGGCAGCACCAGGTTGGGGTCAAGTGCTGAATATACCTAACAAGCAAGACAAATTTGGTTTGGGATACTGTCGCTAATGCGAAAATCGAGGCCGGAAATGACAGAAGAGTCGCATCGTGCGTTATTTATCCCAAGAGAGGGAAAGGAAACGCTCAGAGAAAACCTAATGAAAAGAGGGATAAGATCGGTCATTGCAACCAAATCTCGGGTTTGGGAGTCGGTTATGCAAGGGGAAGGTATTAGCACCCCTCACGTCCACGCTTGTTGTCTATCTAAAAGGGTGATTGAAACTATCTAACTACAGGCTTGAGGACAAAAGAAAAAGCAGTGACTCGGCAAAGCAACGATGCTTTGTGCCTACGTATCTCATCTGAAATGAGAAGTCAGAGTCAACGTAGTTCGGCTAACTACGGGTGAAAGGGGGGAAGGTTGCTCGCCAAGACATCGCGTCTTGTGCCTACGTATCCTCGTCTGGTACGAGAAATCAGAGCAAACGTAGTTCGGGTTAATAAGAACACCGATTTGGTTTAGCACTTTTTTAGGCCCGAGTAGGGTTAACAAGTAGTTCTAGCAGTTGGTGTATGCGGCTCGAGCATGGGAGACATAGGCGTTACCGTTTGCGGTAGAACTAAGAGTTAACAACACTCTTGTTTATGAAAATGTTTTCCTAATTAAGGGCCCCAAAAGGGAAAAAATAAGTTTGAATGATTTGTTTTTATGTTTTTTTTAGAGGAGAAGTGTTTTGAACTTGGTTTGTTTATAATGTATGTTGTACCAAAGTCTAGAACCTAGGATCGAATGCGTCGCATATCTCCCTAAGGACGTATACTAAACACTCTAGGAAATTGAGAGGTGGCCCCTCAATTACCATTTCCCAAGTATAAGGTTTATGGCACAACATCCATTATCTTTATTAAGTGTTTTATGATTGTTTTGAGATGAGAAGAGAAAGGATACTAAAAGGGGGACTAGATCCAAACCTAAAGTTATCATGCAATGGTGATCCTAAGATTGAGATACAGGAAATGCTACCTAATGTTATCATACATGGTTAAGATCCTAATGTCTAACATAATCTCCCTTGAGAGATTAGAGGTCCTAAGGGAAAGGAGACAAAGAAACAACAGGAAACAACATAAACATGCAAGGATACAAACATGGAATGCAAATGAGGGAGTAAATTGTGTGGGGTAAAGACCACCACAAGCTCATCTTAACCTCAAACAACAATATGATATATGCAAGAAATAAAGGAACAAGGAATACATCAATAGGAATACATAAGAGCATCAAGAGTGGGATGAAATGGCTTAAACCAAACAACATCAACCATAATGCCACAAAGCAAAACAACATGAAAAGAACAAAGACAAGAACCCTAACTCAAAGAGGGGTTAGAACAAAAGAAGAAAAACAGCAAGGCATTCCCAAATATCATTCAACCAAGGCATCATTATTATTTGTGCAAAAAGATGCAACAAAAGTGTCCTCATGGTTCACCATTCAATTCATGTTTCAAACACCTCCAAAGGAGGGAACTTAGATAAGCCTAAATGGTGTTCCAAAGTCCTTGGACAGCAAGGGGAATGAAATAAAGGTTCTCAAAAGAAAAAGCAAGTAAATCACAAGGAAATGCAAGCAAAATCCCAAAAGAAAGCAAGCTTGTTTCACAATGAAACCCTAGTTGGAAACTCAAAAGTTACCAAGCAAATGAACAAGCAAAACCAAATGTTATGACCTAAAAATGAGCAAGCACCATCCTTAACATGTTAAAAACATGAATCAATAGGCATTGAGAGCTCAAAGGATCCAAAGATGTCATGTCCAAGTCAAACTAGGTCAAGAGGTATGTATGAACCTTCCCTTAGGGTAACTTCACTTGCAAATTACTCTAAAAATAGGAAAATGATTCAAAAATTACCAAATAAAATACAAGAAGCCCATAAATGTGTTGGCAATCAGAGGCCAAAATATTGTAATCAAAATCACTTCACAACATCACCATAGAAATTGATTTACAAGGGTGTTCCATTGTGAAAGAGGATTGTTTAGGGTCAACTAAAAGGCATCAAAAGTCAACCAATCAGGGGCAAAATGGTCCTAAAAAATTCTTCAACTCATCATTGATATGAGGATTGAATTTCATTCATTGGATCAAAATTAAATGAGAGAAATAAAATCAAGAACAAAACAAGTCAAGATTTAAGTTACATAAAACACTTCCAAAGTTAAATCCCATTTTTAATTGAAAAATAAATCATAAAATAAAATAAAAATTTCTAAAAATAAGAGGACATCTCAAAGATTCTAAAACATATTTTTTTTTTGGGATTTTATGATCTTTGGAAGTATTTTAAAACAAATTAAATCTAAACAGAACTAAAAATAAAACAAAAGGAAAATAAAATAAAAAACAATGGGCTGGGGGTGCCAATAGCAGCCCAGTTCAGTTGAAATCCAAAGGGTCAGCGCGTAGGGGTGTGTGGATAATAAGCCCAGTCCAACAGAAAATGAAAAAGAAAATAAACGTGTGGGCTCAGTGTGGCACAGTCAACCAAGGCATATGGTGGAATTCATCCTAGCACGTCTGATCTATTGGTATGCAGAGCAAGTGGCTCACACGTTGCCAAATCAATTAATGAATTTTAAAACAGATTCAGTGTGACAAGTCAAAGAGGGACCATGGTGTTTCTTAATCTGGGCCATGAAATAAAAAAAGTAATCAAATCCAACGCGCCAGGGCCAGCCACCTCATCACCTTCAACCTTTAAAAAAGGGAGGGAGAACCAGACGCCGGAACCACTGTTTCGATCGTCTTCTCCGGCGAAATGCCAAATCTCAACCAAACTCAAAAAACGATTTTCACTTGCTCACCACTTTTTCTCAATGCTCTCTCACTCAAACTCTCACCAAATCAACTTCTGAACGCATGGAAATGATCCTGGGAATATATATGTTGGATTCAGATTAAAAGCAAGCCCAATTCTGTTCCCTTTGGCCCAATTTGATTTTCACTTTTTCACTCTAAAGTAAAATGAATAGTGCACAAAATTGTACTTGCCAAGCTGTAAAAAATGGCACAGCTGACTTGCATTTGAAGCTAGTGAATCAAAGGGCTGAAAATGATCCCTTGGTTTCATCTTATGGTATGCTTTTGGTGTGTAACTTAGTCTTGAAGAAACCATGGAAATGGCCACCAAAATGCACTCAAATTCCATATCCAATTATGGCATTGTGTTCCAAATGTGCTTTGCACTCAAAATATGCATAAGGTTGGTTCCAAATGTTTTCAAATGAATTAATTTTGATTTTTCCCTTTTTAAGCCTTTTTCATGGAAATTCAATTAGGGATTCTTCAATCTAGGCCAAACCCTTGATGACTTGATGCTTGGTTGAGCAAATGACCCCATTTGGAGCAAGTTTGATGTTGGAAAGATTTCCATTTAAAGTGTGCAAAGTGGTGAAATTGACCTATAATGAAAATGACTTGTAATCTTGCTTTCCCAAAATACCCCTGCCTTGCAAGTCTCATAACTTGAGTTCCACAAATCAGATGAAGGACTTCTAGTACTCTTTGGAAAGCTAAGATCATGAGGAACAACTTTCATGTTCCAATCAAGGACTTCTAGTACTCAAAAGAAATATAATAACATGCTCTACAAGTTCCATGTTGGTCAAAAGTTGATATGAGACTTGTATCTTGAGATAGGTGGTCTTGAAGTTAGGCACTGGACAGGGGATTTTACACTGAGAACCCTAATTCAGTCACTCCTCACACTCTTGATTCTTGATGAATTGATCTTGAAATGATATCCCATGTATCCTAACACAAAATTCCATGACCATGAAGATTTAGAATTGAGTCTTAATCTCCTTCAATTTCACAGTTGACTTAGGGTTGCCCAGATGAAAACCCTAATTGCACCATCTTCAACTGTAACTCTTCACACTTGGTATAAACACTTGAATGAACTCCAAAATGACCCTCAAGGCCTCCAATGAGCTTAAATGAGAATCCCCCTTCATAACCATGGGCTTGTGATCCTCATATGGTCTTCACATGGCCTATAAGACAGGAGGTGAACCACACACACTTATCTGTTTATCCAAAGGGCTTTGACTTGTCTTTGATGATGATAACCCCCTTGTTGACTTGAATACAACCTCTTGATTAGGCTCAGAATCCTTGGCACATTCTTCTTGTTGCAGACACATCTCTTGATCCCCTGTAAAAATGCAAAATGCTATGCAATGTAATATGCTAGAACAATGAAATGAAACATAAACCAAGTAAAGAAAAGGTTGGCAAAATTTTGGGGTACAAAAGCTGCCCCTATCCAAGCGACTTGGACCTGAAGGGATGAAAAGCGAAGAGCTTTCAGACATTCAAGGTAAAAGGCGGTTGAATACCAAATAACCCGGAAATTTGCCAACCGCAGAATGAAACCTTCAACATCGCCGTCAAGAGCCTATATCAAATAGAATATCTAACTTCGCCATCAGTCAATAATCATCTGACTTCACCGTCAGTCATCAATCATCTGACTTCGCCGTCACTCCTCAAAATAATTAGTATCTGACCTCGCCGTCATTCGTCAAAATACTTTGACTTCGCCGTCGGAACTCCATATTAAATCTGACTTCGCCGTCAATTCTCCAAACCATCTAACTTCGTTGTCAACCCTCAATAATAATATGACTTCGCTATCAATTCTCCAAACCATATGACTTCGTCGTCGGAAACCAAACATCTGTGGGGAATAAAAAAAATCTGACATCACAGCCAGGAAATCAAACACCTAACTTCGTCGTCAAGTAACCAAACATCTGACTTCGTCATCAGAAAACCAACCATCTGACTTCACCGTCAGAAAACAAACATCTAACTTCACTTTCAGAGAATAAACATCTAACTTTGCCGTCAGAGAACAAACATCTAACTTCACCGTCCAAAGGAAAATATCTAACTTCGCCGTCAGAAGACAAATATCTAACTTCACCGTCAGAGAACAAACATCTAACTTCACCGTCAGAGAATCGAAGGTTGATAGGAATCCAACATCACAGCTAGGAAACCAAAAGTAGATCGAGATATGATGTCACTGCCAAGATTACTAAACATCTGACATCACCGCCAGAAAAACCGAAACATCTGGAGAGAAGAGCTTCACAAAAACGCAGTCCGCACAGGCCGGGATGGTAATCACCTGCGGGATATACTTAAAAGCAAAGAGGTAACAACCTGGTTTATGTTTCAAAATGCATATGTTTGAAGATGGCGTAATGCTCCATACGAAATGGAAATGCTACGCGTTTGGGAAGATGCTATGCACGATACAAATTGCAAAGGAACCACTTCAACAAAATAAATGCTGAAAAGAGGAAAACAACTCCGCTGGGGGGGGGGGGGGAAACTAGGCACGCCTAGTGCCTACGGGATCATGCTGGGGAATACAAGCCTTAGATGGCCTTCGAGATAACTTCCGGGTAAAACTGTTTTGCTAAGCACAAATCCACTCCGCTGGGAATCAAAATCAAACTCTGCTGAGGATGGAGAATAAACAATCTCGGGGGATAAAACCAACCCACTGACTTGGCTGGGGATTAGGTAAGGAGGGAATCGACATCGACCTCTGCTTTGGGGAAAATGAGCACAATAGTCAACAATATCGACCTCTGCTTAGGGAAAATGAAACAACAACCCGGACTCTAAGGGGACAGGAGCTAATCGTTCAGACTCCGTGGGGGAAACGAAATTCTGCATTCATTCTATTGCTGGGGATAAACCCTCATCTACCTGTTGGAAATGATCATATTCTGCTGGAGACATCAATCTCAACCTGCTGAGGACAACCTTAAATGTATGAAGTTTCAAACTGCCAGGGATGTGAGCATTTCCATTAGATGAGGGACTTCTGGAAAAGTTCGAGGATGAGCGACCTGCAAATAACAAACAAGCAAAAATGTTTTGTGCCGCAAACTTCATCTTACTTATCACCTGTGACTTTATTCAAGCAAAAACATTGTTTCGATTATGGTTGGCAGAGCCCACAAAATTATGTATGCAAAGTTTTATCAAAAACATCAGGCATCTTTTACAAACAAAACGGTAAAAGCTGAATCAAAGACAAAGGTTTTATGAATAGTATGTTTTATTGATAAATAGCCTGTAAATAGGAAAATTTACAAGGGGACGCAACTCCTGAAATGAGAAAGCTGCGTAAGAAAAATACAGAAATGCATAAGAATATACAAAAATGTCGGCAATATGGCATCGACAACCACTATAGAACGACTCAAATACGACTCGCGTGACTTCAACGCCTTTCCAATGCTTCGTCTTCTGAAGAGATTGATTTGGACGGATGATTCTCGAGTCTTCCCATAATCCACTGTGCTTTGAGGATCTATGCACGGACCGTAGTTGTTCGCTTTTCAAATCCCTAACTTTTTCCTGAATTGCCCTTGCGGGTTTTCGATTCACCGGGATACCCATTTTTGCCAAAGTCACCCTTTCAGGTTTTCAACTTTGCGGGTTTACATTTTTTCTTTTATCCCTAATTTTTGCCCGAACCCATTCTTTTTATGGTTCGCCGGGATGCCCCATTCTTGCCTGGATTTTATTTTTCTTTCCAGTGGGTCTATTTTAAGCAAAGTATTTTTTGACTGCGTCCACGTTCACGGGGGACGTAAAATCTTCACCATCCATGGTTGAAAGTAGCCAGGCTCCTCCGGAGAAGACTTTGCTCACAACATACAGACCTTCATAATTGAGAGTCCATTTGCCCCTGTGATCGTTATGTGGTGGGAGAATCCGCTTCAACACCAAATCACTTGCCTGAAAGCTTCGAGGACGTATCTTCTTATCGAAGGCTTTCTTCATCCTACTTTGGTATAGACGACCGTACGCGTTGGACACCAACCTTTTCTCATCCATCAAACTGAGATGATTCAACCTATTCTTCACCCATTCTGCTTCATCTAGTTTGACGTCATCCAGAACTCTCAAGGAAGGTATCTCGACTTCTAATGGTAGGAAATCTTCCATACCATACACCAACGAGAAAGGCATTGCCCCGGTTGAAGTACGCACCGAGGTACGATATCCATGTAAAGCAAAAGGCAACATCTCATGCCAATCCTTGTAAGTCACAACCATCTTCTGCACTATCTTCTTTATGTTTTTGTTGGCCGCTTCCACAACGCCATTCATCTTCGGACGATAAGGAGACGAATTGTGATGCTCAATCTTAAAGTTCTGGCACAACTCCTTCATCATCTTGTTATTCAGATTGGAGCCATTATCGGTAATGATCCTTTCAGCTATCCCATAGCGGCAGATGATGTCTCTATTGATGAGCCGGGCTACAACTTGCTTTGTGACATTAGCATAGGAGGCTGCTTCGACCCATTTGGTGAAGTAGTCAATCGCCACTAAGATGAAACGATGCCCATTGGATGCAGTCGGCTCGATATTTCCAATCATATCAATTCCCCACATGGAAAAGGGCCACGGAGATGACATGACATTCAAAGGACACGACGACACATGAATCTTGTCGGTATAGATCTGACATTTGTGGCATTTCTTGGCGTACTTGAAGCAATCAGACTCCATAGTTAACCAATAATACCCTGCTCTCAACAGCTTTCGAGACATGGCATGCCCCCCCCCCCCCCCCCCCCCCCCCGCATGTGTCCCAAAGGCTCCTTCATGGACCTCTTCCATAAGAAACTTCTCTTCTTTTTCGTCCACACATCTTAGCAGCACTAAGTAAAAGTTCCTTCGATAGAGTACAATGTCTGGATTCAGATAGAAGTTACCCGATAACCTCCTCAAGGTCTTCTTATCCCGGGCCGATGCCCCAGGCGGATACTCTTGATTCTTGAAAAATTCTGGATGTCGTAATACCATGGCTTGCCATCAGAAGCTTCTTCTATTGCGAAAACGAATGTCGGCCTATCAAGGCGCAATATAACAATTCTTGGTGCATCGTTTCAGAAATTCACTTTGTACATTGAAGATAAAGTGGCCAAGGCATCTGCCATCGGATTTTCTGCTCTCGACACATGGTGAAACTCTACATGATCGAAGAAAGGTAGAAATCCTCTCACGTAGTTCATATAAGGGATCAGATTTGGTCGGCGCGTCTCCCACTCTCCTTTGATCGGATTGACCACTAAAGCTAAATCACCGTAGACATCAAGGTTCTTGATTCTCAGATCGATTGCTTCCTCGATACCCATGATACATGCTTCATATTCGGCCTCGTTGTTTGTACAGGGAAATGTCAACCTGGCAGTGAAGGGTATATGCGTCCCATGAGGGGTTGTAATGATTGCCCCAATTCCACTGCCGTAGGAGTTAACAGCACTGTCAAAAACAATTTCCACTGGGAACCCAACTCAGGACCTTCGTCTGGCAACGATTCATCACAATCTTTCATCTTCAAGTACATAATGTCTTCGTCGGGAAAATCAAACTTCATTGGCTGATAGTCGTCAATTGGTTGCTCTGCAAGATACTCTGACAGAACACTCCCTTTAATAGCTTTCTGAGACACATACTGAATGTCGTATTCTGTCAGAACCATCTGCCATCTAGCAATCCTTCCTGACAGTGCTTGTTTTTCAAATACATACTTAATCAAATCCATCTTTGAAATTAACATGGTTGTATGGTTTAGCATATACTGCCTTAGGCGTTTGGCGGCCCAAGCCAGTGCGCAACAAGTTTTCTCCAACATTGAGTATCTGGACTCACAGTCTGTGAACTTTTTACTCAAGTAATAAATTGCATGCTCTTTTCTTCTAGTCTCGTCATGCTAACCGAGAACACAACCCATGGAATTCTCAAGGACTGTTAAGTACATTATCAACGGTCTTCCAGCCACCGGGGGCATTAATATTGGAGGTTCCTGCAGATACTCTTTTATTTTCTCAAACGCTTTCTGACAATTCTCATTCCAAACGACCGCCCGATCTTTCTTTAGTAACTTAAATAATGGCTCATAAGTGGTTGTGAAGTGAGATATGAACCGAGCGATGTAGTTCAATCTACCTAAGAAACCACGAACTTGTTTCTCGGTCTTTGGTGCTGGCATTTCTTGAATTGCTTTGATCTTTGCAGGATCAACCTCTATACCTTTCTCACTGACAATGAACCCAAACAACTTTCTCGACCGCACACCGAAAGTGCACTTGTTTGGATTCAGCCGAAGTTTGAACTTCATCAATCTCTCAAACAGCTTTAGAAGATTCACCAGATGCCCCTCCTCCATTTGGGACTTTGCGATCATATCATCGACATATACTTCAATCTCATGATGAATCATATCATGAAAGAGAGTCACCATAGCTCGTTGATAAGTTACCCCTGCGTTCTTCAAACCAAAAGGCATTACTTTATAGCAGAACATTCCCCATGGCGTGATGAAAGTCGTCTTCTCCATATCCTCCGGCGCCATTTTAATCTGATTGTAGCCCGAAAAAACTTCCATGAAAGAAAACACTGAGAATTGTGCGGTGTTATCAACAATCACGTCAATATAAGGGAGCAGAAAATCATCCTTTGGGCTCGCTCTATTCAGGTCTCTATAATCAACACACATCCTGACTTTGCCGTCCTTCTTAGGCACGGGCACAATGTTTGCAACCCACGGAGGATAATTGGTCACAACAAGAAATCCGGCGTCTAATTGCTTCTGGACCTTTTCTTTGATCTTCACTGCCATATCAGGACTGGTTCTTCTCAACTTCTGTTTAACAGGAGGACACTCTTCTCGAAGAGGCAGATGATGAACTACAATATCCGTGTCGAGTCTGGGCATATCTTCATATGACCAAGAAAAAACATCCTTGTACTCTTGGAGCAAGTCAACCAGTCTTCGCTTGACATCATTTTGCAGCGCGACCCATATTCTGACCTCCTTATTATCTTCCTCAGTTCCCAGGTTGACGACTTCAACTTCCTCCTGATGAGGCAGGATGACCTTCTCCTCTTGTCTTAACAATCTGGCAAGTTCTTCGGGTAGGTATTCGTCTTCGTCAATCTCTTCTTCCACTTGAAAGATCGGATTTTCAAAGTCACACCGAGTCATAGACGAGTCTGGGTCGATGGTATCTGAGATGTGTAACGTGCAATGATGATGATTTTATGCTTAAATGATATGAAAACAAACAAACACAAACCACATTGCCATTTTATTGTTAGAAAAAAAAAACAAGAAAAACAAGGATCACAAAATTTTGAATGAAAAGACGCCTTTTTGATTGATAATGATAAAAGATTGTTTGCACACATAACATATAGGCCCCTACAAAATAAAGACCACTATGCTCCGGGCAGAGCATATGGCAATACATTAATCAAAACAAAGCAATTACTCTTCATAGGTCACAGAGATAACTTCTTCCACGGTCCAATTCTTCAAACCCTGGCCAGGGATAAATCGCTTGATCCACGCATCCATGTCGCAGTCGCTGTCTCCTTCCTCGTCAGATACGACATTGAGTCTCTCGAATATGACCCCACCACTGGTGAACTGAACAGGTCCTTTGTAACGCGGAGCGTTTTGTCAAGAAGATGCATATGGGCTGTATCCCAATCCAAACTTATCTTGTTTGTTGGGGACGCTTACCACCTGCCCCCATCCTTGTGCTGATCCGGATTCCACTATGGCTTGGGCTTCCTTGTATGACGACATGGCAACTTCTGGAGCTTTGACCTCGACCGACGCCTTTTCTTTGATTTGGACAGTCTCAAAGGCCTGACACAGTGTTTCATGAATTTCACCATCGACTTCCACATATTTGAATGAAGACAGATGGCCCACCATGATGTCTTCCTCTCCACAAACAGTCACAATATTTCCATCCACCATGTACTTCAATTTCTGGTGCAAAGTCGATGTCATAGCTCCCGCTGAGTGTATCCAAGGCCGACCCAAAAGGCAGCTATAAGCAGGCAGGATATCCATGATGTAAAAAAATGCTTCAAACACCTCCGGGCCTACTTGGATAGACAGAGTTATCTCCCCAAAAATAGATCTTCAGGTTCCATCAAAATCTCGCACAACCAAATCACTATGCGTACAATAAAGACCCTGATGGTCTATCTTCATCAATGCTTTCTTTGGCAATACATTCAAGGATGACCCTGTATCAACGAGGACCGACGACATCACTGTTCCTCGGTCTGAGAGCTTTCTTCAACCACCACCTTTCCTTTACCTTTATTGGTTCTTTCTGCATTTACTTCGGGAGGTGCAAATACTCTCCCACTTCGAGTCATTCCTTCGGTTCCTACCAAATTGTCAATCGAGTCAAAGGGCGAACTCTTTAATTCCTGCTTCTGCCCATTGCAATAGACCTCGGCCCCATAGTTCCAAGGGATCACTTTAGAGCTTTCATAGGGTAAAGGTCCTGCCTTTGTGAATATAATAGAGGGCCTCGTCGGAGGCGCAAAAGTTGTAATTGTTTTGTACGGGATGGAGATGGTGGCCACCTCGTCCTTATCTTCAATGACTACCTCTTCAACATTCTTCTCACAGATTCTATCAAATTGCAATAGATCGTCATCCGTCATGCGCTGTATATGGTTCTTCAGATTTCGACATCGTTCGGGACAAATCATACAGTCTTCACAATCCTCTCCACATCCCGGGAACACCCCTCCTGCTAACAACTTGCTCTTCACAAAACCTAACAGCGTCTTCAAATTCTCCACATTGGACACCAAGTTCAGGCCTTCTTCATTGACAATAGCATTCACACCACCACCCCTACCATGGTTAGGCATGGGATTTTGATTCATGTTTGGCGCATCCTGATTGAAGTTGATAGCCTTACTATCAACAAGGTCTTGTACCTTGTGTTTGAAGGCTTTACAGTTGTCGATGTTATGGCCGGGGGCGCCAGAGTGGAATTCACACCTAGCATTGGCGTCATACTCGGGAGGTGGTGGGCCAGTTAGAGGTGCCATTGTCCTTTTCTGGATCAACTGCAGTTGAATTAAGTGTTGTAATAACTGAGCGTAGGGCATCGGTGGTGTGTCAAAGTGCTTATCCATCAACCTTCTCCGATCTTGGAACTGCCTCGGTGCATAATTTTGTTGTTGAGGTCGTTGTTGCTGTTGCTGACATGGTTGTTGTTGCTGAGGCTGTACCGCCGGGATGGCAATACTAGCTACTTGTGGAGGTTGTTGATAATACGGTCGTTGTTGACGCTGATTCAGGTATCTATTTCAATTGTTTAAGCCGGACACTGCATTTGTCTCATTATCTCTCTTCTTCAAACCAAAAATATTTCTTCCACCTCCAAATGAGGTCCCTTCCCCTGGCTGTATCTTTCCCATCTTAATACCGTTTTCGACCCTCTCGCCGGTAATAATCAGGTCCGAAAAGCTCCCAGACATGCTGCTCACTAACTTATCATAGTAAATTCCTGGTAATGTAGCCACAAACTGATCAATTAGTTCTCTCTCCACCATGGGGGGTTGAACCCTGGCAGTAAGCTCTCTCCATCTCTGCGCGTATTATTTAAAGCATTCGTTACTTCTCTGCGATAAATTTTGAAGTTGCACTCAGTTTGGTGCTAAGTCATTGTTGTATTGGTAGTGCTTAACGAAATCCTCTGCCAGATCCCTCCAACTTCTGACATTAACTGGCTCTAGGCCCATATACCATTCGAGGGATGGTCCCGACAGACTATCTTGAAAGAAATGCATCAACAACTTCTCATCATCAGAGTATGCAGACATCTTTCGGAAATAGGAGCGAAGATGCACTCTTGGACACGTTGTTCCTTTGTATTTATCAAAATCTAGCACCTTGAACTTTGGAGGAATCCTGAGTCCTGGAATCAATCCTAGGTTTGACATATCCAGACCCATAGTATTTTGGCTTTCAAGGCTTCTCATCTTTTCCTCAATCACCTTGAATCTTCTATCAGCGCCGGGTTGCAATCCTGCCCCAATATCTCCCAGAGAGAAAATGTCCTCTTGATCATCTTGATCCCACTAGGGACCGTTGTTACATTGTACAGGGCCCATAGGAACTGGGATGGGAATTCCAGTCTGGTTTCTTCCGCCCGGAGGGACAACCGTTGGGATAGCATCTGCCCGCGGCGTACTGTTTTCCTCTGGAGGTGGTACAGCAGCGCTTCCACCGTGTAGAACCCCACTACCATCAACTCTTGACACCAGAGGTTTCACCAATGTCCTCAACTGTTCTTGGCCATTGGCTACGCCCTGCATCATGTCCATAAACTGCGCCATCCTCTCGCGAAATTCCTGAAGCTCGAGCTGAACTTGCTCCATAATCCTTTGTTGGTTCCCCCTCGTAGAGTATCTGTGGAATGTCGGGTCTACTATCCTGTGAACTGAAGGAAACCACATAGAGATAAGATTAACGGTCCCAAGAACACTTGCTATGCGAAATGATAAATGATGCAAAAGATGCAGAATGCAGACATGTAAATATGTTTCAGGTAAATTTCCCCCTCGATTCTAATTTCCGAAAGAAGAAGCAACCATGAAAAATCCCACAGACAAGTGAACAAAATCTCCTCGTATAATAACAAGCCAACCAACACTACGTATACATCAGTTGAGTACAAAATAGAGATGACCTCAGTCAACAAGCTTGATGATGGTCGACACATAAGAAAAACAACAAGATACAAAGAAAGATAATCAAGCTGAGCGCCGAGATCGGAAATCCTCTAGCAGCTTCCGCGTCTCTGGATGATCTGGTCTGGCAAGTAGACCCTGTATGAGTTGCTCTCGTCGGCCTATGGTACGCTGTAGACTATCAACATGGTCATCCCATGCTCCTTCTCCAAAGCATGCTTCAAGTCTGCTTCTCTTGGTATCTGCCCTCAACCTACAATCTTTCAGGTCTACGATAGCTTGGCTCAATCTATGCTCACTGTGATATCTGAGAGATTCTTCCGCTGAGATCTTCTCGTCTTTTGCTTTGAGTTGACTTTTCAACTTGGTGATCTGTTGTTTCAGCTTATCCTCTCGCTCCTTGTTGTTAGTGAGCGTGGGGTTCCATACTGATTCAAAATTAGAGATCTCTAAGTAAGCCTTGTCCAGATCCTTCTTTTTGGTAACAAGCACACTATGGACAACGTTCATATCTTGGCCTGTGCGTTCTCTATCACTATTCTCCTTTGTCAAATCCGTACCTAGTTTGTTGATGACCTTCATTTGTCTTTTGAAAGAATTGACAGCATCAATCTTCTCACTCCGGAGTTGAATGATTTCTTTCTCCAATTCTTCATTTTCTTTCTTCAATTTTTCTTTCTCCAACAACACCTGATTGTATTTTTGAATGTCTACAGTAGTGGGTTCTTCTATCATGAGTGGATACAGAGGTGCAACTGAAGGAAATGACATCAATAACTTCGCAGCTCTATCATGGATCCAAGTAAGGTACAGGTCGTAAGCTCAGCTGTTACTCTTCCCCAATAAAGACTTCCCCTTCCTGTGGATGTTATTCCATGCATGTTCAAGTCTTCCTAAAGTCTTACCCTCCAATAGACCGGTGAGATACAGAGATTCCTGTATCTCCTCTTCCCTAGGAGGCTCCCTCAGTGCATACCCAAATTGTCTGACCAATAAAGAAGGGTTATAGTTGATGCAACCTTTCCTTCCGACCAAAGGGACGTTAGGAAATCCACCACAACTATAAATAATATTTGTACCAAGCATGTCTGGGTCAAACCAAATGATGTTCTCTGCAGATAGACCCATCAACCTCCCCGACCATTCTGAAGTACTAGCAGTGGCAACAAATGGACCCGTCTTAGGCATATGACTGACAAACCAAGCATACAACAGAGGGACACAACAAGCTACATTCTTTCCTCTTCGTTTCTCATTCTTGTAGTGGACAGAATGATAAACATCGCCAAGAAGAGTAGGCACTGGATTTTTTGAAGCCAGAATATGGAACGCATCTACATCCACAAAGTCTGGAAGGTTAGGAAACAAGACGATGCCATATATACAAAGAGCCGGGATGGCACTAAACACAATCCAACAACCATCCTTAGCGCACTACTGAGCTTTCTCAATTAAGCAAGGCAGAGGAAAACCATATACCCCAAGTCTCTGGATCATCTTCCCATTTAACTCTGAAGCCTCAAGATGCAAAATAGCGGTGAGCTCGGCCAGATCAGGCTCAGTATCAACATGAACAAACGACATCCAATTCCGAATGGGTACCCCTAACAGCTCAGAATATTCCTCTAGGGTAGGAGCCAAGACATAGTCAGGAAAGACGAAGCATCTCAACTGGGCATCATAGAACTGTAGGAGAGCATAAACACCACTGATCTCATATGCGGAGGGCTTACAGACATATCTTAATAATCTCCCATAAGACTTCTTGAAATCTTCCATTACTGCTTTTTCACCCAAGGAAATCAAACTCAACAAAGTACTAACATCCGGAGCTGGAAACTTGTAGGCCACTGTACTCTTCAAGGGCTCCATAGCAAGGTTACTAGAATCGGGAGGGAAATAAACACCTGCGACACAAATACATGTTAATGAAATGCAGATGAAAATGAAAATGCAAATGCAAACAAGGGATCAAGATTGTTGTGCTGTTGGTCGAGAAAAACCAGAGCTTCGCCTTAACAAGAACAAAGTACTGACAGTAGGACCCACTGATATCAGGAACACAAATTCACACTTGCAAACCGGGTATTCTGGAAGCCAAGGTTTCCTGCACAACCCAACCCCTCTCACAGGTATGGACCTAATCACTGACAAGGTTCGGCATCCTATGCGTTCATCAATGTCACAGACTTTCTAGAAATGATGATACGTTCACCATTTTTGGTTTGGCATCATCATCTCCTGAAGAGGTCTCACTTAGCTGACTCACAAATGATCGTTCCCAGAGTCGACAATCCTCAAATCCAAAATCCCGACCGATCCTAAGGATCTGAAGGAAAATCATCAAAGAGAATCTCGTCCGAGTGTGAACTTCATGGGGAACTGTATCTGCTAAGCAAACAGGCCCCCCACTAATCTCCACTACTAAAGCTAGGTTCATGCTCAAGCTTGGGTCTGGCTTATCACTCACTGGGACTTCCCTCCCACAGCATAACAATAATCATATGTGATGCAGAAAATAAAATGCGGAAAGCAAATAAAGATAAAGCACATATGTACACACCCCAAAAAAATAAACAAACAAGCGCTAGGATTGACTCGTATAAGGGATATTACTGTCCCCAACAGAGTCTCTAGTTGTCGCTACAGTGAAAATCGAGGCCGACAATGACAGAAGCGTCGCCACCGTGCGTTATTTATCCTAAGAGAGGGAAAGGAAACGCTCAGAGAAAACCTAACGAAAAGAGGGATAAGATCGGTCATCGCAACCAAATCTCGGGTTCGGGAGTCGGTTATGCAAGGGGAAGGTATTAGCACCCCTCACGTCCGTCGTACTCGATGGGATCCACACTTGTTGTCTATCTAAAAGGGTGATTGAAACTATCTAACTACAATCTTGAGGATAAAAGAAAAAGAAGTGACTCGACAAAGCAACGGTGCTTTGTGCCTACGTATCTCATCTGAAATGAGAAGTCAGAGTCAACGTAGTTCGGCTACCTACAGGTGAAAAGGGGGAAGGTTGCTCGCCAAGATATCGCGTCTTGTGCCTACGTATCCTCATCTGGTAGTTGGTGTATGCGACTCGAGCATGGGAGACATAGGCGTTACCGTTTGCGGTAGAACTAAGAGTTAACAACACTCTTGTTTATGAAAATGTTTTCCTGATTAAGAGCCCCAAAAGGGCAAAAAGAAGTTTGAATGATTTATTTTTATGTTTTTTAGAGGAGAAGTGTTTTGAACTTGGTTTATTTATAATGTATGTTGTACCAAAGTCTAGAACCTAGGATCGAATGCGTTGCATATCGCCCTAAGGACATATACTAAACACTCTAGGCAATTGAGAGGTGGCCCCTCAATTACCATTTCCCAAGTATAAGGTTTATGGCATAACATCCATTATCTTTATTATGTGTTTTATGATTGTTTTGAGATGAGAAGAGAAAGGATACTAAAAGGGGGACTAGATCCAAGCTTAAAGTTGTCATGCAATGGTGATCCAAATGAAATGAGAGAAATAAAATCAAGAACAAAACAAGTCAAGATTTAAGTTACATAAAACACTTCTAAAGTTAAATCCCATTTTTAATTGAAAAATAAATCATAAAATACAATAAAAATTTCTAAAAGTAAGAGGACATCTCAAAGATTCTAAAACATATTTTTTGGGATTTTATGATCTTTGGAAGTATTTTAAAACAAATTAAATCTAAACAGAACTCAAAATAAAACAAAAGGAAAATAAAATAAAAAAACAATGGGCTGGGGTGCCAATAGCAGCCCAATTCAGTTGAAATCCAAAGGGTCAGCGCGCAGGGGGGTGTGGATAATAAGCCCAGTCCAACAGAAAATGAAAAAGAAAATAAACGTGTGGGCTCAGTGTGGCACAGTCAACCAAGGCATATGGTGGAATTCATCCTGGCACGTCTGATCTATTGGTATGCAGATCAAGTGGCTCACACGTTGCCAAATCAATTAATGAATTTTAAAACAGATTCAGTGTGACAAGTCAAAGAGGGACCATGGTGTTTCTTAATCTTGGCCATGAAATAAAAAAGTAATCAAATCCAACGCGCCAGGGCTATCTACCTCATCACCTTCAACCTTTAAAAAAGGGAGGGAGAACCAGACGCCGGAACCACTGTTTTGGTCGTCTTCTCCGGCGAAGCTTCAACAGCCAAAACCCAGAAATGCCAATTCTCAACCAAAATCAACAAAACAAAAGCCTAAAGTGATCTCCAGGTTACATGGATCATGAATCCACTAACCATTTTCATTGATCAGGCCATATTAACATAAAACGAAAGGAAATGAAAAAAGAGCAAAAATAAAAAAGTTCATAAACAGTCACAAAACCAACCCAGAAATGATCTATGATGAAATAGGATTACAAAGACATAAAAATGGCGTGGTATCAATGCTTGAACAGAGAGAAAACTTGAAAGAAAGAAAACCTAAAATGAAGCTCCCTCAGAGCTCAGTGTGTGATCAAAGCTTGTAAAAAGTTATCCAGAAACGTTCTATGATGTTCAAGAAATGTTTTGCAATGTTTAGTTTTGATTGAAACTTTATGAAACTCAAAAAATGATTTTCACTTGCTCACCACTTTTTCTCAATGCTCTCTCACTCAAACTCTCACCAAATCAACTTCTGAAGGCATGGAAATGATCCTGGGAATATATATGTTGGATTCAGATTAAAAGTAAGCCCAATTCTATTCCCTTTGGCCCAATTTGATTTTCACTTTTTCACTCCAAAGTCAAATGAATAGTGCATGAAATTGTACTTGCCAAGCTGTAAAAATGGTATAGCTGACTTGCATTTGAAGCTGGTCAATCAAAGGGATGAAAATGATACCTTTTTTCATCTTATGGTATGCTTTTGATGTGTAACTTAGTCTTGAAGAAACCATGGAAATGGCCACCAAAATGCACTCAAGTTCCAAATACAATTATGGAATTGTGTTCCAAATGTGTTTTTCACTCAAAATATGCATAAGGTTGGTTCCAAATGTTTTCAAATGAATTAATTTTGATTTTTCCCTTTTTAAGCCTTTTTCATGGAAATTCAATTAGGGATTCTTCAATCTAGGCCAAACCCTTGATGACTTGATGCTTGGTTGAGAAAATGACCCCATTTGGAGCAAGTTTTATGTTGGAAAGATTTCCATTTGAAGTGTGCAAAGTGGTGAAATTGACCTATAATGAAACTGACCTGTAATCCTGCTTTCCCAAAATACCCCTGCCTTGCAAGTCTCATAACTTGAGTTCCACAAATCATATGAAGGACTTCTAGTACTCTTTGGAAAGCTAAGATCACGAGGAACAACTTTCATGTTCATCAAAAGTTGAGGAGAAACATCCTTCTAGATCAAAAATGGCTTTGAAGTTGGTTGACTTTTGTTGACCTAAATCACATTCATATGAGGACCTGTAACTTGTCTGCATCATAACTTGAGTTCTATAAATCCAATCAAGGACTTATAGTGCTCAAAAGAAAGCTAAGAACATGCTCTACAAGTTCCATGTTGGTCAAAAGTTGAGATGAGACTTGTATCTTGAGATAGGTGGTCTTGAAGTTAGGCACTGAACAGGGGATTTTACACTTAGAACCCTAATTCAGTCAATCCTCACACTCTTGATTCTTGATGAATTGATATTGAAATGATATCCCATGTATCCTAACACAACATTCCATGACCATGAAGATTTAGAATTGAGTCTTAATCTCCTTCAATTTCACAGTTGACTTAGGGTTGCCCACATGAAAACCCTAATTGCACCATTTTCAACTGTAACTCTTCACACTTGGTATAAACACTTGAATGAACTCCACAATGACCCTCAAGGCCTCCAATGAGATTAAATGACAATCCCCCTCCATAACCATGGGCTTGTGATCCTCAGATGGTCTTCACATGGCCTCTAAGACAGGAGGTGAACCACACACACTTATCTGCTTATCTAAAGGGCTTTGACTTGTCTCTGATGATGATAACCCCCTTGCTGACTTGAATACAACCTCTTGATTAGGCTCAGAATGTTTGGAACATTTTTCTTGTTGCACACACATCTCTTGATCCCCTATAAAAATGCAAAATGCTATGCAATGCAATATGTTAGAACAATGAAATGAAACATAAACCAAGTAAAGAAAAGGTTGGGCAAATTTTAGGGTACAATAAATACAACCCATCATCATCATCCCAGAGCGTGCCGCGCTATAAGGGGTCTGTCAAGTTTACTAGCGGCGGGGTAATCTTCGAGCAGATTAACGCCATATCAGATGAAGAAGGGGACAACGATTGTAATATGGACGCTTGGATTCAGCCATGCACCCCAGGACGAAGCCTCAACAACTGGTCTGTCAAAGAAGTCATCCAAGTGACGACATAAGAGTAATGACTTGTTTTTCTGATTATTGTATAGCCCTATGTTCTACCCGGAGCATAGTGGTCTTTGTCTTCAGGGCCTAATTGTTTATGCTTGAACAATCTTTTATCAATCAATCAAAGGGCGTTTTATGCATTCAAATATTGTGATCCTTGTCTTTCATGTTTTATTTTAACAATAAAATGGAAATGTGGTTTGTGCTTGTTTGCATATCATTTTAAGCATTTAATCATCATTATTTCAGGTTTCACATTGCAGATGACACCACCCCAGAATCTTCTATGACTCGCTTTGACTTTGATCATCTGATATTTCAAGCCGAAGAAGAGATTGATGAAGATAAAGACTTACTAGAAGAGCTAGCCAGACTGTTGAAACAGGAAGAGAAAATCATTCTGCCTCATCAGGAGGAAATTGAGATCATCAACTTGGGTTCTGAGGAAGTTAAGAGGAATGTCAGGATATGGGCTGCATTGTAGAGTGACATCAAGCAGAGATTGGTTGAAATGCTCCGAGAGTATAGTGATATCTTTGCTTGGTCATATGAAGACATGCCCGGTCTTGATACTGATATCATGGTTCATCGCTTGCCATTGCGTGAAGAGTGTCCGCCTGTTAAGCAGAAGCTCAGAAGGACCAGACCAGATATGGCTGTAAAAATCAAAGAAGAAGTCCAGAAGCAGTTGGATGCAGGATTTCTCGCTGTAACAACTTACCCTCCATGGGTCGCTAACATCGTACTTGTACCAAAGAAAGACGGTAAGGTACGGATGTGTGTTGATTATAGAGACTTGAATAAAGCGAGCCCGAAAGATGATTTCCCGCTCCCCCACATTGACATATTGGTTGATAATACTGCGCAGTATTCCGTGTTTTTCTTCATGGACAATATCTCATCTCAAGATATGCCAGCGCCGAAAACGGAGAAGGAGGTTCGTGGTTTCTTGGGTAGATTGAACTACATTGCAAGGTTCATATCTCATGTCACAGCCACGTGCGAACCCATGTTAAAATTATTAAAGAAAGATCAAGCGGTTTTCTAGAACGAAAATTGCCAAAGGGAATTTGATAAAATAAAAGAATACTTGCAGGAGCCTCCGATACTGATACCTCCAGTAGCTAGAAGACCATTGATCATGTATCTAACAGTTCTTGAGAACATCATGGGTTGTATTCTCGGTCAACAGGACGAGATTGGAAGAAAAGAGCATGTGATATACTATCTGAGTAAAAAGTTCACAGACTGTGAGTCCAAGTACTCAATGTTGGAGAAAACATGTTGCGCACTTTCCTGGGCTGCCAAACGTTTGAGACACTATATGCTAAATCATACAACCATGCTGATTTCGAAGATGGATTAAATACGTCTTTGAAAAACAAGCACTTTTGGGGAGAATTGCCAGGTGGCAGATGGTCTTGACAGAGTACGATATTCAATATGTTTCCCAAAAAGCTATCAAGGGGAGTATTCTGTCAAAGTATCTTGCTGAACAACCGATTGACGACTATCAACCTATGAAGTTTGAATTTCCCGACGAAGAAATCATGTTCTTAAAGATGAAGGACTGTGATGAGCCATTACCCGATGAAGGTCCAGAGAAGGGTTCCCAATGGCAGATGATATTTGACGGGGTTGTTAACTCATACGGTAGTGGAATTGGGGCAATTATTATGACTCCTCATGGTACTCATATCCCATTCACTGCCAGGTTAACATTTCCTTGCACCAATAATGAAGCTGAATACGAGGCGTGTATTATGGGTTTGGAAGAGGCTATTGATCTGAGGATCAAGAATCTAGATGTATATGGAGATTCAGCACTAGTTGTTAATCAGATCAAGGGAGAATGGGAAACCCGGCAGCCTAATCCGATACCTTACATGAACTATGCAAGGAGGCTGTTACCTTTCTTTGATCGAGTGGAGTTCCATCACGTGCCTAGAGCGGAGAACCAAATGGCAGACGCTCTGGAAACGTTGTCCTCGATGTACAAGGTGAACTTCTGGAATGATGATCCAAGAATAGTCATCTCTCGCCTTGATAGGCTGGGATTCGTATTCGCCATTGAGGAAGCTTCGGACGGCAAGCCATGGTATTATGATATCCAGAACTTTCTTAAGAACCAAGAGTATCCTCCAGGGGTGTCGACCCGGGATAAGAAGACTCTAAGAAGGTTAGATGGTAACTTTTATCTGAACTAGGATGGAGTACTATACAGGAGGAATTATGACTTAGTGTTGCTAAGGTGCGTGGACGAAAAGGAAGCTAGCCTGCTTATGGAGGAGGTCCACGAAGGTGCCTTTGGTACACATGTCGATGGGCATGCCATGTCTCGAAAGTTGTTGCGAGCAAGATATTATTGGCTGACTATGGAGTCTGATTGCTTCAAGTACGCTAAGAAGTGTCATAAATGCCAGATTTATGCAGACAAGATTCATGTGCCACCGAGTTCGTTGAATGTTATGGCATCTCCTTGGCCTTTTTACATGGTGGGCATTATATGATCGACAAGATCGAGCCCACCGCATCCAACGAACATTGTTTCATCCTCGTACCCATTGATTACTTCACCAAATGGGTCGAAGCAGCTTCGTATGCTAATGTCACTAAGCAACTGGTAGCCCAGTTCATAAAGAGGGACATCATCTATCTCTATGGAATACTTGAGAGAATCATTACTGATAATGGTTTGAACTTGAACAACAAGATGATGAAGGAATTATGCCAGAATTTCAAAATCGAGCATCACAACTCATCGCCCCATCGTCCGAAGATGAATGGCGCTGTTGAAGCAGCCAACAAGAATATCAAGAAGATAGTGCAGAAGATGGTTGTAACCTATAAGGATTGGCATGAGATGTTGCCCTTCGCTTTGAACGGATATCGTACTACGGTACACACCTCAACAGGGGCAACTCCTTTCTCGCTGGTGTATGGTATGGAAGCAGTCCTGCCATTAGAAGTCGAGATTCCTTCTTTGAGAGTCCCGATTGACGTTAAGCTGGATGAGGCAGAATGGATAAGAAATAGGTTGAATCAGCTCAACTTGATGGACGAGAAAAGGCTAGCATCTATTGCATATGGTTGGTTGTATCAGAGCTGGGTGAAGAAAGCTTTTGACAAGAAGGTGCGCCCTCGAAGCTTTCAGACGGGCGATCTTGTGCTGAAGAAGATCCTCCCGCCACAAACAGATAACAGGGGAAAATGGACTCCCAACTATGAAGGTCCATATGTCGTGCGAAAGGTCTTCTCTGGAGGAGCCTTACTGTTGTCAACCATGGATGGTGAAGATTTCACATCCCCTGTGAACACAGACACAGTTAAAAAATACTTTGCTTAAAGAGACCCGCTGGAATGAAAAAAGAATATCCAGGAATAAATGGGGCATCCCGACGAACCATAAAAAGAATGGGTTCCGGCAAAAGTTAGGGATAAAAAGAAAAAGATGTAAACCTGCAAAGTTGAAAACTTGAAAAGGCGACTTTGGCAAAAATGGGTATCCCGGTGAATTGAAAACCCGAAAGGGCGATTCACGCAAAAGTTAGGGATTGAAAAAGCAAATGATTGTGGTATGTGTTTTGATCTTTCAGAGATTAGTGGATTAAGGGAGGACCTGAGGGCTGTTTATCCAAATCAATCTTTTCAGAGGACGAAGCGTCGGGGAGTCATCAAAGTCAGGCGAGTCATAGAGGAATCAACTCATGTTGTTTGTCTGTGCCACATTGCCGACATTTTGTATATTTCTGTGCATTTCTATAACTTTTTGTCCAGCTTCCTCTTTTCAGGGGTTGCATCTGTTGTAAAATCTGCCTATTTACAGGCCTTTTGTCAATAAAACATATATTATTCAGTAATTTGTTTGCATTGCTTTAATCTTTACTGTTTTGTTTGTGAAAACACCCGATGTTTTTGATAAAACTGCGCATACATAAACTTGCAGGCCTTGGCTGATAATTTGTAAAACTTCGATTTATTTGAACAATGTCATGGATGATGACCGAGATAGTTCTCGTTGTGTAGGATATCTTGTTGTTTGTTCATTTTGCAGGGTCGTTATCCTTGGGGCATTTGTCAGAGATGTACCCTCGGCAAGATCATCATATCCCCAGCTAAATCCCCACATAAAGAAGATGTGTAGTAGAGACTCATTCGTCCCCAGCAGGTTGAGTATGTGCATCTCCATATCCCTAGCTAGAGTCAGATACGCAGGTTGAGTGAGCAGTTGGTCAGTACACATTTAGCTCCAGCAGATTGTCTATATGCACTCATTCCTTAGCAGTTAAGGCCAAGTTCTCCAGCAGAGTCAAATCATCCCCGAAAGGTCAAGATTGATATCCCCACGTAGGTCAGGTATGTGCTTGTATCACCAACAGGTTGTAGGTACGCACTTACTCCCCAGCGAGTTGAGATTGGACTTCTCTCCGACATGCATGTCTGAGATTATTCTCCAGCAGCGGAGCAGGATTTCATTTCCCTGGAGAGCTTAATCAGGTGGTGTTGTATCCCCTCAAATTTTAGATTGCTGACTTTATCCCCGGGCATAGGTCAATGTTGTTCCCTCTATGATTTGTTCCCCAGCAAAGTTGGCAGAGTTTGACTTTTCCTCAGCAGAGTAGTGCTACTTCTTAACAAAAGGGGGTGGATTCAGAGGTTGATTCTCTATCCCCAGCGAAGTCAGCAAAAGTGGTGATTCAGTCCCTGAGCATAAGGCGTCTGTTGTTTCCCGTATCGCCTAATCCCCATTGGAGTCAACGAAGGAAAGTTCTTTTCCCCAGCTGAGTATGCCCAGCAAGATGGATTTTTATCTCCAGCAGAGTAGAATACCCAGCAGAAGGTAGCTATTCCTCAGCAATAAATTCTATCTCTCTAGTAGAGTCATCTGTTTCCTCAAAATTGTATTCTGGGAAGCCATTCAGGGCTATTTTCCCCCGGTAAGGTGAAGTTATTCGCAGTGTTTGATTGTTATCCCCTGCAGAGTGGTTTGTTCCCCGGAATGTTATATGCTGGCAGGCCGTTCATGGCTAATTTCTCTAGTAGAGTACGATCAACTGTGGAATTTGGTTGTACTTTCCCCACAGAGTTGTTGATTCCTCGACAGGTTAGATTCGTTCCCAACGTTTGGTTGTCTTTTCTCAGCCGAATCGCATGTTCCCCGCAGAGTTGTATTCTAGTTGGCCGTTCAGGGAGTTTTATCCAGTAGAGTTTGCGGTGGTTCCCAGTAAGGTTGTCTATTGTCCAGAAGGTTGCTCTTCTGGATGGCCGTTCAGGGCGTTTTCCTGCTGATTATGATTTGAATCCCCAACAGTGTAGATTCCCGTTCTTGTTAGAACATTGTTACTCAGAAATTTCCTTTTGTAGGAAGTCATCCAGCGCTTGTTTCCCCCAGCTTAAGCCCAATCGTTATTGGCTTGCTTTGTTTTTCCCCAGCAGGGTGGTGTTTTCTCGTCAGCATTTATTTTGCTGATTCAGTTTCGTTCCATCTGCATTCGTGCATTGCATCCTCAAATGCGTAACATTTCCATTTCTTATGGAGCATTACGCCATAGTCAAATATATGCATGTGAAACATAAGCCAGGTTGTTACCTCTTTGCTTTCAGATGTTTCTCCAACAGGTGATTATTATTGCCCGTATGGTGTTCAGATCGTGGCAATTCCTGCTAGCCCGCGTGGTATCCAGACCCCGGCTTACGTTATTCCCCAACGGTGTCGCCTGACTGTGGTCGGTGATATTCTTATTAACCCGTGTGGTATCCAGACCCCGATTAATGATGTTTTCTTAAGCACGTGTGGTATCCAGACCCCGGATTCCCCCAATTGTTCATTAGTATGTGTGATGTTCAGATCCTGACTGATGATGTTTTCTTAAGTCTCGTTAACCCGCATGGTATCCAGACCCCAATTAATGATATTTCTTGAGCCCGTGTGGTATTCAGACCCCGGTTCCTACCGTTGGTTATTTCATTGGCATGTGCGGCATCCAGGCCATGACTGATGATTGTTCCATTAGTATGTGTGATGTTCAGATCCTGACTAATGATGTTTCCAGCAAGCCCGCGTGGTATCAAAACCCCGGCTTCCACCAGTTCATATCTTGCCCGTGTGGTATCCAGACCCTGACAAGAGTTGTTAATAGATGTGTTCATATTAGTGATATTTCCGAGCTCGTGTGGTATCCAGACCCTGGCTCACATTGTGGTGTTCAGTTGCATGTGTGACATCCAGGCCCTGGCTGATGATTGTTCATTAGTATGTGCGGTATTCAGACCCTGGCTAGTGATGTTTCTTTGAGCCTGTGTGGTGTCCAGACCCTGGCTTCCTCCGGTTATTCCTTGAGCCCGTATGGTATCCATACCCCAACTCATACCGTTTTGTTTCATTAGCATATGTGGCACCCAGGCCCTGGCTAGTGGTCGTCTCATTACCCGCATGGTATCCAGACCCCGGTTAATGACGTTTCCATTAGTATGTGTGATGTTTAGATCCTGACTAATGATGTTTTCATGAGTTCACGTGGTATCCAGACCCCGGCTCGCACTAGTTATTCCTTGAGCCCGTGCGGTATCCAGACCCCGACTTCCTCCGGTTATTTGTTGAGCCCGTGTGGTATCCAGACCCCGGCTCACGCCGTGTGTTTCGTTGGCATGTGCGGCATTCAGGCCCAGGCTAGTGATTATTCCATTAGTATGTGCAACATTCAGGTCCTGGCTAGTGACTTTTTTCCGAGTGCGTGTGGTATCCAGACCCCGGCTCATACTAGTTTTCCCCATTAGCACATACGATATCCAGACCCCAGCTAGCGTGGATTTATCTTGCTTGTATGATGTTCAGACCATGGCAATGTGATATTGTTTCTCTAAGTCCGTACAGGTATCCAGACCTCAGTAAAATCCCTTTGATAGATGTGTTCATCTTATCATGTGCTCCCCAGTTAAAGTCCCAATAGAGTTACTTGGTTAAGTTTCTTTTGTTTCCCCGTCAGAGTTACTTGTTTAAGTTTCGCCTTGCTCCCCAAGCAGAGTTATTGGGATGCCTAATATTGATATCAGATTATTCTTTCCGACTTTGTGTCGTTTGCCTGCGTGTTAGCAGATGTTTCCTCCGACTACGTGTCGAGGTTTTGGATTGGTAATCAGTTAGCTTGCTACCGTTGCAACTTATCAGTGCAGTTATTTCCGGAGATTTTGTCCCTGAGGGGATTTGCAGTTCTATTTCTGCGGTTGGCAAATTTCCGGGTTTGTTGGCATTCAACCGTCTTTTACCTTGATTGCTTGAAAGTCGTTCTCTTTTCGCTCAGTCAGGTCCAAGTCGTTTGAATAGGGGCAGCTGTTGTACCCCAAAACTTGCCCAACCTTTTTCTTTATTTGGCTTGTGTTTCATTTCATGTTTCTAGCCTTTGCATGTGCATAGCATTGTTCTTTGCAGGGGATTAAGAGAGGTGTGTGTTGCACCCTAAAATTTGCTCAACCTTATTCACCTGGTTTATGTTTCAATATCATTAGCATTTGCATATAGAGTCATATACATAGTCTAATCATCTGCATAGCATAGCATAACAAATCATCCAACAGGGGACCAGTCACTATTCTCATCTCTATGAACCTATCAAGAGGTTATTATTAAAATTCAACCTTACTCAAGTCATCAGGAAGAATGGGGAAGCTAAAGAAGTCAATGGGTCAATCAGTGCATCTATCTCCTATCTGAGGGTATCTGAGGATCATCAAAGAAGATGTGAGATGTGGATTGAGCATGAAGAGTATGTAGACATCCTGGGAGACTTAGAAAGTCATTTGAATAAGGAGGCAAGTCATTGATATAATCACAAGAATTGCAGTTGGAGACAGTCAACTAGGGTTTCATCTGGGGTCAACTCTAGGTCAACCCTAGGTCAATTGACTGATTGAAAGGCATTAAGGGCTATTGGAGAGATGTGGGGTTCATCATTTGACATATAGAGAAGGATATGGTGTTATGCTAAGAAGAAATCAAGAGAAATCAAGGAGAAGAGGAGTTTCTAAATTAGGGTTTCTGTGTAAAATCCCCTAGTTTAGGTCAAATTTCCAAGCAAGATAAGTCCAAATGCAAGCTTCAAATGGATACTTGGCCAACATGAAACTTGTAGAGGATCTCAAGACCTTTAATTTTAGTGGTGGAATACACCAAGGAGATTTATAGAACTCAAGTTATGGTCCTTGCAAGTTACAGGTCATCTGAGGTATCTGAAATTTTGTCTGTGAAAGTTACTTGTCTTCCAAGCAACTTTTACCCCTCAAGGAGATTTCAAATGAATTTCTGGTCAACATAATAATTGTTCCTCATTGTCTTAGCTTTCTAGAATGGTATGGTATGCCTTCATATGATTTGTGGAACTCTACTTATGGTCTTGGCAAGCAAAGGGTATTTTGGTCATCTGAGAATTACAGGTCATTTCAAGCCTATGCCCAAAACGCATACAAGGAAGCTTCAAATGAAAAACTTTACAACATCAAACTTGCTCCAAATGACATTTTGAGTCTATAAAAGTGGTCATGAAAGATTGTAAAAGCTCATAGCTCAAGGTTTCAAAATTGGTGGATTTAATGAATGAAAAATGACCTAAAATTGAGATTTTTCATACTTTGGCCAAATGAGGTGAAATTATAGGTCATTTTGATTGGAAAAAATGTTTTAAGAACATTGGAAAAAGTAGAATTTTGAGTTTGGTTCAAGAATTGAAAGATATGCATGGTTACTTACAAGTGAAGTTACATAATCCAAATCCAAGGGAAAGTGTGCATGGGAAGTTTCTCCAAGGTTCTAGGACTTTCTAATTGCACCTATATATAGAATTGAAGAGCTTCATGCCATGGTTGGTGAATCACTTTGTTCAAAACACAAGTTATACACATTTTTTCCAATTTGCAAAAGCATCTCAAACTCTCTGAAATCTCTATCAATTTCAACTTTTCTTGATTTGATCATCATCAGCATCATTCATAGATCACAATCCACACAAGCATTTGGTTGATTTGAGAAGGATTCGTTTTGTTCAAGTTAATCATCCAAGAAGCAAGAAATTTGGAATTGTAAGATTCAAGGCATTGGAGCAAGATCTTTTGCATACAGAATTCAAGAACAAGCTCACTGATCAACTTCCAATCATTACAAGCATCAGATCCAAGGATTCTAGCACCTGTTTCATCATTTTGCACCAGGTAAGTTTCCTCTTCGAATTGCATGATTTAGTTAGGATCATAGGGAATTGTTAGCATAGAAATGTTAGGATAGGTTAGATGATTGATTTTGGTGAGTTTGAAGAAGTTTCATGAAGGTTGATCATGGTGTGCACAAACTGTTGGAGCTTATAACTCATGGAATATGGCACGATAATCCTCATTAATTAGGTTAGAATGATCAGCATGAAATGTAGATTAGGCTAGGGTAAAGATTGGCAATGATTGGAAGAGTTGATATCAGGTGATCATGGTGGAACCAAGCTGTTATACTCATCGGGTTCAATGTGTGGTTGAGTTTTAGAAGAAGATATTGATATGGTTGTGTAGAGGGAAGAAAATAGAGCAACTTTGCTCTTTATATCATGTGGATTCATGGAGAGACGAGGGAGAACAGAGAACTTGAAAATGCATGCATGGTGAAGAGTTTCAGAACCTAGGGTTTGCTGGAGGTTGAAGACGAAGCCATGGCCACACGATCTTGATTTTGACTTTGACTGGGGATGTAATCTGACGGCCACGATTAAAAAGAAAAACGGAGGGAGATTTAAAAGCCAATACGCACCGTTTCACTTATTATTTCAGACTGGGCTCAAAGATTGTTTGCTAATAACACCCCCTCAAACCAAGCCCAATCCCAATTCAACTGGAAACCTTGCTATTGGCACCGTTCAGAGTTTTTTAATTTTTTATTATGTTTTCTGTTTGCATTGGGCCCAGAAGCGCTTGCTATGCGCGCCCCCCTGTCTGGGCCCATCCTTTATTTCAATTGATTTTACATGCTTTCTGCACCCCATTTCAATTAATTCAATTTTATTTTCTTTCAAATTTTCATTTCTTTAAAAACTCATAAAAAATAGAAAAGTGCATGATTTTAATTGGTTCTTTTTGCATATTATTCATAATTTTGTTAAGAAAAATATCACATAAAAAAATTAATATTTCATTTCATTTTCATATTTTTAGTATATTTTTCTTTTAAATAGGTGTAAATAACATTTAGTTTAATACATGAATTTGTTAATTTTGGTTTGATTAGATGCTTTAACATTTTTAGTCCATTATTTTTAGGTTGATTAGCTTAGACCTTTATCTTGTATGTCCAATTTAATTCACAATTTTAGAAATTAGTTTTAGGTGATTTGTTTAGGTGTGAATAACATGATCAAAACTAGGGTTTAGGAGATAACATAGGTGAAATAAATCATTTCCCTTAGAAGTTGTAGATTGAATTTTTGGGGTATGGGACTATAGGGATTATTGGTAGATATTAGATCCCTTAGAAAATATTAGGATTCCCTTACTGCTATTAGTATACTGTCTATATTTGCTTGACTGGTGTGGTGTGCCCTCTCTAGGGTTATTTCATTTGTCTGTATGGGGTATTGGGTTTGCTTGGGGATTGGGAGAGCTGAAGACTTGTTGATGAAGCCATTGGAGATCAGAGATTGAAGTCCAACTTCCAGAGTTGATGAGGAGCATCCTTTGCTGGTAGCTGTTGAGGAGTATAGGATTTAGGAGCTAGGCAGAGCTCTAAAGTAGAAAGCTTGTTTCACAAACATGGAATGCCTTGTCTGCATCCATTCTTTCTCTATGATTCAAAGTCTCTTTCAAATATCCACCTCCTTCCTTTGGAAGGATCAGTGAATGTATTTGAAAGATAGAACTTTTGAGGGAAAATTGTCTGTATACTGTTAACAGTTAATGAGCCACCCTTGGTAGGCAGTTAACTGTTTAACATTCATTCATTTCATCTTGTTGACTGATGTTCCTCTTGGAGATTGAGACTTGAAGAAACCCTTGTAGATTGAAGATTGATGACCAAGACTTTGCTTGAAGGCTATGGAGATGAAGACTGAGGCTTGCCTGAAGCTTGCAGCTGTTTGGAGATGACTTGAAGACAGATGTTGATCAGAGCTGCTGTGGCTGTTTATTTTTGCTGTTTATTTCTGATGTATTGATTGGTTTTCCCTGACTGTATTGTTTGTTGTTTAACCTGTTGGGTTGAAAGTGAATTCTGTTCACTTTTTCCTATAGTTTTCTAGGTTCGAGGTTGAGTGGGACTCCCTTGCCTCGCTTGTATTGCTGCATCCATGCATTTTACTACTTTACTGTATATATCTGTTATTGTTGCTGTTTCCGTCTATTCCCTTAGGATCTCTGTTTCTCTCTGTGCAAGAGAGGAGCATGATAGACATTAGGTCTTAACCCATGCATGATAACACTAGGTTAGTTTGATTCCCTTTTCGACCGTAGGTTAGAGTTCTGTCTCTTCTTTCTCAAAACAAACAGAAAAACACAATAAGATATCAAACACAATAAAAAACACTTCTTCCGTAAAAGAATGTGAACCCATCAAGACGTCATTTTGTCCGCTTGGACTGTTAATCAGAAAAACCTTTTTCAGAAGGAATAAAAACAATCAAGACAAGCTTGTGTCGTACGTGGCCCGAACTACGTTTGCTCTGATCTTTCATGCTGTGTGAAAGTACGTAGGCATAGGATGCGATATCCTAGCGAGCAACCTTCCCCTCCTTTCCAGTAGGTAGGCGAACTACGTTGACTCTGATTTCTCGTTCCAGACGGGAATACGTAGGCATAAAGTGCGATACTTTGCCGAGTCCTTTCATTTTATTTTTAACCCTTGACCTGTAGAGTAGATAGAATAACAATCCATACCCGAAAACAAGCGTGGATCCCGTCGAGTACGACGGACGTGAGGGGTGCTAATACCTTCCCCTTGCGTAACCGACTCCTGAATCCAGGATTTGGTTGCAATGACCATTCCTTTCTCGTCTTTGCGGTAGGTTTACTCTGAGCGTTTCCTTTCCCTCCGTTGGGATAAATAACGCACGGTGGCGACTCTTCTGTTCAGCCGGCGCCGATTTTCGCAGTAGCGACAGCTGGCGACTCTGCTGGGGATCCAACGTCCCTTGGCTGCTAAGGACTGCGATAGTTCTTATGCATTTGGGATCCAACGTCCCTTAAGAGAGTCAATCCTAGCGCTTGTTTTCCCGTCGAGGATTTTGTATGGATTTATATTTCTGACCTTTATTTTCAACATTATATATATTGATTATTATTGCTGTATTGGGGTGTGACGGGTGTTCTATGATTGAGAGATAAGCCGGACCTGGGCTTGAGTGCACCTAGAATTAGAGTAGAAAGTAGTGGGCGCGTGCCGGCTTTGCTTGCATTATGTCGCTTGCGCGAAAATAAGGTGTCGACATGACAGAAGAGTCGCCACCTTTCGTTATTTATCCCTCAGAGCGGGAAAGGAAACAATCGGAAAAAACCTGACGAAAAAGGGTAAGACAAGGTCATCGCAACCATTGTCTGGGTTCGGGAGTCGGTTACGCAAGGGGAAGGTATTAGCACCCCTCACGTCCGTCGTACTCGACGGGATCCACGCTTGGTGTTTACTTGGACGAGTTGGTTTTATTCTATCTACCTATCAAGGCTGGCTGAAAAAGAAAAGAAAAATGACTCGGCAAACCGTCGCACTTTATGCCTACGTATTCTCATCAGAGAATGAGAATTCAGAGTCAATGTAGTTCGGCCTACGAAAGATTACGGGGGAAAGGTTGCTCGCTAGGATATCGCATCCTATGCCTACGTACTTCCACACTGCATGGAAGATCAGAGCAAACGTAGTTCGGGAAACTACGGGTTATCTCCTGAAAGAAGTGCTTTTTATTGTGTTTGCGATTTCAACCGCACTAGAGACTATGACCCGAGAGTGAATGCGTCGCATGTCACCCAAAGGGTACCATACTAAACATCCAATCGCAGATAGCTTAAGGCTCGTAACGTACGAAAGAAATCATTCATGATTACTGTATCTTAAACTGTTTTGAGATGAGAAGAAAACAGGCCCAACTAGGAGGGAGACTATCGAGTCCTACTGTTATCATGCCATGGATTCATCCTATGGTTGAGGTTTGAACAGGGAACTCCCTAGATGTTGTCATGCATAGGTTTCAACCTAAAAGTCTATCATCAACTCCTTATCAAAGGAAATGAGAGTCCTAAGGGATCATATCAATGATACACCAAAACAGACAAAGCATCAGCTTAACAGTAAAATGCATGCAATGCAAGTGAGGGAGGAAATGTGTGTGGGGCTTCAGCCTCCACAAGCTCATCTCAACCTCAAGCCAGTCATGAAATAACAGTAATCATACTGAAGAATAAACAACATGCTATCAAGCACTAAACAGATAAAAGAAATGAAGTGCCATCAGGCCAACAAACCACATGCTTGAGAAATAAAGAATCTACATCTAATCTCTAATCCTAACACTAGCAGCATCCTGATCAAATCTAAGCAATGCCCTAAAGCAAAACCCTAATCAACAGAAAGCAATCCCAGTCTTCAAGCTTCAAAACAAGCTTACCAAAGAAAGGGAGCTAAGTAGGCAGACTCATAGTGTCTTCCTCAGGAAAGCACTAGGAGGCTTATACTCAGGAGTCATATCCTATGTGGCTCAACAACTGTGATCAGTTTACATTCCTCCTCAGGAGAAACTAAACTCACATGAAGGCTCCAACATCACTGGATATTTAAGAAATCCTACCTGAACTAATGGAACTAAGTGAACAGACCCATAGGACCTTCCTCAGGAAAGTACCAGGGGGCTTCCACTTAGGAGTTGCATCCCATGTGGCTCAACAACTGTGATCAGTTTACATTCCTCCTCAGGAGAAATTAAACTCACATGTTGGCTCCAACATCATTGGATACTTAAGAAATCCTAGATGAACTAATGGAACTAAGTGAACAGACCCATAGGACCTTCCTCAGGAAAGTACCAGGAGGCTTCCACTTAGGAGTTGTATCCCATGTGGCTCCACAACTGTGATCAGTTTACATTCCTCCTCAAGAGAAATTAAACTCACAAGTTGGCTCCAACATCAGTGGATACTTAGGAAAGATGTGAGAAGAAAGAATGAAAGTCATTCATAGTGCCTTCCTCAGGAAAGTACCATGAATTCCCCTCAAACTTCAGGATCTCAAACCTCACAGACAGGGAATAATCTCCAAGCTCTGGGTCTCTGGGTCTTGATCTTCAATCTTCTCCTTCCCCATACTCTTCAACAAGATCTTCAAAACAAACTAAGCCCCACAACAAATTTCCCAAAATAAACCCCAGAGACAGACAAATAACCCCAGAACAGACAAAACCATCAGTCGACTTCAGAAAATACCTAAAAATACTAAAACAAGAGGGAAAATTCTATCAATTATTCACAAGGGTCTACAACATCTACCCATAACATCCACATATACACATACCCAAAGATCAACTCAAAACTCTCCAAAGAAAATGAATTACTTCACTTATGCTAAACCTAAACCCTAATTAGGATACCCTAATGCTAACCTAATTAGACTAATCAAATTTAATCTAAAAATCAAGAATTAAATCCTATGGGGAACTATGATTCAATATCTAATCACACCAAAAAGAATGAATTAAAAATCCTAAGGGAAAGCCCTAAAAGAAATTCTACAAAATGAGGTATCAAACTAAACATTATAAAAAGCTATTTAAATGGAAAATATTCTAAAAATATTAAAAGAAAAATAAAATGGAATTTTATTTATTGATATTTTTCTAGACAGGATTATGAGCAAGTAGAAAAAACAAGAATTAAAAAATATTAATTTTCCTATTTTCTATGAATTTTACAATATGCAATAAAATGTAAAAGAAATGAAAAATAAAAGAAATTGATTAAAGGGGAGGGGGGTGTGAAGAGTAGACACGCTTAGTTATTATCTCAATGGGCCAGAACTGGGGGTGGGAATAGCGCGCGCTCACTGAGCCCAGAATCCCTCACTAAATTAAACGGCAGCGTTTTGATCAGCCTTGTTTCCCTCCGTTTCTTGTTCGAATTCCAGCCGCACGATCATAAATCCGGTCAACCTCCAAGACTTGATCCAACGCACGATGGTTATCTTCTTCATTGAGTTCTGTTAGGGTTTGTAACAAGAACTCCATGCACGAGCTCCAACCACAGAACTTCCTCTCCCCCGCTCTCCTTCATCTCTCAATAAAATCTAAAACCGTAAACAGCAAAGATGCTCCCCTTTCCTCTCTGAACACAACCATGTCAATGGTTTGCACTAAAACGGCCTCAAACTGGAAACCCGATAGCATCACCCTCCATAATTACTCAAACTTCCACTTTCTTGTTTCTTAAATTTCTTGGCACTAAAATGTTCACCTCCTGGTGCTGATCAATCTAAGCTATAGCATGTGGATTAACACTCCATCTAGCTCGTGTTCTTGATCAATAAAGTATGTGTGTCAAATTCTCAAACTTCACAGATGGCTCTTAAACTTTCCAGCAATGATCCCTATTGGTTTCTAAACATTTCTATCCTATCCATTCAATCTAAAACAGAATAAATAAGAAGGTAGGTGGTGTTTTGCAAACCTGGTGAGTAGTGATGGCAGATGCAGTTACACTCCCTTTCAAGCCTTGAAACCCTCCATAATTGATATTTGATGGATTGTAGGAGTTCTGTATGCAAAAAGTTTGGTGTATATTGCTTAAATCTTGTGTTTGATATCAATTTGCTTTTCTTGCAAATTCTTCAACAAAGCTTCAAATCTCCATGGATCTTCCTCTAACTCAGTATGCAAGTACTCATAAGGATCAGAAGAATGTGTTTGTGGAGAAGAAAAGAATGAAAATGGAAGAGAATGGAAGTTTGTTATGGAATTGCAAAATGGAAGAGTTTCACTTTTTGCACTCTAATCTCACCACTCACCAACAATCATCACCAACCCTGACCTCATGGTGATCCTCTCAATTTATAATCATCCATAGAATCATGTAGGAGCTTCTAGAATCATCTAGAAAGTAATGGAAAGTCATGGAATTTCTCTTGTAAGGTCATGTTGTACCATCTCATATATCATGTGCCAAGCCTTTAATTTGTTCCAAAATCTCCTTACAAGAGATATTGAGAAGGAATATGATGAAAAACAAGCATTGCCTTTGCTTTTGGTGAAGTTTCTCATGTTGCCTTATGATGCAAGAATGAAAATTACAAAGCAATCTCCATTTTGAGACCTCAAATCAAAATTCTACTTGAACCATTGTTTTTAAAATAATGTTTGGAGTCAAAATGACCTATTGGATGACCTATTTTGGATTTGTGGATCTCCCAAACCAAAATTCCATCTCAACTTTTTCAACTTATAAGCCCTTTTTAGGTCATTTTTACCCAATCATGAAAATCCTTGCTACAAGCTTTTTCAATAACTCATGACCTCTTTTCTAGGCTTAGAATCCCATTTTGAACAACTTTGATGTTTTGAGTTTTTTCATTTGAGGCTTAGAAATAGGAGATATGGCCTTTGCTTAAAATGACTTATAATCACCAAATGACCAAAATACCCCTGTCTTGTTCAAACCATAAGTTGAGTTCTATAAATCCTATCAAGGACTTCTAGTACTCTCTAGAAAGCTAAGAAGATGCTCTTCAACATTAATTTTGGCCAAGAGATCATAGGAATCATCCTGCTAGGGAAAAAGTTGTCTGCAAGTTGGGTGACTTTCAAGGACCCAGATTCACACACCTCAGCTGACCTGTAATTTGTCAAAACCATAACTTGAGCTCTGCAACTCCTATCAAGGACTTCCACCACTCAAATTAAAGCTAATAACAAGCTCTACAACATTAATTTTGTGGGGAAGATGAGATATCAATCACATCTTAAGCTAAAACTTCCTGGAAGATAGGGATCAATTTAGGGTTTTTTCACTGACAATCCTCAGAAACCCTAACTCAAAACTTCTCAAACTCCTCAATCATGATGAGTTGGCCTAGGAATCATCTTTATAACATCTCCATACATAATTCCATGATCTCATGGCCCTTGGATTAAGTCTCAACCTTCTCCAACTCTTCAGCTGATCTAGGATTGACCCAGTCAAAACCCTAATTCTACCATTCATGGTTGAATCTTCTGAATTCTTGCATAATGACCTCTATGGGCTTTATGATGGCTATCAAGACATCTCATAGGCTTTCTCAAAGCTTCAAGTTCAATCTCAAAGTCTCATAATCATCTGAGGAGCTCCCACAACTCTCAAGCTATGAAGCACACAACCCTGGTTTCAACCAATTCCTATGAGGATCTCTTGAACTTTCTGATGAAGGTATCAACTTTCAAACACTTAATGGGTGAATTAATGTTGGTCAAATTTTAGGGTGCAACAACTGCCCCTATTCAAACGGCTTGAACCTGACTGGGTGAGAAGCGAACGACTTTCAACCAATCAAGGTGCGAGACGATTGAATACCGGTAAACCCGAAAATTTGCCAACTGCACGAGCACATGATACTCTGCGGAGAACAAACCTTCGAACACTGCAACACTAGCTGCTCAACAACTAGCTGGAGAAATATCGATCTGACATCGCCGTCAGTTATCCACGTTAACTTCTTCTGATATTGCCTTCAGACATCCACAACACCAAACATCGCCGCTGGAAGACTAAACCATCTGACATCGCCGTCGAACAATCAAAATATCCAACATCGCCGCTGGAGAACTAAACCATCTGACATCGCCGTCGAACAATCAAAATACCCAACATCGCCGCTGGAGAACTAAATCTGACATCGCCGTCGGAAACATCACTCTGAGCTGGGGATTTAAAGAGTCTGACCCCGCCGTCAAACAAACATAATCTGACCTCGCCGCCAAATCCAAACGTCCAACCTCGCCGCCGGAAACAAACATAATCTGACCTCGCCGCCGGATAATCAAGATTTCCCCGCCTCGCCGCTGGAGAAAATACAACACTGAACAACTCTGACCTGGGGTTCACCCCTGGTAAATGGAACAAAAGGTATAATTACGTATTTGAAACTACTCCGCTGGGAATGAGAGACTCAACCACGCATGCTCTGATCTGGGGTTCACCCTCAGAACCATAACGAACATCCGAATACTACTGCACACTACCCACCGTAGAACTTTAACATCAAAATTATATGAAACCCTGGCCCCTGGCCACTTCCAGCTTCAGCTAGAAAAGATCTTCAAGTATTTCTGAGGATAAGCATCCCTAGCCTTCAAGGATGGCAACTCTGCAGGAGGTATCTTCGACTTCAGTCTGAAGAAATGGTCCTTGGCCTTCAAGGATACATGGATATGCCTTCAGGCAACTCCGCCTCTGCTATAGAGTATCCGTGACTTCAGTCAGGGATATACTTCGGCCTTCAGTCCGGAAAAATGAATCCTAGGTCATTCATGACCTTGGGGATAACCTTGCCTTCAGGCACCTTCGCTTCAGCTTAGGAAATCTGTGACTTCAGTCAGAGAAACGGTATCCTGAGCCCTTCAGGACTCTACGGGGATTCAAACACTTTGCCTTCAGGCAAAACTCCGCTTCAGCCGGAGAAACATCTTCGACTTCAGTCAGAAGAAACACTATTCACTTGATCGCAATCAATCATCACCTCAGGACAACTGACTTGGTCTTCAGGCCAACACGGATCACTTTGCAAACAAAAGCTGCGTCTACGAACTCTTGAACTCTGTCTTCAGACAAACGTTGATTCATCCACAAGGAGATCTGAATCCACAGGAACATTCTGATATCGCCTTCAGGCGTTTACGAAGTCAATCTTCAGATTAGACATCACCGTTGGAGCAAACATATCACGCTGCTAAGGACTTCAAGAATCATCTTGAACAAACTCCGTCGGGCACCTTCAAGAATCATCCTGAACTGATAACCATTCTGGAGCAAACAGTCTGCTAGGGATTCCTGGAATCTTCCTAGGCAACTCCTGCTAGGGACGCTACTGGGGAGCTCAAGAATCATCCTAAGCAAACAACTCGGGAAACTGCGCTGAGGTCTTAAGATTCATCTTAAGCAAACCGCCCTGCTGAGGATTTCAAGAATCATCTTGAACTGACAGCTTCGCTGGGGATCCCAAGAATCATCTTGAGCGAGCGACTGCGGAGATTACACTGGGGTCTTAAGAATCATCGTAAGAAAACGACCTCGCTGGGGAGAATGTCAGGAATCATCCTGAGCAACTGATCTTTCGGCCGAACACCTGTAAAGCAAGAATGATAATAACCTAGATCATGCTTATGATGCATATGCTTCGGTGCCATGCCCCACACGGTGGAAATGCTATGCGTTTATGCTAAATGCTATGCAATCATGCACAATGATGCGATCCCGTCAGCAAAATAAATGCCGAAGGGGAATTCTCCTGTCAAGGAGAAAGAACTACTCAGATAGAGGAATCATCCTGCTGAGGAGAACGTGGACACGCCAATATCGATCGGACTCTGCCTAGGGAAATGATCTTCGGTTGACTGCTGCAGGGGAAACAACTTCAGCTGATTACTGCAGGGAAACGAAGCTCTACGAGAACTTGGACCTACTGAAGGAAAGCGATACCAATCGCGAGAATAAACTGTGTGGCCGTCCTGGCTACTCTTCTGGGGATAACAACTCTGTGGGGGAACAACTTCAGCTGCAACACTCCACTGGGGAAAAACCAATCATGATCTGATCACCTTCCAAGGATTCGGCTCTCTTGGATATCTGCAAACTCGACTGAGGAAGGAGAAGTCATTCTGCTTCGCTGGATAAAGTACGACTCTGGGGGAAGTACAACATCGGCTGTTCAATGCTTTGCTAGGGAAAATCCACTCATGGTCCCAACTGCTTCCAAGGATTCTGCTTTTCTGGCGGACTCAGCCGGGGAGAGAAATCATTCTACTTCTCTGGAGAGCACGACTCTGATGAGGAATTTCGATTTCGCTGGGGAAGAAAGAATCATCTGACTTCGGGGGGAGTACAACTCTGCAGGGGAATACAACATCAGATGTTCCAACACTCTACTGGGGAAGGAGAAGTCATTCTACTTCGGGAGAGAATACGACTCTGGTGGGGAATCTCAATTCCGCTGGAGACTTCAGTCTGGCACCATCAGTTACTGCGTACTTCGGCGAAACCTGTACTTGTGACCCGGTGCTGGGGGGGACACCTGCTGCGGCGACTTTACTGGGGAAAACGCGAGCTTCAGTACCCGAACATTCCTCTGAAATCTGCACTTGTGACCCAGTGCTGGGGACATACGAGTTTCGGCGCGCGACTCCGCTGGGAAGATGACGTTCCTTCAGGATGCGTCTGCTTGGGGAAGGGAGTCATCTCTGCCTGGGGAAGACATATCAATGCTCACTATTCTGCGTTCAGATGCTGCGGTGGAGGGACCACTGAACACTGCTGGAGAAGGAGGGCTCGCCCTGCTTCGGGGATGCGCACGACACATCGCCTGGAAGGTGCTACACCTGCAACAACACAAACAAACAGACAAGATACCCTCCTCAAAGGGGCCTATCAAGGTTATTATCTCGTAACAATATTCAGGTGATTAATTGTTTCAACAATCGATGGGCCTAGGCCCGTAAGTTTATGTATGCGCATTTTATCAAAAACATCGGCGTTTTCATTCGTAAACAAAACAAATAAATGCTAAGCAGGCAAGCAGAATTGCTGAATGATATGCATTTTATTGATGGTGAACCCCTGAATGGGCAAAAATGTTTTACAACAGAGGCAAGCTCCTGGAATGAGGAAGCCGCGCAAAAATAAAACATAAATATACATCAGTATATACAAATGTCGGCAACGAGGCGTAGACGAACACCATGAGTTGATCCCTCTAAGACCCACTCGACTTCGATACTTCTCCGACGCTTCAGCTTCGGAAGAGATTGGTTCAGATAAACGGCCCTCAGGTCCTCCAAACCACTAAACAATGAAAGTCCACACGCGGAACGCAGTCATTTGCTTATTCAAATCCCTAACTTTTGCGTGAACCGCCCTTTACGGGTTTTCAGTTCACCGGGATACCCTTTTTTGCCGAAGCCGCCCAGTGTAGGTTTTCGACTTCGCGGGTGTACATTTTTTCAATATATCCCTAATTTTTGCCCGAACCTTTTATTTTGTTTTTGGTTCGCCGGGATGTCCCATTTTTGCCTGGACTCTTTCTTTTTTGTCCAGCGGGTCTCTTTCAAGCAAAGTAATTTTTAACTGCGTCCGCGTTCACTGGGGATGCAAAATCTTCACCATCCATCGTGGATAACAACAAAGCTCCTCCCGAGAAGACCTTGCTGACGACATACGGCCCTTCGTAATTCGGAGTCCATTTGCCCCGGTGATCGGAGTGTGGCGGAAGAATCTTCTTCAGGACGAGATCACCCGTCTGAAAGCTCTTAGGACGCACCTTCTTATCATAAGCTTTCTTCATTCGGCTTTGGTACAGGCGACCAAATGCAATCGATGCTAACCTCTTCTCGTCCATCAGGCTGAGTTGGTTCAAACGATTCGTAATCCATTCTGCCTCGTCGAGTTTCACATCAACCAAAACCCGCAAAGAGGGAATCTCCACTTCTAACGGTAGGACAGCTTCCATACCGTACACCAAGGAGAAAGGAGTTGCCCCGGTCGATGTACGCACCGTCGTACGATAACCGTGTAAGGCAAACGGCAACATCTCGTGCCAATCTTTGTACGTCACAACCATCTTCTGAATAATCTTCTTTATATTCTTGTTGGCGGCTTCGACGGCGCCATTCATCTTCGGCCGGTAAGGAGATGAGTTGTGGTGTTCAATCTTGAAGCTCTGGCACAGCTCCTTCATCATCTTGTTATTCAAATTCGAACCATTATCAGTAATGATCCGCTCGGGAATTCCATAGCGACAGACGATGTCCCTCTTTATGAATTTGGCTACCACTTGCTTGATCACATTAGCGTACGAGGCTGCCTCCACCCATTTGGTGAAGTAGTCGATAGCTACCAGAATGAAACGATGACCATTGGACGCAGTGGGCTCGATCTTGCCTATCATTTCGATGCCTCACATGGAGAACGACCAAGGGGAGGACATGACATTCAATGGGCACGGCGGTACATGAACTTTGTCAGCATAAATCTGGCATTTATGACATTTCTTCGCGAATCTGAAGCAATCCGACTCCATAGTCAGCCAGTAATACCCTGCTCTCAGGATCTTTCTCGTCATGGCATGCCCGCCGGCGTGCGTACCAAATGTTCCCTCATGGACTTCTTCCATGAGCATATTTGCCTCTTTCTCATCTACACATCTGAGTAGCACGAGATCGTGGTTTCTCTTATACAACACCCCATCAGGATTGAGATAAAAGTTTCCAGACAGCCTCCTCAGAGTCTTCTTATCCTGGGTTGACGCACCCACAGGATACTCCTTAGTCATAAGGAAGGTCTGGATATCGTGGAACCATGGCTTGCCGTCGGCGGCCTTCTCGATTGCAAAGACAAATGTCGGCCTATCAAGACGCGAAAGAACAATTCTCGGAGCCTCATTCCAAAAATTGACTTTATACATTGAAGCCAACGTGGCTAAGGCATCAGCCATCTGATTTTCAGCCCTGGGTACATGATGAAGTTCCACTCGATCGAAGAAAGGAAGCAGCCTCCTGGCATAATTCATGTACGGCACCAAATTCGCTTGACGAGTTTCCCACTCCCCTTTAATTTGATTGATTACAAGCGCTGAGTCACCATATACGTCTAGATTCTTGATTCTCAAATCAATTGCCTCTTCTAGACCCATAATACATGCCTCATACTCGGCTTCATTGTTGGTAACTGGAAACGTCAGTCTCGCAGTAAACGGGATGTGGGATCCGTGAGGAGTCGTGATGATAGCCCCGATACCACTTCCATAGGAATTAACCTCTCCGCCGAATATCAACTTCCACTGAGACTTCCTATCTGGCCCCTCATCGGGCAATGGCTCATCGCAATACTTTGCTTTGAGGAACATAATATCCTCGTCAGGGAATTCGAACTTCATCGGCTGGTAGTCTTCGATTGGCTGTTCGGCAAGATAATCTGACAATACGCTTCCCTTAATGGCTTTCTGGGAGACGTACTGAATATCATATTCTGTTAACACCATTTGCCATCTGGCAATCCTGCCCGAAAGAGCCTGCTTCTCGAAGACGTACTTGATCGGATCCATCTTCGAAATTAGCATAGTGGTGTGATTGAGCATATACTGTCGTAGACGTTTGGCGGCCCAAGCTAATGCACAACACGTCTTCTCCAGCATCGAGTATCGAGATTCACACTCAGTGAACTTTTTACTCAAATAATAAATGGCATGCTCTTTTCTGCCTGTCTCGTCGTGCTGACCGAGAACACACCCCATACTATTCTCCAGAACCGTCAGGTACATGATTAATGGCCGTCCAGCCACTGGGGGTATCAAGATTGGAGGTTCTTGAAGATACTGCTTTATCTTATCGAATTCCTTCTGGCAATCCTCATTCCAAGTAATCGCCTGATCTTTCTTTAAAAGCTTGAACATCGGTTCACAAGCGGCCGTGAGCTGAGAGATAAACCTTGCAATGTAGTTTATTCGGCCCAAGAAACCACAAACTTCTTTTTCTGTTTTCGGCGCTGGGATTTCTTGAATAGCCTTTATTTTCGCAGGATCAACTTCAATACCTCGTTCACTAACGATAAACCCCAATAAATTTCCGGACCGCACTCCGAAAGTGCACTTGTTAGGATTCAGCCTCAGCCTGAACTTCCTAAGCCTCTCAAAAAGCTTCAATACGTTGACCAGATGCTCTTCCTCCGTTTGGGACTTTGCAATCATGTCATCAACATAGACCTCGATCTCATGATGAATCATATCATGAAACAAAGTTACCATTGCTCGCTGGTAAGTGGCCCCTGCGTTCTTCAGACCGAAGGGCATTACCTTATAGCAAAATGTTCCCCAGGGGGTAATAAACATCGTTTTCTCCATGTCTTCCGGTGCCATCTTAATCTGATTGTAACCGGAGAAGCCATCCATGAACAAAAACACGGAAAACTGGGCTGTGTTGTCGACCAACACATCGATATGAGGCAACGGGAAATCATCCTTAGGGCTCGCCCTATTCAAATCCCGATAATCGACGCACATGTGTACCTTACCGTCCTTCTTCGGTACAGGCACTATGTTGGCGACCCACGGAGGGTAAGTGGTAACGGCTAGAAATCCTGCGTCCAACTGCTTCTGAACTTCTTCTTTGATTTTTACTGCCATGTCTGGTCTCGTCCTCCTAAGCTTCTGCTTGACTAGAGGGCAATCTTCTCGCAACGGCAAGCGATGAACCACGATGTCCGTGTCAAGTCCGAGCATATCTTCCTATGACCAAGCAAAGACGTCACTATACTCTCGAAGCATCTCGACCAGTCTATGCTTGACATCGTTCTGCAACGTAGCCCCTACTCTGACATTTCTGATGAGCTCCTCGGAACCCAGATTTACTATCTCAATATCCTCCTCGTGAGGCAGAATAACCTTTTCCTCTTGTCTCAACAAGCGAGCCAACTCTTCCGGAAGGTCTTCGTCTTCATCAATCTCATCCTCGGCTTGATAGATCGGGCAATCAAAGTCGTAGTGAGCCGTAGAGGGTCCAGAGTCGATGCCGTCTGTTATGTGGATCCTGCAATAACAAGGGTTAAGTTTAAAGCAAGCATATGCAGGTTAGCACAAACCCCGTTGCCATTTTACTGTTTTTCGAAATAAACATAAAACAGGAATAACAGAGAACACAATATTTGAGTACGAGGAAAACGCCTTTTATTTATTAACAAAATGCATGTACATAATCCAACAAGGCCCTGACAATAAAACCGCTACGCCCCGGGCAGGACATAGGGTTGTACAAAGATTGTAAAAAGCAAATCATTACTCTTCACTTGTCAGCTTGACAATCTCCTTGATGGTCCAATTGTTGAGGCGCTCGCCCGGCTTGCTTGGCTGAATCCAGGCGTCAAGATCACAATCGCTATCCCCGCTGTCCTCAGACGTTGCGTTGATGCTTTCGAAAATTACTCCGCCTTTGGTGAATAGGATCGGCCCCTTCCCATGAGACGAAGACGAAGAAGACGAAGCTTCAGCTTCAGGAGAATACCCCAATCCAAACTTATCCTGCTTGATTGGTATATCCAAAACATGCCCCCAGCCTGGGGTGGAACCGGCTTCGACGACGGCCCGAGCTTCTCTGAACGAGGAGAGATTCATCTCTTGCTTCTCTGCGACGACAGGAGCTACCTCTTTCACCTTGACGGTTTCAAATGCTTGGCAGAGAGTTTCATGGATTTCGCCATCCATTTCAACATATTTAAAGGATGACAAGTGGCTCACCATAATGTCCTCCTCACCACAGACAGTTACTATGCTTCCCCCGACAGCATATTTGAGCTTTTGATGCAGCGTGGACGTCACGGCACCAGCAGCATGGATCCATGGCCGACCTAAGAGGCAACTGTAGGCAGGCATGATATCCATGATATAGAAAACCGTATTGAACGTCTCCGGACCAACTTGAATTGGCAGGGTCAGCTCTCCGAAGACGTGGCGCTTAGTTCCATCAAATGCTTTCACCACCAGATCACTGGGCGTGCAAAGCAATCCACGGGTATCCAACTTCATTAGCGCCTTCTTCGGAAGCACATTAAGCGACGAACCCGTATCCACCAAGACATGCGACATGATAGTGCCTCTGCACTCTATTGAGACGTGCAAGGCGCTGTTGTGATCTCTCCCTTTAGGAGTCAGCTCTAGATCTGTGAATCCCAGCCCATTACCAGCATTAACATGGGCTACCACCTCTTCTAGCTGATTTACTGATATCTCCTGCGGCACGTAGGCAGCGTTCAATACCTTCAGTAATGCGTTGCGGTGCGCTTCAGAACACAGCAACAAGTTAAGAATAGAGATCTTTGACGGAGTCTGATGAAGATGATCTACAATCTTGTAGTCGCTCTTCTTGATTAAACGCATGAACTCTTCAGCATCTTTAACTAGCAAATCCTTCTCTGCCCCAGAAGGGATCTCTTCGACAGCTCTGCCTTTACCCTTATCCACAGCATCAGCCCTGACCACCTTTTCTGCCACAACCTCTGTCGGCGCAAACACTCTACCGCTTCGAGTAATGCCACTGACTCCGGCAAGATTCTGCACAGTCGATCTGAACGGCTCAAGCTCTATCTTCTGACCATTGCAATAGACTTCGGCGCCGTAATGCCATGGGACGGCGTTAGTGCTTTCGAATGGGATTGGCCCGGCTCTGGTAATAGTGATAGTGGGCGGTCGGGGCGCAGAAATAGTAATAGGGTGACGAGGAATAGTAATGGTGGCAACTTCATCTGCTTGCTTCAGCACGACCTCCCCTGATACACTTTCAACGCTACGGCTGAACTGCAAAATACCCTCAGACATCAGACTTTGGATACCTTCTACCAGCTGCTTACACCCATCAGGAAGTGTAGCACAAGCCATACATAACTCTCCGCATCCAGGAAAGAAGCCCTTCTTCAGCAACTTAGCCTTGACAAAACTAAGCGACGTCTTCAAATCTTTGACATCAGTCAGCAAGTCTGCACTCTCCTCGGTGATAACGGCGTTCACTTCCGCCTCCCCTATGATGAGGCATAAGGTTTTTGGTAACGTTGGGCACGCTATCAGAAAAGTTAATGACCTTGGCGTCCACCAAGTCCTGTACTTTGTGCTTAAAAGCTTTACAATTCTCAATCATATGGCCCGGCGCCCCAGTATGGAAATCACAGGTAGCATTTGCATCATACCCAGGTGGTGGTGCCCCTGTCAAGGGAGCCAACGTCCTCTTTTGAACTAGCTGAAGCTGCAGCAAAGTTTGCAGAAGCTGCGCATATGACATAGGTGGAGTTTCAAAATGACGGTTTGCCAGAGGAGCCCGATTCTGATATTTCCTATACCCCTGGTTATTCTGCTGCTGAGGCTGCTGCTGCTGCGATGGAGCAGCTGGGATATTTATGCTAGCAATCTGCTGCTGTGGGCCCTTGCCCTTTCTCCGAGCATTAGTAACAGCACTGGCATCTCCTTCTCGACGCTTGCCAGCGTAGGGTTTCTTACTACCTCCTCCAACTGAGGATGATTCACCCTGAATTTTTCTAATCTTTATACCGTTCTCAACATGCTCGCCCATAGTGATGAGAGCCGAGAATGTCCCAGACATGCCACTGACCAGCTTCTCATAGTAGATTCCAGGAAGGGTAGCCACGAACATTTGCACTAGTTCGCGCTCAACCATCGGCGGTTGAACCCGAGCAGCCAATTCACGCCACCGTTGGGCGTACTCTTTAAAGCTTTCATTGTTCCGCTGTGAAAGATTCTGAAGCTGAACTCGGTTGGGGGCCAAGTCGCTATTGTATTGATAGTGGAGGACGAACGCTTCTGTGAGATCTTTCCACGTGCGCACTGTAGCGGGCTCCAAGCCCATATACCATTCGAGAGATGGACCAGAAAGACTATCCTGGAAGAAGTGCATCAGCAACTTCTCATCGTCAGAATAGGCAGACATCTTTCTATAATAAGATCGAAGATGGACCCGAGGGAAAGTAGTACCCTTATACTTCTCAAAGATAGGCACCTTGAACTTATGAGGTACCTTAAAGTCAGCAATCAACCCGAGCTTGGACATATCAACGCCCAATGTGTTCTGATTTTCAATGTCTCTCATCTTGTCTTCCAGCGCTTTGAACCTAAGTCGAGCTTCAGCATTCAACTCTGCTTCTACACCTCTCTGAGAGAATACGTCATCCTGATGGTCCTCCAGCCACGGTTGAGGTACCAACAGATTTCCGACACCATCATTGCCGTTGACCGGCCCTATGTTAACATTGGCTCCCAGACTGCCATTGCCGACGCCTGCCGCGTTGAGTCCGATATTAGTCATCATATTGCCGTTAGCACTGCCGTTTCCCCCGGCAACAGGAACAACATTCTGTGGAGCATCCACCGGAGGAGGAGTAGGCACGGCCCCGCCGTGAAGTATGCCATTACTGTCAACTCTGGAGATCAAAGGTTGAACCAAAGTACGAAGCTGGTCCTGACCATTCGCGACCACTTGCATCAGCTCCATAAAACGATCCATCCGTTCACGGAGCTCTTGAGCATCTGACTGCACCTGGTCCATGATCCTTGTCTGATTGGCGCGAGTTGAGTAACGGTGAATGAGTCTTTGATCAATCCTGGAGATCGAAAGCAGCTCGGAACCTGTGTACCTGAAAAACCTGTCAACATTAAAGGTTAGGAAAAGCAACAAAATGTATGTCATGCAAAAATGCTTCATGCAGATGTATGCGTGTGTCTGTGTGCTTGAGAGGTTTCCCCCGATCCTGGCGCCTTAGTACCAGTGCTGACAATACTAAGGATGGGAATCTGGGCCCAATCATGGAAACAACAATCTCTCATATACACAGGACCAGCGATAGCCAACTCCGACACATCAGGGATCGAGAACTCGTACGCAACAGTCTTGCCGAGAGAGGCTGTAGTAATACAATAAGAGGCGAGAGATCTTGGATCGGGGAAACGGTACCTGTCACAGACACACGTCAATGGAATGCGAATGATCATGCAAACTAATGCAAAATGCAGGCATGCAACAATGTATCCAGGTGGCTGCTGTGGAGATTTGGTATCACCAATCGCTGATGAGAAGAAAACCCCGGTGTAAGACCACTGATCTGATCTGCTGAGAATAACCATCTGATAGGACCAAGATCAAAATTCTGCTCTGTCAAGAACAAATGTCTGATAATAAGGACCTCGGATGTATGATCAAGAAAATGTCCGCTGATGAAGTCTTCAGACCCCAAATCAAAAATCTGCCCTCTCAAGAACAAACGTACAGCTGCTGATGAGATCTTCAGACCCCACTCAAAATCTGCCCTATCAATAACAAACCTCTGATGACAATACTCTGATCAAAACCTGCTCTATCAAGAACAGACAAACACCCGATGATAAGATCCTCTGATCAAAAACTTGCTCTGTCAAGAACAGTCAACTATGCGACTGAGAACCCTGGTACCAATATAATTGATTCACTGTCAAGAAAACCAGGTAGTCTGAAGGTATAAGTTTCCTGCAATATCCCAATCCCACTCATAGGTATGGACCTAATCCACGGCCAAAGGTACGGCATCCTATGCGGTCATCAGCGTCACAGACTTTCATGAGTGACGATACGATTCCCAGAAGGAGTGGCATCATCAAGTCATGAAGAGGCCTCACTTAGCTGACTTCCAAATGATCGGTCCCCAGAGTCGACAATCCTCATGTCTGGACTCCCCTCAGATCCTCAGGACTGGAAAGGAGCACCTCTGCAAGGATCTCGTCTGAGCGCAGATTTTCGTAGGGAACTGTGCCTGCTCAGCAGACAGGTTCGTCTACTACTTCTCCGCAACTATGTCTAGGTGTATACTCAAGCCCAGGTCCGGCTTCTCACTCATAGTAACATCCCTCTCCCACAGCAGCACAGATAATCATATAGAACTGGAAATAAAATGCGGGAAATAAAATGCGGGAAGTAAAAAAATGCGATAAATAAACGCAACCCAACAAGCAAACATACAAGCGCTAGGATTGACTCTCATAGGGAACCGAAGAACCAGAGATTCTGGGTTCGGTCCCCAGCAGAGTCGCCAGCTGTCGCTTGCGCGAAAATAAGGTGCCGGCATGACAGAAGAGTCGCCACCTTTCGTTATTTATCCCTCAGAGCGGGAAAGGAAACGATCGGAAAAAACCTGACGAAAAAGGGTAAGACAAGGTCATCGCAACCATTGTCTGGGTTCGGGAGTCGGTTACGCAAGGGGAAGGTATTAGCACCCCTCACGTCCGTCGTACTCGACGGGATCCACGCTTGGTGTTTACTTGGACGGGTTGGTTTTATTCTATCTACCTATCAAGGCTGGCTGAAAAAGAAAAGAAAAATGACTCGGCAAAGCATCGCACTTTATGCCTACGTATTCTCATCAGAGAATGAGAAATCAGAGTCAACGTAGTTCGGCCTACGAACGATTACGGGGGAAAGGTTGCTCGCTAGGATATCGCATCCTATGCCTACGTAATTCCATACTGCATGGAAGATCAGAGCAAACGTAGTTCGGGAAACTACGGGTTATCTCCTGAAAGAAGTGCTTTTTATTGTGTTTGCAATTTCAACCGCACTAGAGACTATGACCCGAGAGTGAATGCGTCGCATGTCACCCAAAGGGTACCATACTAAACATCCAATCGCAGATAGCTTAAGGCTCGTAACGTACGAAAGAAATCATTCATGATTACTGTATCTTAAACTGTTTTGAGATGAGAAGAGAACAGGCCCAACTAGGAGGGAGACTATCGAGTCCTACTGTTATCATGCCATGGATTCATCCTATGGTTGAGGTTTGAACAGGGAACTCCCTAGATGTTGTCATGCATAGGTTTCAACCTAAAAGTCTATCATCAACTCCTTATCAAAGGAAATGAGAGTCCTAAGGGATCATGTCAATGATACACCAAAACAGACAAAGCATCAGCTTAACAGTAAAATGCATGCAATGCAAGTGAGGGAGGAAATGTGTGTGGGGCTTCAGCCTCCACAAGCTCATCTCAACCTCAAGCCAGTCATGAAATAACAGTAATCATACTGAAGAATAAACAACATGCTATCAAACACTAAACAGATAAAAGAAATGAAGTGCCATCAGGCCAACAAACCACATGCTTGAGAAAGAAAGAATCTACATCTAATCTCTAATCCTAACACTAGCAGCATCCTGATCAAATCTAAGCAATGCCCTAAAGCAAAACCCTAATCAACAGAAAGCAATCCCAGTCTTCAAGCTTCAAAACAAGCTTACCAAAGAAAGGGAGCTAAGTAGGCAGACTCATAGTGTCTTCCTCAGGAAAGCACTAGGAGGCTTATACTCAGGAGTCATATCCTATGTGGCTCAACAACTGTGACCAGTTTACATTCCTCCTCAGGAGAAACTAAACTCACATGAAGGCTCCAACATCACTGGATATTTAAGAAATCCTACCTGAACTAATGGAACTAAGTGAACAGACCCATAGGACCTTCCTCAGGAAAGTACCAGGGGGCTTCCACTTAGGAGTTGCATCCCATGTGGCTCAACAACTGTGATCAGTTTACATTCCTCCTCAGGAGAAATTAAACTCACATGTTGGCTCCAACATCATTGGATACTTAAGAAATCCTAGATGAACTAATGGAACTAAGTGAACAGACCCATAGGACCTTCCTCAGGAAAGTACCAGGAGGCTTCCACTTAGGAGTTGTATCCCATGTGGCTCCACAACTGTGATCAGTTTACATTCCTCCTCAGGAGACATTAAACTCACAAGTTGGCTCCAACATCAGTGGATACTTAGGAAAGAGGTGAGAAGAAAGAATGAAAGTCATTCATAGTGCCTTCCTCAGGAAAGTACCATGAATTCCCCTCAAACTTCAGGATCTCAAACCTCACAGACAGGGAATAATCTCCAAGCTCTGGGTCTCTGGGTCTTGATCTTCAATCTTCTCCTTCCCCATGCTCTTCAACAAGATCTTCAAAACAAACTAAGCCCCACAACAAATTCCCCAAAATAAACCCCAGAGACAGAAAAATAACCCCAGAACAGACAAAACCATCAGTCGACTTCTGAAAATACCTAAAAATACTAAAACAAGAGGGAAAATTCTATCAATTATTCACAAGGGTCTACAACATCTACCCATAACATCCACATATACACATACCCAAAGATCAACTCAAAACTCTCCAAAGAAAATGAATTACTTCACTTATGCTAAACCTAAACCCTAATTAGGATACCCTAATGCTAACCTAATTAGACTAATCAAATTTAATCTAAAAATCAAGAATTAAATCCTATGGGGAACTATGATTCAATATCTAATCACACCAAAAAGAATGAATTAAAAATCCTAAGGGAAAGCCCTAAAAGAAATTCTACAAAATGAGGTATCAAACTAAACATTATAAAAAGCTATTTAAATGGAAAATATTCTAAAAATATTAAAAGAAAAATAAAATGGAATTTTATTTATTGATATTTTTCTAGACAGGATTATGAGCAAGTAGAAAAAACAAGAATTAAAAAATATTAATTTTCCTATTTTCTATGAATTTTACAATATGCAATAAAATGTAAAAGAAATGAAAAATAAAAGAAATTGATTAAAGGGGAGGGGGGTGTGAAGAGTAGACACGCTTAGTTATTATCTCAATGGGCCAGAACTGGGGGGTGGGAATAGCGCGCGCTCACTGAGCCCAGAATCCCTCACTAAATTAAACGGCAGCGTTTTGATCAGCCTTGTTTCCCTCCGTTTCTTGTTCGAATTCCAGCCGCACGATCATAAATCCGGTCAACCTCCAAGACTTGATCCAACGCACGATGGTTATCTTCTTCATTGAGTTCTGTTAGGGTTTGTAACAAGAACTCCATGCACGAGCTCCAACCGCAGAACTTCCTCTCCCCCGCTCTCCTTCATCTCTCAATAAAATCTAAAACCGTAAACAGCAAAGAGGCTCCCCTTTCCTCTCTGAACACAACCATGTCAATGGTTTGCACTAAAACGGCCTCAAACTGGAAACCCGATAGCATCACCCTCCATAATTACTCAAACTTCCACTTTCTTGTTTCTTCAATTTCTTGGCACTAAAATGTTCACCTCCTGGTGCTGATCAATCTAAGCTATAGCATGTGGATTAACACTCCATCTAGCTCGTGTTCTTGATCAATAAAGTATGTGTGTCAAATTCTCAAACTTCACAGATGGCTCTTAAACTTTCCAGCAATGATCCCTATTGGTTTCTAAACATTTCTATCCTATCCATTCAATCTAAAACAGAATAAATAAGAAGGTAGGTGGTGTTTTGCAAACCTGGTGAGTAGTGATGGCAGATGCAGTTACACTCCCTTTCAAGCCTTGAAACCCTCCATAATTGATCTTTGATGGATTGTAGGAGTTCTGTATGCAAAAAGTTTGGTGTATATTGCTTGAATCTTGTGTTTGATATCAATTTGCTTTTCTTGCAAATTCTTCAACAAAGCTTCAAATCTCCATGGATCTTCCTCTAACTCAGTATGCAAGTACTCATAAGGATCAGAAGAATGTGTTTGTGGAGAAGAAAAGAATGAAAATGGAAGAGAATGGAAGTTTGTTATGGAATTGCAAAATGGAAGAGTTTCACTTTTTACACTCTAATCTCACCACTCACCAACAATCATCACCAACCCTGACCTCATGGTGATCCTCTCAATTTATAATCATCCATAGAATCATCTAGGAGCTTCTAGAATCATCTAGAAAGTAATGGAAAGTCATGGAATTTCTCTTGTAAGGTCATGTTGTACCATCTCATATCTCATGTGCCAAGCCTTTAATTTGTGCCAAAATCTCCTTACAAGAGATATTGAGAAGGAATATGATGAAAAACAAGCATTGCCTTTGCTTTTGGTGAAGTTTCTCATGTTGCCTTATGATGCAAGAATGAAAATTACAAAGCAACCTCCATTTTGAGACCTCAAATCAAAATTCTACTTGAACCATTGTTTTTAAAATAATGTTTGGAGTCAAAATGACCTATTGGATGACCTATTTTGGATTTGTGGATCTCCCAAACCAAAATTCCATCTCAACTTTTTCAACTTATAAGCCCTTTTTAGGTCATTTTTACCCAATCATGAAAATCCTTGCTACAAGCTTTTTCAATAACTCATGACCTCTTTTCTAGGCTTAAAATCCCATTTTGAACAACTTTGATGTTTTGAGTTTTTTCATTTGAGGCTTGGAAATAGGAGATATGGCCTTTGCTTAAAATGACCTATAATCACCAAATGACCAAAATACCCCTGTCTTGTTCAAACCATAAGTTGAGTTCTATAAATCCTATCAAGGACTTATAGTACTCTATAGAAATATAAGAAGATACTATTCAACATTCATGTTGGCCAAGAGATCATAGGAATCATCCTTCTAGGGCAAAAGTTGTCTGCAAGTTGGGTGACTTTCAAGGACCCAGATTCACACACCTCAGCTGACCTGTAATTTGTCAAAACCATAACTTGAGCTCTGCAACTCCTATCAAGGACTTCCACCACTCAAATTAAAGCTAAGAACAAGCTCTACAACATTCATGTTGTGGGGAAGATGATATATCAATCACATCTTGAGCTAAAACTGCCTGGAAGATAGGGATCAAATTAGGGTTTTTTCACTGACAATCCTCAGAAACCCTAACTCAAAACTTCTCAAACTCCTCAATCATGATGAGTTGGCCTAGGAATCATCTTTATAACATCTCCATACATCATTCCATGATCTCATGGCCCTTGGATTAAGTCTCAACCTTCTCCAACTCTTCAGCTGATCTAGGATTGACCCAGTCAAAACCCTAATTCTACCATTCATGGTTGAATCTTCTGAATTCTTGCATAATGACCTCTCTGGGCTTTATGATGGCTATCAAGACATCTCATAGGCTTTCTCAAAGCTTCAAGTTCAATCTCAAAGCCTCAGAATCATCTGAGGAGCTCCCACAACTCTCAAGCTTTGAAGCACACAACCCTGGTTTCAACCAATTCCTCTGAGGATCTCTTGAACTTTCTGATGAAGGTATCAACTTTCAAACACTTAATGGGTGAATTAATGTTGGTCAAATTTTAGGGTTAAACACATTAGTGTCTCATGAAATCTACACTCGGACGAGGTTCTTCTGGTTGGCTTCTTTTTCTACCCTTTGGGTCGAAGGGGTTGTTGGTCAGCTGAATTGTCGACTCCGGGGACCGATCATTTGGAAGTTGGCTAAGTGAGGCCTCTTCAGGAATTGATGATGCCACTCCTTCTGGGAATCGTATCATCAACCCTGAAAGTCTGTGACGCCGACGACCGCATAGGATGCCGTACCTTTGTCAGTTACTAGGACATCCACCTGTGAGAGGGTTTGGGGTTATGCAGGTAACTAGACCTTCAGATACCGGTTATTTCTTGATCTGAGATCCTGGGTATTTATGAAGAGTTCTGAGGTCTGTCAGAGACCAGTTGGAGAGTTCTGAGGTCTGTCAGAGACCAGTTGCAGAGTTCTGAGGTCTGTCAGAGACCAGTTGGAGATATGATATGAGGTCTGTCAGAGACCAGCCAGAGTTATGTTGTGAGGTCTATCAGAGACCAGTGTTGGAGATTTGTTTTGAGGTCTATCTGAGACCAGGGTTTGAGGACTTCTGGAGAGTCTATCTGAGACTTCTTGATATGGTTCAGGCTTCTCAGCCACGACATTCGGTCCCTGTTGCATGTTACTTGCATTGCATTGTTTGCATACCCATTATCATTGCATCCCATTAACGTGTGTCTGTGTTGCAGGTGCATTTGCATATTCCCTGGTTCTAGTGCCCGGACTTCTGAGTATTGATTATGGCTAGACTGAGGAAGACCGTTGCGTATAAGCTACCTACACCTGATATTGCTCCTTTGCTTGGTCTGATATCTCTTGCTGATGAGGAGGTTAGGAGGAGTTTCAGAATGAGTCATGGTAGATTGCTGAGATTAGTCTGCAAGCCAACTGCTGATGAGATGAATGGGCTGTACACCCTGATGCAGTTCTATGACCCCGCATTGAGATGTTTCACGTTTGTTGATTTTATTCTGGGGCCTGCCATTGAAGAGTATGTGGAGTTTACTGAGCTACCAGTACAGAACAAGGTTCCCTTTATTCACTCTGCTGCTGAGCCCAAGTTGGAGGACTTAGCTAAGGCCTTGCACATAAACGCTGCTGAACTATTATTGACTTCTTGGCTTGGGGTTCCAAGTTTCTCCCTTGATTTTCTTGTTGGCAAAGCTCAAGAGTATGCCAAGAACGGATGTTGGGTGGTTTTTAATGCTATCTTGGCTCTATGCATTTACGGGATAGTACTGTTTCCCAACTTGCCCAATTTTGTGGACTTGGACGCTTTCCATCTATTCGCTGCTGGCAACCCGGTGCCCACGTTGATCGGAGACTTCTATCACTCATTGCACTATAAAAATGAAAACAGAAGGGGAAAGGTTGTTTACTGCTGTGCGCCGCTGTTGAACATGTGGTTTAAGAGCCATCTTCCTCTGAAGGGACCTTTTGTGGATAGTGCAACTACAACTAGCTGGTCAGAGCGCCTGATAAGGCTATCTTCCGAAGACATGGAGTGGTTTGATCGAGATTTGTTGGGGTCTGAGCTCATCTTCAGTTGTTCTGGGTACCCTAATGTTCCGTTGATAGGAAGAAAAGGGTGTGTCAATTACAACCCTTCTCTGTTCATTCGCCAGTTCGGATACGCGCTGAAGAGCCCACCAAAGGAAGAAGAAGTACAGGAATCTCTGTACTTCACCGGTGATTTGAAGGGAGAGTTATTAGCCAAGCTGCAGCATGCCTGGACGCGTATTAACAGAAGGGGGAAGCCACTGTTAGGGAAGAACGATTGTCAGGCTTATGCACCATACAGAGTTTGGATCCAGGAGAGAGCGAGACAGTTGCGGATGCCATTTCCAGATGCACCAGTCCCTGTGCATATTCCGGTAGAAGAGCCAACTACTGTTACTCGGGAGGCCTACGAGCAAGTTGTGAAGGAAAAGGAAGCCTTGATGAAGATCAATGAAGGGTTAGAGCAAGAGCTAGCTCAGATACACAGTGAGAAAAACAAGGCCGTGCATGCTTTCCAACAGCAGATCGAACTAGTAAACAGACTAGGGGCTGAGTTGACTGAGGAGAAAAAGAAGCGAGAACGTCTGGGTCAAGATTTCATAAGCTCCCATGACATGCTGGAGTCCAAAAAGAAAGCACTCGAGGCAGCACACCGAGAAATCTCTTCTTGTAACAAGACTTGGAATGCTACGCTCACCAACAATAAAAAGAGGGAAGATAAATTGAAGCAGCAAATTTCTGACCTCGAAGAGCAGTTGAAGGCTAGCATTAAGAAGTATGAAGAAGAAGTGATGACCAAGTATAGTCTCCAGAATGCATTGAACACGGCCATCGAAGGCAGGAACGAAGCTGTGTCTCAGAAGCGGAAGTTAGAGGATCGCTTCGAAGAAGGGGCATGGGAAGAAACCGCTGGCGACGTGCGACGTGTTCTCAAGAGAAGAAACCAGCTTGTTGAAGGGCTGCTTACCCGACCAGGTCATCCAGAGACCAAGAAGTTAATAGAAGAGTACCGGGCTTATGGGAGTACTTGATCATTTCATGTATTAACTTGTATGCTTTATTTGCATAGTGCTGACCATCACCAGGATTGTTGGTTGAGGTCATGCCTTCTTATTGTACTCAGTGATATTATATTCTTGGCTTAATGGCTTTCTCTTCAATATATGAGGCTTTCTATGATTCAGCTCCGATCTTCATATTGCTCGCACTGTCACTGCACTGGCACCTTTGCACTAGAATCGGGGAATAACATTCCCTAATGCACAGACACACATTGCATTGCATTCATATTCACATTGCACTACAGGTAATTTTTGGATGGTATCTTATTTCTTGCACTGTACCAGGTATTTTCAGGATTGCAGATCAGCGCCCACACCGATATTCCACTCGCACTAATTGTCGAAGAATCATGGATCAAATGCAGAACGAGATGCAAGATATGCGCGAGAAGCTAGCGCTCTTTATGCAGACCATGGAGACTATTGCAAAAGGTCAGGAGAATTTGCAAGCCATGGTGCAGCCTCTGTTGGCAAGAAATGCTGGACATGGGAATGAGGATCATCAGTCTGTGCGAGTCGACACTGTTCATGGGGATGGTACTCCCACACCAGTGGCTCCACCTGTAGTCAACATACCTGCTGTTAATGTCAACAACGGTACTGCTGCTGGGAACGGTAATGTTGGACTTGGGAACGAGACTGTTGTCCACAACGTTGGGCTTGGTGATGTCAACTTGGGTGATAATATGGGAGGCAACGACTTCGGTAATGCTAGATTCGGTTTTAATGATCAGGGATTCGATAATGCTGGGAAATATGGTTTCAATGCTCAAGGCTTCGGGCAAGACGGATATGGTGTGACTAATCAGGGTTACGGAGGATTCGGAAATGGAAACGGCGCTGGGTTAATGGCTTTTGGACCTGCTGGAATTGCTCCGGGATACGGCAACAGGGGGCGAGGCCCAGTGATGAATCAGATTAGAGCTGGCCGTAACAATGGATACGATGGGTATGGAGCTGGGAATGGTATCTGGCAGGAGGATCAGCAAGAGGACGCCTTCTCCGGTGGAGGTTTCGAAGGGCCGATGGATGACTCCCAGAGGATTAGAATGCTAGAAGAGCAGATGAGGGGGGTCGTAAACCAAAGTGTTGTGGGCTTGGACATGTCAACAATGGGGTTAGTGCCTGGCTTGAGGGTGCCAATCAAATTCAAAGCTCCTACATTTGATAAGTATAAAGGGGACACCTGTCCGAAAGTGCACGTGCGGTCATATTTCAGAAGGATGTCTGCGTATTCAACTGATGAGAGGATGCTAATGCATTTCTTTCAAGATAGCTTGTCAGGTCCGTCCCTAGAGTGGTATATGGGATTGGAGCCAACGCATATAAAGACATGGAAGCAGCTGGCAGAGGCATTCATAGCTCACTACAAGTACAACAGCGACTTGGCACCCAACCGGGTCCAACTGCAGGGGCTGTCCCAGAAGAAGGGTGAGAGCTTTAAAGAGTATGCGCAAAGATGGCGCGACATGGCTGCCAGGGTCCGTCCTCCTTTAGAAGACAAGGAAATGAATGACATGTTCATTGGAACTTTCACCGGCATGTTTTATGACAAGTTATTTCACACATCTTTGGCCAGTTTCTCAGACTTAATTCTGATGGGAGAAAAGATTAAAAGTAACATTAAGCAGGGAAGATTCCAAGCTGAGGAATCTACTGCATCTGGCAGTAACCGAAAGGCTTTTGGTGGGCGCCGTCAGGGCGATGCAAGCGCAGTGTTTGGAGGCCGAGGCAGAGGCCGAGGCAGAGGTCGAAACCAGTATAATCAGCCGCAGCAGGTGGCGAGTGTTACTATACCGTTTCAGCAACAGCCTATTCAACAACAACAGCAGCAACAGCAGCCACAGCAGGGGGCACAACCTGCCCAACGCAGATTCCAAGGGGGTAAGCCAAGGAGAGTGTTTGAGAAGCCTCCGTCAACGTATGCGGATTTGTTACAGACGTTATTAGGGTTGAACTTGGTAGAGAAGAGAACTCTGTCACCAATAACTGGAACTCCTCCGTATGGTTATGATGCAAGCAGGCACTGTGAATTCCACTCAGGGGCTCCGGGCCATGATGTAGAGGGTTGCCATGCGTTTAAGCATGTTGTGCAGGATTTATTAGATAGTAAGGCTATCAATTTTGGAACGGCGGGTCCGAATATAGTGCAGAAGCCCATGCCTAATCATGGGGCAAACGCCACTCTAACTGAGGAGGGTTTGAATTTGATTATGAATGTGGGTGATTTAAAGACGCCGCTGAGCGAGATAAAGAGCCGTTTGTTGCAATGAGGTGTCTATCCAGGGTGTGACGAGTATTGCTTAGAATGCTGGACCCTAGCTGGGGGTTGTGATGACTTAAAGAAAGGTGTCCAGGCTTTAATAGATGGCGGCACATTGCAATTTGACCGAGCAGCAATTGAGGAGCCTGCAGGGGCATTAGCAGATAGTCAAAGTGATGTGGCCACTGTGACGATTCCTCGAAAGACAATCACTATAACAACACCGGTCCAGCGACCGCCGATCACCATAACTAAGGCCGGACCAATCCCGTACGAGAGCACAAAAGCAGTCCCATGGTCATATGGGTTGGAAGTGTATTGTGACGGAGTAAAGATTGATGTTAATAAGCAGCCCGCTGAGACGGTAGACAACGTTGTCGGTACAGGAGGTATGACAAGGAGTGGTAGGATCTTCATCTCGCCTGAGGTAGAGGCCGAAAGACTAGCAAAGGGGAAAGGAAAGATGGTTGAGAATGTCCCAGTACAGGGGAATGACAAAGAAGCGGCATCGAAAGATGTAGAGGAGTTCATGCGCTTGATCCGCAAAAGTGATTATAAGATTGTGGAGCATCTGCAACAGACACCGTCAAAGATATCTATCCTGTCGTTGCTACTGTGTTCTGAAGCGCACAAAAATGCTTTGTTAAAAGTCCTGGATACTTCCTTCGTACCCCAAGATGTTTCCGTAAATCAGCTGGAGGGGGTGTTAGCACATGTAAATGCAGGCCATAGCTTGGGCTTTACAGATTTTGATTTGACCCCGAAGGGGAGAGATCATAATATGGCGTTGCACGTATCTGTCGAGTGTAGAGGATCAGTCATGTCGCATGTACTGGTGGATACCGGATCATCCTTAAATGTGCTGCCCAAGAAAGCGATGATGAAACTGGATGTCAGAGGAATCCTGTGTACGCCCAGTGACTTGGTAGTCAGGGCATTTGATGGGACGCGAAGAACAGTTTTTGGATCTATAAAATTGCCTCTACAGGTGGGGCCGAAGGTTTTCGCGACTAAATTTTATATCATGGACATCCAGCCTGCGTATAGCTGCCTACTCGGACGACCCTGGATCCATGGGGCTGGGGCAGTCACGTCTACCCTGCATCAAAAGTTGAAATATATGGTGGGAGACAGTGTGGCTACTGTGTGCGGAGAAGAAGACATCCTGGTCAGCCATCTGTCATCATTTAAATATGTGGAGGTCGACGGAGAGATTCACGAAACACCCTGCCATGCATTTGAAGGGTTGCGTATCAAGGACAAAGGTCCCGGGCCGAGCAAAGTGTCGGAGGTAGCCGTCTCGTCGTATAAGGAAGCTCAAGCTCTAGTAGAGGCTGGAGAAACAAAGGGCTGGGGCAAAGTGCTGGATATTCCTGTGAAGATGGACCGGTTCGGGTTGGGATATCAACCGTCGTCATCAACACCTACTGTGGGGGCACCCCGTTTCAGAGGACCAATAACCATCTCTGCCAGTGGAGTATGCCATGGGACCATCAATGCTGCTTCGGAGTCTGACGAAGGAGACAGCGATTGCGATATGGATGCCTGGATTCAGCCAAGCGCGCCAGGACAGGGCTTGTGCAACTGGTCTATTCAGGAGTTTGTTCCTGTGACTCTTAAACAGTAATGCTTTGTTTTATTAATTGTTGAACAATCTGATGTCTTGCCCGGGGCATCATGATTTGCTTAGGGCTGTGCTGTTATGAACATTGCGTGTTTATCATTAAATAAAAGGCGTTTTTCATGTGCAAATATTGCGATCTCTGTTTTTCTTGTTTTGTATTTTTCAATAAAATGGCAATGTGGTTATTCGCTTTATACGCATTTTGAAGCATTTAACCATTCTTTTTGCAGGATCACATTTTCAGATGACATCCTTGAACCACCTATGACTCGTCCCGACTTTGAGCATCCGGTATTTCAGGCTGAAGAAGAGATTGTCGAAGATAGTGACGTTCCCGAAGAATTGTCTTGGTTGGTGAAGCAAGAAGAACGTGTCATTCTGCCTCACGAAGAGGTCATCGAAATTATCAACCTGGGGTCGGAAGGGGTTGAAAAGAATATTCGTATAGAAGCCGCGCTGCAGAGCGACATCAAGCGAAGACTGGTTGAAATGCTCAGAGAGTATAATGATGTGTTCGCTTGGTCGTATGAAGATATGCCAGGGCTCGATACAGATATGGTTGTGCACCGTCTGCCGTTGAAAGAAGAATGCCCGCCGGTCAAGCAGAAACTTCGCAGGACTAGACCCGATATGGCAGTGAAGATTAAAGAAGAGGTTCAAAAACAGTGGGATGCTGGTTTCCTAGCTGTGACAAAATATCCCTCATGGGTCGCTAACATTGTACCAGTGCCAAAGAAAGACGGTAAAGTGAGAATGTGCGTAGATTACCGTGATTTAAATAAAGCGAGCCCAAAGGACGATTTCATGCTTCCTCATATCGATGTGCTAGTTGATAATACTGCTCAATACTCCGTATTCTCCTTCATGGATGGCTTCTCAGGCTATAATCAGATTAAAATGGCGCCAGAGGACATGGAGAAGACTACTTTCATAACGCCTTGGGGAACATTTTGTTACAAAGTGATGCCCTTCGGATTAAAGAATGCTGGGGCAACGTATCAGCGTGCAATGACGACTCTTTTTCATGATATGATGCATAAGGAGATCGAAGTTTATGTTGACGATATGATTGCCAAATCCCAGACGGAGGAAGAGCATCTGGTGAATCTGCTGAAGTTATTCAAAAGGCTTAGGAAGTTCAGGCTGAGACTGAACCCTAACAAGTGCACCTTCGGGGTGAGATCGGGTAAACTGCTGGGGTTTATCGTAAGTGAAAAAGGCATAGAGGTCGATCCTGCTAAAATAAAAGCAATACAAGAGATGCCGACGCCTAAAACAGAAAAAGAGGTGCGCGGGTTTTTAGGGAGGTTGAACTACATCGCTCAGTTCATATCTCACCTAACGGCTACGTGTGAACCATTGTTCAAGCTGTTGAAAAAAGATCAAGTTGTAACATGGAACGAAAATTGTCAAAAGGCGTTCGATAAAATAAAGCAGTATTTGCAGGAGCCTCCTATTTTGATACCTCCAGTGGCAGGGAGACCCTTGATTATGTATTTGACAGTTCTTGAGGGAAGCATGGGGTGTGTTCTCGGTCAACACGACGAGACAGGAAGAAAAGAGCATGCGATCTATTACTTGAGTAAGAAGTTCACAGATTGTGAATCTCGGTATTCAATGCTTGAAAAAACTTGTTGCGCGCTAGCCTGGGCCGCCAAGCGTTTGAGGCAATACATGCTGAATCATACAACCATGCTCATCTCGAAGATGGATCCTATCAAATATGTATTCGAAAAGCAGGCATTATCAGGGAGAATTGCCCGTTGGCAGATGGTCTTGACTGAATATGACATCCAGTATGTCTCGCAGAAGGCTATAAAGGGGAGTGTACTGTCTGAGTACTTGGCGGAGCAGCCTATCGAAGATTACCAATCGATGAGGTTTGATTTTCCTGACGAGGACATCATGTACCTAAAGATGAAAGATTGTGAGGAGCCGTTGCCAGACGAAGGACCAGAGTTGGGTTCCAAGTGGAAGTTGATATTTGACGGAGCTGTGAACGCTTACGGTAGCGGAATAGGGGCAATCATCACTACTCCACACGGGTCGCATATCCCGTTTACTGCTCGATTGACCTTTGCAGTTACCAATAATGAGGCCGAATACGAAGCTTGTATCATGGGGCTTGAAGAAGCCATTGATTTGCGAATCAAGAATCTGGACGTATACGGAGATTCAGCTCTGGTGATAAATCAAATAAAAGGAGAATGGGAGACACGTCAGCCCAATTTAATACATTACATGAACTATGCGAGGAGATTGTTGCCTTTCTTTGACAAGGTTGAATTGCATCATGTACCGCGAGCAGAAAATCAAATGGCTGACGCCCTGGCCACTTTGTCTTCCATGTACAAAGTCAACTTCTGGAACGAGGCTCCTAGAATTATTATCTCTCGGCTTGACAGACCAGCCTTCGTATTTGCTATTGAAGAAGCATCTGATGATAAACCGTGGTATTTCGATATCCTTAATTTCCTGAAGAACAAAGAGTATCCGGCTGGGGCATCCAGTCAAGATCAGAAGACTCTCAGGAGATTGGCGGGTAATTTTTATTTGAATCCAGATGGCGTCTTATACAGAAGAAATCACGATTTGGTGCTGCTGCGTTGCGTAGACGAAAAAGAGGCGAAGTTGCTCATGGAGGAAACACATGAAGGTACATTTGGTACGCATGCTGGTGGGCATGCTATGACGAGGAAGCTGCTGCGGGCAGGTTATTTTTGGCTGACCATGGAAACTGATTGTTTCAAGTTTGCAAGGAAATGCCACAAGTGCCAAATCTATGCTGATAAAATCCATGTGCCTCCGAGTCCTCTGAATGTGATGTCAGCGCCATGGCCATTCTCGATGTGGGGAATCGATATGATTGGAAAGATCGAGCCGACAGCTTCTAATGGGCATCAGTTCATTCTAGTAGCAATCGATTATTTCACCAAGTGGGTGGAGGCGGCGTCATATGCAAATGTAACTAAGCAGGTGGTGGCCAGATTCATCAAGAGAGATATCATTTGCCGATATGGGATCCCCGAGCGGATAATCACCGACAACGGTTCAAACCTGAATAACAAAATGATGAAGGAGCTCTGTCAGAATTTCAAGATCGAACATCACAACTCCTCCCCTTACCGACCCAAGATGAATGGCGCTGTCGAAGCGGCCAATAAGAATATAAAGAAGATCGTTCAGAAGATGGTGGTGACCTATAAGGATTGGCATGAGATGCTGCCTTTTGCTTTGCACGGTTATCGTACGACGGTACGCACATCAACCGGGGCAACCCCGTTCTCGTTAGTATATGGAATGGAAGCTGTGCTACCATTGGAAGTGGAGACTCCTTCGCTGAGAGTATTGCGAGACGTCCAACTAGATGAGGCAGAATGGGTGAAAGACAGGTTGAACCAACTGAGCTTAATGGACGAGAAGAGGCTAGCTTCTCTAGCATACGGTCGTTTGTACCAGAGCCGAATGAAGAAAGCATATGATAAGAAGATACATCCGCGGAGCTTTCAGACGGGCGACCTTGTGCTGAAAAGGATTCTCCCGCCGCAGGCAGATCACAGGGGCAAGTGGACCCCCAATTACGAAGGGCCATACGTTGTCAGAAAAGTCTTTTCAGGAGGAGCTTTATTGTTGTCCACCATGGACGGTGAAGACTTTACGTCGCCTGTGAATTCGGACGCAGTTAAAAAATACTTTGCTTGAAATTGACCCGCTGGACAAAAAAAAAAAGAGAGTCCAGGAAAAAATGGGGCATCCTGGCGAACCAAAAACAGAATGAAAGGTTCGGGCAAAAATTAGGGATAAAATTGAAAAAATGTACACCCGCGAAGTTGAAAACCTACACTGGGCGGCTTCGGCAAAAAGGGGTATCCCGGTGAACTGAAAACCCGTAAAGGGCGGTTCACGCAAAAGTTAGGGATGTGAAAAGCAAATGATTGCGGTCCGGATTTGATACTGCATTGAGCTTTGGTGCGGGAGAATACGCTCGAGGGGTCGATTATCAGATACAATCTCTTCGGAAGTGTGAATACCGGGAAAAGCATTAGAGTCAGACGAGTCATAGGAGGATCAGTTCGTGATGTTCGTCTGCATCCCGTTGCCGACATGTGTACAAAATTAATTTGTCAATATATTTATGCTTCTTGTGCATACTTGTATATTTGTTGTGCGTAGCTTCCTCTTTTCAGGAGTTACATCTCGTGTACAAAACTCCGCCCATTCAGGGGCCCAATCAATAAAATATGTTATTCAGTATTTGATGCTGGTTCTTTACTGTTTTGTGCATGATAAACGCCTAGGTTTAATGAAATTAGCAAGTGCATAACGTCACTGGCCCTTGCCAATAATCGCTAAAACTTTGAATTAACTGAAAATGATGTCACTAACGCTAACCTGAATAGATTTGGTTGTGTAGACTTGTCTTGTCTTGTTTGTGGTGTTGCAGGGTTCATAGCCGTATGAAGAGGACGATCCAGAGATTACAGTAACAAAAGACTCTATCCCCACGCAGGTCGCGCTTCCAAGATGACAATGAAGAAGGATCGAATTCCCCAGCTAGTCGTAGCTTATCCAAAGGACATTCTCTAGTCAAGTCGTTTATCCTCAGCAGGGTTTGGCGATTACAAGATTGCAGACTGTATTCAGACAGTGTGGTGTCCCCCAAAAGGATCCCCCATCCCGAGCAGAGGGGTTTAGCCTCAGAAGATTAACATTTCAAACTTGTGAGCTGTACTTAGACAGTCTACCCTTCCCAGCAGGGTCATTTACTCTCCCCTAGCGGAGTCAGTTGATTTTCCCCAAGAGAATCGCTCCGGCCCCAGCGGAGTTCTCTTTTCAGCAAGTGCTTTCCTCCCAGTGAAAATCGAAGATTAAGGCTCTCCCCGGCAGAGTTGGTGTGAGTCCTGGCATTTATTTTGTCAGAATACCGTGTGATATCCGTTCACTCTCCAGCAGAATTCCAATCATACTGTGTTCATTTACTATTCTCCAGCAGAGTTATATTCCCCAGCAGGGTGTTACTTCGATGAGGTGCTTGGTTTAAGTTCCCAATTTCCCAGCTGAGTCGACTTCACCCTTCCAGCATTTATTTTGCTGAAATAATTCTGTAGCACCTGGCAATCCCCAGCGGAGTTGGCATTATCTTCAGCATTTATTTTGCTGAAGCAGTTCCTGTATCCCAGCAGTTCGAGTCGGCATTTGCATTGGCATATAGTGTCGTATTTGCATACACCAAATAAAAGCACGTAGCATTTCCATGTCGATTGGAGCATTGCGTCATTGTCAAACACATGCATTTTGAAGCATAAACCAGGTTGGCTAACCGTTTGTTTCAAGTATTGTTTCTCTTGCAGGTAGAGAGAGCTCTTGCTTAAATGAATTACCTAGACATTCAAGATCTCGACGTGAGACATTCAGCGAAAGTGTCAGCTTTGGCACTATTCCCCACAGAGTTATCATGATGAAGTTTTCTTTGTCTCCGAACAGAGTTATTTGTGAATTTCTCGTGTTTTCCCGGCCAGAGTGAGTAGGCAAAATTTCTCCTCATTCCCAAGCAGAGTTATTTGTCATCAACGGGTTTCAGGAATCAGAATTTCAGAGGATGCCGCCGGTTATCAGAACAAGCATCCAGTAGTTTGGTTTCCAAATATCCCCAGTAGAGCCCGCCTCAAAGTTGCTGTAACGTCAGTGCTAAGAAGTTTGTGGGTTGGGACCAGTGGAGAAATGAGTCCTGACGTGGACGAATTGATTTCCTCAAGTTGACGATATGTGCCAGTCCTAACGTGGACAGATTTGATTTCTTGGTATTGATCGAATGTGAAGTCCTGACGTGGACAAAGTTGGTTACTCTTCGTGTTGGTGTCTTGACGTGGACAATTTATTTCCGGCAGATATCTTTATTCGTAATGGTGAAATGTGCGTCCTGACGTGGACAAGTTTATAATTCTTTGTGATGACAAGATACGAGAGTCCTGACGTGGGCAAATTTATCCTTCTTCGTGTTGTTGGCGAAATGTGTGTCCTGACGTGGACGAGTTTTATTTCCCAGCAAGTCGAAGCATGAGTCCTGACGTGGACAAGTCCTATTTCCTCAGCAGAAAAGAGGTAGTCCTGACGTGGACAAATCAGAAAGAGTGGTTTCCTTACGTGGAAAGATTGTGGTTTCCTTACGTGGAAAAAAATGTGAGTCCTTACGTGGACGAATCAAAATGTGATTCCTTACGTGGAAAGAGATGTGATTCCTTACGTGGAAAGATTTATTCCTTACGTGGAAAGATTGGAGTCCTTACGTGGACAGATCAAGTTGGTTTCCTTACGTGGAAAGAAGATGGTTTCCTTACGTGGAACGATGGTTTCCTTACGTGGAAAGAGGTGATTCCTAACGTGGAAAGATGTATTCCTTACGTGGAAAGGTGGGTCCTAACGTGGACGATGTATTCCTGACACGGACGAAAAGATGCATTCCTTACGTGGAAAGATGTTATTCACAAGATGGAAAGAAGTTTATTCCTAACGTGGAAAGGTTATTCCTGACGTGGACAAGTTTATTCCTGACGTGGAAAGAAGTTTATTCCTAACGTGGAAAGGTTATTCCTGACGTGAACAAGTTTATTCCTGACGTGGAAAGAAATTTATTCCTTACGTGGACGAAGGTTATTCCTAACGTGGAAAGGGTTGCTCCTAACGTGGACAATTTATTCCTGATGAAATGCAGACGAGTCATCCCCAGCGAAGTCGCCGAGATTTTCCGAGTTGACGACAGATGGAGTCCTAACGTGGACAAGTTTTAGTTGAGGTTCCTTCGTGTTGACGAGACAGGCGTCCTGACGTGGACAAAGTTCTATCCTTGCGACGATAGAATCTTTTTCAGGCTGATGAAGATAATCCCCAGCACGGTCGCTAATGGATCAGTTGGTTGCCATAACAGCTAGATTCAACCAATGAATGTCGTTCCCCAAGCAGTGGTGCAGTTTATTTCTGCGGTTGGCAAATTTCCGGGTTCTTAGTATTCAACCGTCTCGTACCTCGAATGTTTGAAGGCCGTTCTCTCTTCACCCAATCGGGTCCAAGTCGCTTGAATAGGGGCAGCTGTTGCACCCTAAAATTTGCTCAACCTTATTCACCTGGTTTATGTTTCAATATCATTAGCATTTGCATATAGAGTCATATACATAGTCTAATCATCTGCATAGCATAGCATAGCAAATCATCCAACAGGGGACCAATCACTATTCTCATCTCTATGAACCTATCAAGAGGTTATTATTCAAATTCAACCTTACTCAAGTCATCAGGAAGAATGGGGAAGCTAAAGAAGTCAATGGGTCAATCAGTGCATCTATCTCCTATCTGAGGGTATCTGAGGATCATCAAAGAAGATGTGAGTTGTGGATTGAGCATGAAGATTATGTAGACATCCTGGGAGACTTAGAAAGTCATTTGAAGAAGGAGGAAAGTCATTGATATAATCACAAGAATTGCAGTTGGAGACAGTCAACTAGGGTTTCATCTGGGGTCAACTCTAGGTCAACCCTAGGTCAATTGACTGATTGAAAGGCATTAAGGGCTATTGGAGAGATGTGGGGTTCATCATTTGACATATAGAGAAGGATATGGTGTTATGCTAAGAATAAATCAAGAGAAATCAAGGAGAAGAGGAGTTTCTAAATTAGGGTTTCTGTGTAAAATCCCCTAGTTTAGGTCAAATTTCCAAGCAAGATAAGTCCAAATGCAAGCTTAAAATGGATCCTTGGCCAACATGAAACTTGTAGAGGATCTAAAGACCTTTAATTTGAGTGGTGGAAGACACCAAGGAGATTTATAGAACTCAAGTTATGGTCCTTGCAAGTTACAGGTCATCTGAGGTATCTGAAATTTTGTCTGTGAAAGTTACTTGTCTTCCAAGCAACTTTTACCCCTCAAGTAGATTTAAAATGAATTTCTGGTCAACATAATAATTGTTCCTCATTGTCTTATCTTTCTATAATAGTATGGTATGCCATCATATGATTTGTGGAACTCTACTTATGGTCTTGGCAAGCAAAGGGTATTTTGGTCATCTGAGAATTACAGGTCATTTCAAGCCTATGCCCAAAACTCATACAAGGAAGCTTCAAATGAAAAACTTTACAACATAAAACTTGCTCCAAATGACATTTTGAGTCTAGAAAAGTGGTCATGAAAGATTGGAAAAGCTCATAGCTCAAGGTTTCAAAATTGGTGGATTTAATGAATGAAAAATGACCTAAAATTGAGATTTTTCATACTTTGGCCAAATGAGGTGAAATTATAGGTCATTTTGATTGGAAAAAATGTTTTAAGAACATTGGCAAAAGTAGAATTTTGAGTTTGGTTCAAGAATTGAAAGATATGCATGGTTACTTACAAGTGAAGTTACATAATCGAAATCCAAGGGAAAGTGTGCATGGGAAGTTTCTCCAAGGTTCTAGGACTTTCTAATTGCACCTATATATTGAATTGAAGAGCTTCATGACATGGTTGGTGAATCACTTTGTTCAAAACACAAGTTATACACATTTTTTCCAATTTGCAAAAGCATCTCAAACTCTCTCAAATCTCTATCAATTTCAACTTTTCTTGATTTGATCATCATCAGCATCATTCATAGATCACAATCCACACAAGCATTTGGTTGATTTGAGAAGGATTCGTGCTGTTCAAGTTAATCATCCAAGAAGCAAGAAATTTGGAATTGTAAGATTCAAGGCATTGGAGCAAGATCTTTTGCATACAGAATTCAAGAACAAGCTCACTGATCAACTTCCAATCATTACAAGCATCAGATCCAAGGATTCTAGCACCTGTTTTCATCATTTTGCACCAGGTAAGTTTCCTCTTCGAATTGCATGATTTAGTTAGGATCATAGGGAATTGTTAGCATAGAAATGTTAGGATAGGTTAGATGATTGATTTTGGTGAGTTTGAAGAAGTTTCATGAAGGTTGATCATGGTGTGCACAAACTGTTGGAGCTTATAACTCATGGAATATGGCACGATAATCCTCATTAATTAGGTTAGAATGATCAGCATGAAATGTAGATTAGGCTAGGGTAAAGATTGGCAATGATTGGAAGAGTTGATATCAGGTGATCATGGTGGAACCAAGCTGTTATACTCATCGGGTTCAATGTGTGGTTGAGTTTTAGAAGAAGATATTGATATGGTTGTGTAGAGGGAAGAAAATAGAGCAACTTTGCTCTTTATATCATGTGGATTCATGGAGAGACGAGGGAGAACAGAGAACTTGAAAATGCATGCATGGTGAAGAGTTTCAGAACCTAGGGTTTGCTGGAGGTTGAAGACGAAGCCATGGCCACACGATCTTGATTTTGACTTTGACTGGGGATGTAATCTGACGGCCACGATTAAAAAGAAAAACAGAGGGAGATTTAAAAGCCAATACGCACCGTTTCACTTATTATTTCAGACTGGGCTCAAGATTGTTTGCTAATAACTCCCCCTCAAACCAAGCCCAATCCCAATTCAACTGGAAACCTTGCTATTGGCACCGTTCAGAGTTTTTTTAATTTTTTATTATGTTTTCTGTTTGCATTGGGCCCAGAAGCGCTTGCTATGCGCGCCCCCCTGTCTGGGCCCATCCTTTATTTCAATTGATTTTACATGCTTTCTGCACCCCATTTCAATTAATTCAATTTTATTTTCTTTCAAATTTTCATTTCTTTAAAAACTCATAAAAAATAGAAAAGTGCATGATTTTAATTGGTTCTTTTTGCATATTATTCATAATTTTGTTAAGAAAAATATCACATAAAAAAATTAATATTTCATTTCATTTTCATATTTTTAGTATATTTTTCTTTTAAATAGGTGTAAATAACATTTAGTTTAATACATGAATTTGTTAATTTTGGTTTGATTAGATGCTTTAACATTTTTAGTCCATTCTTTTTAGGTTGATTAGCTTAGACCTTTATCTTGTATATCCAATTTAATTCACAATTTTAGAAATTAGTTTTAGGTGATTTGTTTAGGTGTGAATAACATGATCAAAACTAGGGTTTAGGAGATAACATAGGTGAAATAAATCATTTCCCTTAGAAGTTGTAGATTGAATTTTTGGGGTATGGGACTATAGGGATTATTGGTAGATATTAGATCCCTTAGAAAATATTAGGATTCCCTTACTGCTATTAGCATACTGTCTATATTTGCTTGACTGGTGTGGTGTGCCCTCTCTAGAGTTATTTCATTTGTCTCTATGGGGTATTGGGTTTGCTTGGGGATTGGGAGAGCTGAAGACTTGTTGATGAAGCCATTGGAGATCAGAGATTGAAGTCCAACTTCCAGAGTTGATGAGGAGCATCCTTTGCTGGCAGCTGTTGAGGAGTATAGGATTTAGGAGCTAGGCAGAGCTCTAAAGTAGAAAGCTTATTTCACAAACATGGAATGCCTTGTCTGCATCCATTCTTTCTCTATGATTCAAAGTCTCTTTCAAATATCCACCTCCTTCCTTTGGAAGGATCAGTGAATGTATTTGAAAGATAGAACTTTTGAGGGAAAATTGTCTGTATACTGTTAACAGTTAATGAGCCACCCTTGGTAGGCAGTTAACTGTTTAACATTCATTCATTTCATCTTGTTGACTGATTTTCCTCTTGGAGATTGAGACTTAAAGAAACCCTTGTAGATTGAAGATTGATGACCAAGACTTTGCTTGAAGGCTATGGAGATGAAGACTGAGGCTTGCCTGAAGCTTGCAGCTGTTTGGAGATGACTTGAAGACAAATGTTGATCAGAGCTGCTGTGGCTGTTTATTTTTGTTGTTTATTTCTGATGTATTGATTGGTTTTCCCTGACTGTATTGTTTACTGTTTAACCTGTTGGGTTGAAAGTGAATTCTGTTCACTTTTGCCTATTGTTTTCTAGGTTCGAGGTTGAGTGGGACTCCCTTGCCTCGCTTGTATTGCTGCATCCATGCATTTTACTGCTTTACTGTATATATCTGTTATTGTTGCTGTTTCCGTCTATTCCCTTAGGATCTCTGTTTCTCTCTGTGCAAGAGAGGAGCATGATAGACATTAGGTCTTAACCCATGCATGATAACACTAGGTTAGCTTGATTCCCTTTTCGACCGTAGGTTAGAGTTCTGTCTCTTCTTTCTCAAAACAAACAGGAAAACACAATAAGATATCAAACACAATAAAAGACACTTCTTCCGTAAAAGAATGTGAACCCATCAAGACGTCATTTTTGTCCGCTTGGACTGTTAATCAGAAAAACCTTTTTCAGAAGGAATAAAAACAATCAAGACAAGCTTGTGTCGTACGTGGCCCGAACTACGTTTGCTCTGATCTTTCATGCTGTGTGAAAGTACATAGGCATAGGATGCGATATCCTAGCGAGCAACCTTCCCCTCCTTTCCAGTAGGTAGGCGAACTACGTTGACTCTGATTTCTCGTTCCAGACGGGAATACGTAGGCATAAAGTGCGATACTTTGCCGAGTCCTTTCATTTTATTTTTAACCATTGACCTGTAGAGTAGATAGAATAACAATCCATACCCAAAAACAAGCGTGGATCCCGTCGAGTACGACGGACGTGAGGGGTGCTAATACCTTCCCCTTGCGTAACCGACTCCCGAATCCAGGATTTGGTTGCGATGACCATTCCTTTCCCGTCTTTGCGGTAGGTTTACTCTGAGCGTTTCCTTTCCCTCCGTTGGGATAAATAACGCATGGTGGCGACTCTTCTGTTCAGCCGGCGCCGATTTTCGCAGTAGCGACAGTGTGCATATCAAGAGAAGAGTATCAAAGATTCCTAGCTCAAGCAAGAGTGTTTACTCAAGAGGTCAAGTGATTATAGTCACCAAAAGGCAGTCTAAGCTCTTTGAGAAAGTGGCTTGATAGTGTGTTGCTCACTTCCTATCTTGGAGGCCAACTGAGGATCATCAGAGGATCACAAGCTCATGGATATGGATATAAGATGATAGAGAAGCTCATTGAGTACTTTTGAAGCCCTTGTGGAGCTCATTTAAGTGGTTATATCATGTGCAAGAAGTCACAGTCAAGGGTTGCATCCCTAGGGTTTCATCTGCCTAGGGTAAAGTCAACTAAGGATTTGATTGAGTGTGAGACTTGGTTTTAAGTCATTGGAGTCATGGATAGTTATGTTGAGACATCTAGTATGTCGTTTCAAGTTCAAATCAAGGAGAATCAAGAGTGTGAGAAGTTACTAAATTAGGGTTTCAGAGGTTGTCAGTGTAAAATCCCATGTTTAGTGCCTAACTTCAAGACCACATACCTCAAGATACATGTGTAATCTCACTTTTATGAAAACATGAGACTTGTAGAGGAGCATTTTCTTAGCTTTATTTTGAGTACTAGAACTCATCCATTGGGTTTGTGAAACTCAAGTTATGATGTTGACAAGTTAGAGGTCTCAGATGAACTATATTTTCAGTCAACCAACTTCCAAGGAACTTTTGACCTAGAATCATGTTTCTCCTCAACTTTTAATAAACATGAAAGTTTTTCCTTATTATCTTAGCTTTCCAAAAAGTCAAAGAAGTCCTTCATCTCATTTGTGGAACTCAAGTTATGAAGCCTACAAGACAGGGGTATTTTGAGAAAGTGAGATTATAGGTCATTTTCATTATAGGTCCTTTTCATGATCTTAAGCACTTCAAATGAAACTTTCTCCAACATAAATGTTGCTCCAAATGATCTCAATTTCATCATGGAACACCAAATTGTCATGAATTATGCATGGATATGGAGATTGGTGAAGAAAATCAAGTGAAATGGACATTAAAGTCATGAATTCAATTGAAATGGTTTCAGAACTTTTACATGCCATGTTTATATTCATTTTGATTCACAATATCATAACAAGTAGAATGCACAAATAACTTTTGGTGTATGGCATGAAAAACACGTGCAATTCAAGGTTGATTTTAAGAAGAAGTTTCCATTCAAATCTCCACCATTGGATTAAATCAAGGCTCATTTTCAATCCACATGATTAATTCACATTCCCAGCAGCTGATTCAAATCATTTTCAAGTGTAACTGGAGCTAAAACACGTATGCATGAACTCACTTTCCAATTTGGGCATTTTGAAAATTCAAAGCAACTAGGCCATATTGGGCCCCCAATTCATTCCAGATCCATTGTATAAAATCTCCAGATGAAGTTTGAGCTCTCATTCATGCATTTTCGTGGAGGGAGAGCATAATTGCAGTTTGAAAATTCAAGAGCAATTCCAAAAATCGTGAATCAGAATTGAAGCCATTTCAAGCAAAATCAAAGCAAGCATCATCTTCCTTGAAGTTTATTGAGTCATTCTGCACGTTTTGGCTCAAGCTCATCATCATTTGAAGCTCCAACAGAGAGACTCCGTTAGGTAACCTTCAAATCCAAAATTCTCTCATGATCTACATTGAATCATTGCCATTATTGATGAATTTGAAGTCCTACACTTGGTAGGCAAATTCTGGATAGTTATTTGTCATGTTTGATGCAATTACAGTTGTGAGCTTGATTTTTCAATCGTTCAATTTGCTTTGTATATGCATGATAAATGAAATGTGAGCTTGGATCTGTAACCTACGTGAGTTCCTCTTTAATTTGGCATAAAATTTGGTGTGAATTGATGAGGTTTTGGAACCTGCAACTCCGGCAGCCTTACCGGAGAAGATGATCGGAGAACTTCTCTGTCGTCTGGTTTTTCTTAAGGCGAGATTATGTGTCTTGCCATATGTGTGTGTTGACTCATTGACTTGACTGGATGAACGGTTTGGATTGTATCTGACCAGCTCGCGTGGATATTTGACTGCCAAGTCATTTAAATGAAACATAGCATTTCATTTAGCTGCTGATTTGTGTTTTAAGGGGCCTCAGATGCTATTTGCGCCCCCTGCTTAACCCAGCCCATTGAATTACACTGTAATGTTTACTATTTTCCACGCACTTCATTTTATTTGTTTTTTATTTTATTTCTTTTTCTGTTTTGCTTTTAATTCATTAAAAATAATTCCAAATGTGATAAAATCCCACAAAAAATATTTTAGAACACTTTAATGTGTTAACTAATTTTTGGAAATTTTTATTTTCATTTTTGATTTATTTTTCAATTAAAATGGGATTTTATATTTGGAGTGGTTTTTAATGAGTTTTTAATTGCTCCTTTTGTGTTCATGCTTTGTTTCTTGATTAATCTTTATCTCCAATGATTGAATTTCTTTTCTCATTTGAATGATGAGATGATGGGTTTTATAGGATGGTTTTTCCCCTGGTTTGATCATTTTTGGTTTGACTTTTAAGTCATTCTTGTTGACCCTCGACAACCCTCCTTCACAATGGGGCACCCTTGTGAATCAAATTCTTTGGTGATGTTGTGAAGTGAAATTGGTTGTAACCTTTTGGCCTCTAGTTGCCAACTCATTTATGTGCTTTTAAAATTTTACTTGGATTTATTTGAGCCTTTTTCCCATTTTTGAGGAAGCTTGCAAGTCAAGTTACTTCTAAGGGTAGTTCATACAAGCACTTGACCTAGTTTTGATGGGAAATGACTCCTATGGATCCCTTAAGCTCTTAACTCCTCTTGATTCATATTTTTAACATGTTGAGCTTGCTGGATGTTCATTTTTAGGTCATACATTGCTTTTCTTCTTGTGTGTGAGTTGCATTCTTTTAGGCTTTCCATTTGAAGTTCAAATGTTGAATGTGTTTAAGACTTAGGTCTTTCTCCATGCCTATTCTTGCAATTCCTTTTGATGTGTTCGATCCTTTGCTTTATGCATTCTCTCCTCCTATCCCACCTCTATCCAATGACCTTTGAGTCCCATTTGAGATGGTTTGGGTACTTTGAACATATCATGAAGGTTGATTCTTTGAGGACTATTCTTGTGTTTGCATGCATGATTATGGTGTTTCTTTGGTTGAGTTGCCCATTTGAGTTCCTTGCTATCCTCACATTGCCTCTCATTGTCCCATTTAATCATGTCTTCTTCCCTTTCTCTTTTGGTTTGCCTTTGGGCTTGTGGTTGATGACAAATGGTTGTAGGAAGTTTGTTTCTCCCATTTCATCTCACTCTTGTTTGTGTTCTTGTTTGTGTGAGTGCATTCTTTTCTTTGCTTGCATCCTTTTGCATATTCTTATATGCATGCTTGAGGTTGAGATGTGCTTGTGGAGGCTTCTGCCCCACACTTTGTTCCTCCCTCACTTTCATTCTAATGGTGCATTACATGTTTGCATCTTTATCTTCTTCTTCTTTTGCTTCCTTCTTCTTTCTTCTTTGCGATGTTCCTTTAGGACCTCTAATCTCCCTTGTTCAAGATTGATTATGATAGACCTTAGGCTTGAACCCATGCATGATAACATTAGGTAGCATTCCCTTTTCATCCCAATAATAGGTACACTTTGTATGAGAACATTAGGTTGAGTCTTAATCTCCCTTTAGAGTGTCTTTATCTTCTCATCTTCAAACATCTTCAATTTATCTAATAAAGGATAATTTGTGTTGTACGCTACGAGCCTTAAGTACTTAGGGAATGATGATTGGGGGGCCTCCTCTCAATTGTCTAGAGTGTTTAGCGTATGTCCTTTGGACGATATGCGACGCATTCGCTCCTAGGTCATAGTCTTTAGTGCAACATGAGTTTCAAATCATAACTCAATTCACTTCTTTGTCTAAAAAACATAAAAACAAACATCAAATCTTTTTATCCTTCGGAATCTTAATTTGGAAACCTTTTTCATAAGGAGAGTTTTGTTAACTCTTGATTCTACCGCAAACAGGTAACGCCTAAGTCTCCAATGGTCGAGCTGCATACACCTAACTGCTAGAACTAAGTTTTAACCCTACTCGGGCCTAAAACACTTGAACCAACCTGTGGTCTTTGTTAGCCCGAACTACGTTTGCTCTAATTTCTCATACCAGATGAGAATACGTAGGAATGTCCATGGGCATAGCTCATCTTCTCAGATCGTCATCTAGAGAGTTCTCGCCTAGATATAGCTAAAGCGTAAAAAGCGATACATTTCTTTATTTTCTGCAAATTTAAACAAACAAATTAAAATAAAGACATTGTAGGTTGCCTCTCACACAGTGCTTTATTTATATTCGATAGCTCGAAGGCTAAGGAGTGTAAGTACTCATGGTGGTTCTTTCAAGGATGGTTCCTCGATCGAACTTTGAATAGTCTTCGGTTTCCATGGCCACTTATCAAGCCATCTCTCATATCCCTCACCTTTTCTTTTCTTTCTTCTTAGGGTGGTTCATTGTTTTGAACTTATGGTGGTGGTTCTAGATCTATCCTGAGTATCAGTTTTTCACATTTGGGCTTAGTTATTTCATCCACCACCTCAAAGGTTAATCTTACCCTTTTAACAGTAATGATGACCCTAGTTTCATGGTCCTCGAATTTTCTTTTCTTATGAAGGAACTTAGATAAAGGTGTATTGGTAAGGATATTTTGCAATACCTCTACATATGTTTTGGATTGAGAGTCTACCTTAGCTTTCACAACCCTTTGTGGGAAAGAAATAGGTGGGGTATAGGGAAGAGGACCAACAATAGGTGCTTCCTTCTCTACCTCTTCGACAACCTCCCTTTCGGGTGATGTCGGTGTATTTTTCTCAATAATTATGCTTTTCTCACCAAAACTCTCCTCAGACTCATGATCACTCTCCCTAGGATTTTCTACTTGTTCTTCATTAATGGTTGTTACAACATCCACATGTCTCTCAGGGAAGGGTCCTATAGGTGTTAGTCTAAGCAGGGAGGTTTGAATCTCCAAAACCTCGCTGTGAGTTGCGAGGGAACCGACCATATTGCTCATCTGCTTGAGATTTTCATTAATTTGGAGATGTTGTTTTCTAAAATCTTCATTTTGGAGAGTTTGTGTCTCCACAAAGTGTTCCATCATAGATTCTATCCTGGAGTGAGTAAGCGTCGCATCGAATTCTTCTAGTAATAGTTCGAGGTTGGATGTGTCAAAATCTTGCGGTTCCTCACAATATTGAGAGTCTTCATTATAGAGGGAATTTGGGTGAGAATGCGTCAAATTGAAATCTTCTAATAATATTTCGAGGTCAGATTTAAGCGGATCTTGTGGTTCCTCAAAATATTGGGGGTGGTAGTTATAAGGGAAATATGGGTTATACATAGTGATTTAGATAAGAGTGCCTTAGTTTATACTATGCAACAATGGAATCGCAATATTGACTGTTGTTCCCCGGCAACGGCGCCAAAAACTTGATGCGTCCACAAGTGCACGGAAATATCGAAGTAATATAAAAGATTTGTCGAACCCACAGAGACCAATGTCAACCTACCGTTATCTATTGTCGCGGCGTAAAGCTAAGGCTAATGGAATTAGGAAAGTTAAATGCGAATGAAATTAAATTCAACGAAAATAAAGATTATTGGTTTAAGGAAGAGCGGTAAAGGGATATCAGTATGTAATGCTTTAGTTTTCGGGGATTCGATAGGTTGCCGGTGCTTTTTAGTCTTTGCAAACACTTTTCAGGAGAAAATACTCGTTTAAAGACCTTTGCCTTATAATGGTTGTTGACTCGGGTCATAATTCTAAGGCGGAATGTACGCTCTCGTAGTCCCATTCGGGGTTAAAACTACTTTTTGAAAACAAATAAATTCTGATTTCTTTTAAAGCGCTTTCGCTGTGTTTAAAATTAATGCCTAGTTCTTACTATCCAGTTTGAACCCCAGCTTTCGCGTGCCGGCTCGTTCCTTAATGAATTTCCCACTTTCGTGGAAAAACTACTGTAAATAATTTCTCGCTTTCGCGACGAAGGTTTATTTAGAAGATTTTGATTAAAAACTACGACCAGAAAGGTGTTTGTAAAAGGGAAGGTGCACCGGGTATTATCGAATCCCATCCTACTAATTCGATTACATACCGATAAAACTAATTTAGCTAGACATGATAATTAATGCAAATGGAAATAAACATAAACAACAAAGTAATAAAATATGCATTATGACAGAAAATAAAGTAATAATTCAATTAATAAGAACCTGGAAAGTAGTACTGAAATGGAAGAGTAGTCCTCCGCAATGTCGGCAGGATTCTACTTTGGCGAAATAAAATTGCAGAAAGAAATTATAATGTTCTGAACTAAAGGAAAAAAATGGAAGAAAATAAAAGAAACAAGAAAAATAGCTTCAATAGAACTTTGGCAGCCCTTCGGGACGTAGAATCCCCCCCCCCCCAATGCTGTGAATCTCATGCCTATTTATAGGAGGTATTTTCTTTCTCAACTTCCAGAGATCATGTATGAGTTATGGAGGAAGTGGGAGTAACTTCCAGTAGTGGGCAGTTAGTGGAGAAAGTGTAGGGAGAAATTAAGTTGAGAGTGATCGTGGCTACTTCTGATTTGGACGTCATTCTGATATTTGGTTCATGACGGTCGTGACACTCTTGTGACGACCGTGTTGCACGTGACAACCGTGAGGGTCTGTGACGACCGTGAGGAAGTTGTGACGAGCGTCACACGCACAAAATCTGTTTCTCTATTATTTTCTGTTTTTCTTCTCTCTTTTCCTTCCATTTCTTCTTCTTTTCTTTCTTTAATCCAAATTCTCCACAATCTACAAAACATAGTAAGTTAACCGTATGATGGAACATAAATCCAGATAAATTAACAATAGTCCCATATAAATGCATGTAAATCAAGTCAAATAAACGATATGATTTCGCTTTATCACTTGCCGGCCCCTCTTCGCAGCGATGCGACAAATGTCACACAAGATGTCATAATATTATATTGTGACAACATGAATGCTATCAAGATCTCAAAAAATTCAGCTCAACATAATCGTACCAAGTACGTTGATATTAGACATGATTTCATTAGAGAGCTTGTAGAAGATGAAATGATCTCTCTTGATCATGTTACTACTTAAAAACAACTTTACAAAAGCCCTAAATGCCTATCAATTTTAAAAACTAAGGATTTCTTAATGCTTATGTGTGATGGAATCATTATAATAATTAATGTTGAGGCGGATGAAGATTAATTGGGGAGGATACTTGTCCAACCTGTACACATTTTCCAAGAATCGTGTATCATATCTTGTCAAGACCAACGAAGAGGTTGAAACTCTTCATATTAAAAAATTTAAGTCTCTTTTTTTATGTTTTAGTTTCACACTTCACTCCCTGTCATACTTTTTATCGTCCTCGAAACTTTCCCTTCTCTCCCAAGCGGCTCACTTTTACTTCAACTTTTCTACAAACATGGTGGGTATCAGACAAGGAACCAATATGTCCAGTAAAGAGAAGAAAACAATTAAGAAGATTAGAAAATGTCAAAAGGAGACTATGAAATATTTAACACTCTCGGGGTTTGCATGAAAGGCGTTTGTGATTGATGGAATGGTCGATGGTCCTCCCTAAGGTCCTTACCCTGTCGAACATCCTAAGGAGTGATTAATGGCTTTTATAATGTTTTTCATGAGTTTTTTATGTTTAAAATTAAGTTGTTTGATCTTTATTTTTTGCACTTTAACTCTTTTTAGTATGTTTTCTCTAGGTTTTTGGTGAAAAGGACCAAACATAACAAATTTGGAGCAAAAAAGGAGGAAATGTGTGAAGACTGCTCAAGAGAAGGGTCTCTAGCACAAAAACCAGAGCCCATTATGGCTAGACCGTAATGACCATTACTAGGTGTAATGGGAGCCATAATGACGATTTTATTAGAAAGTGTACTAGTGTTGTTATCGAAGTAATTAAAATAAATTCGTCTCCACAAGGATTGCGAACTTAAAACAAGGTACATTGTGAGAAGTGATTAAAACAATAAACAAGGAGTTTTTTAAGTCAATTTTGTCAAAAACACAAGAAATAAGTATTGATAACAATTATGAGAAAAGCGACTAGGTTTTATTATCAGAATCCCTAATTTCTACTTGTTTGATGAAGCACACATTAACAGACATGCAATGAATACAACGTTACACGACATATTAACTCTACCATTACACCTAACCCATTGGCGTGTAGCTCACTAACCTAAGTGTCAACTCCTCGATTCCTCAGGAAAATTATACGTCAAACTAGGCAAGAGAGCTCATTAATCCCTAAGTCACAATTCCTAATGATACTATCCCTAGTCAATTATCAAATTCATAGTTAAAGTATGTCAGATAAACAACCCTAGGGTAAGTATTCACTATTTATCAAGATCAATTCGAATATAATAACAATAAAAAAGCAATGCACACAATCAATAACTGAAAAATAATAAAGATTCAGAGCAATTACATTAACACCAATCGATCATATGTCCCCCAATATAGTAAAAATAGGTTCATCAGCAAATAAAACCTAACCTATGAGGAATCTAACTACTCATGTTGAAAATGATCAATACCAATAGTGTAGATTTAAAGAACATGAAAAATCACTAAAGATGAAGCTCTCCAATGGCTTCAATGGCCTCCAAAAGCTCCAAATTCGCTCTTCAACGTCAATTTCTACTCCTTGGAATCAACACCCTTTTTTTCTCCTCCTTTTCTTTATAAAGCAGTCAGAAAAACATGCCAGGAAAAAGTTGCAACACATGCGCGTCGTAGAATAATTACCTTAATGCAGGTGTGTTATGGCTCAGTTCGGACGTGTAAAATCCTGAGGTGAATCAACTTGTTTTGTTACCCTTTTCACCAATATTCTCACTAAGTGCTTTTCTTCGCCCAAAAGTGCTGATTCAAGCTTTCTTCGCTCTTTTTCCTTTAACTTGCTCAATTCTTGTTAGACTTGGTCGATTTTTCTTACGAAATGACGTGCATTGATAGCTCATCGTCTAGCCCCCTATTTTTAGGTTTCATAAAGAGCACTAGGTGGTGCTACGGTCAAGCTGTAATGGTCATTAGTGGTTGCAGTACACCATAAGTCAGGTTTGGATCCTTTTTTTTAGTTATTTTCTCACACCTCTTCATCTTTGAGTTATTTTCATCAGTTGAAGAAGTCCATCAAAGACCATTTACACGAAATTGTTGCTATACTAATGTAATTAGGACTATAAATAGCTTAGGGATCATGAGAAAAATACATGTCACATTTTTTAATTCAGCTTTTATATTGATATAGTTTTTTGCATTTGATTTTCTGTATTGTTGTATTGTCAAAGAGTCATTGGAGAAGTTTAATTATATTCACTACAATTTTTCAGGTTTTATTTCTCTTCTTATTTATAGTTATGATAAACATGTATGCATCATATAATGCTTGTATTCTTTTACATTTGAACATGTTCGAGTAGATCATTTAAATTCTAAGACATGAATACTTTCATACCGATGAGCCTCGTGTAAATTTTCTATGTATTGATAGTAAAGAGAATTCTTGAAATGTTTTTACATTTCTCTTTTTAACATAAAATGTTCGCTACAAAACTAGGAACACGTAGACATTGATTATACGGTGAAAGAGTATAAACGATGTTTGATTTATAAATTTAGACAGTTGATTATGAGAAGACAAAAGTGTCTCAAAGTCAATTCAGTAAATACTTTTCTTTTATAAGGAATTCTAAATAGACAAAACATGTTGCTGATGAAACTCATTCGTTACGTTAAATTCGCGAGTAAAATTGATGGAATTAGAAGAATAGGGAGAAAAATCTAAGCTAAAATATGGAAGAAATAAGCAAAAAATTACCAAGAGGAAAAAAATTGGGAATTAGAGAAATTTTGAATAAAAGGGAAGAAAAGAAAGCCAATTTTCCTCTGAAATTCACGCCACCACAATGTTGACATCATGAGCGCGATGATTTCACTTAGTGGTCGCAATTGTTTTATGTTATTGTTCTTTGTTTTAACTCTTTTTGTGGATTGGCGAATGCATAAATCGATATCAGATGAGTAGGGATTATTGACCATAAGACTATTGATTCGACCTAGGGAAATTTTTCAAATTTGTAATTAACTAGAGATAGATAATTAGAAGACGTGGCTTGTGGATTTAGGGAATTATTGTGTAAATTAGTGAATTATACACTAAGGAATAGGTGCAGTGGTCTTGTTAATTCGCCATAGGACTTTAACCTATTAGTTATTCAGTTAATAACAGTTCATTAAAAGGTGTAAGTACGGGGGTTGAAATAAATATCTAATCGCCTTTAATTATTAAATTTATTCAGTAAAGTTTCTCGTTATTATTCGTACAAAAGCAATCTTAGACCCCCTTTGTGATTTACTTTAATTCGCACTATTTTTACATTGTTAAAATTAATAATCCTTGGGGAGAAGAATTTCATTTATTACTTCGAAGGTACTAGTACACTTGATAGAATTGTCCATCAAGCTTTTACCATCATAGTTAGGGATTGTTGATAATTCCAACAAGGCAATAATTGTGCCACGCTTTTAACTTTGAATTTTATTATGTATAGTATTTAGTTTAAATTTTATTTTCTACTCCTATGTTGTTCTTATTAGTTTTATCTAGTTCAGTGCTACTAAAATAATTTTTTTCTGATTGCGTATGTGAGATAAAGGAAGTCATGTATCATGGAGTTGACTTTCAACTGCCTATGTTAGCACAACTTAAAGCGTTATCAAAGCAATTGGTTGCCTTAACTTGAGTTCAAGCAAGTTTTAATTTGGTCAGGACCTTACGATGTGATTTCTGTGGTAGAGGTGTAACACTCTACTCTATCCATTCACATAAAAATTAAAAATATGAAAATAATTTCGAAAATAATCAGAGTTACACACGTAGGATGACACATTACAAAACCTCATTATGAAGTATCAAATCACTTCATCTCTTATTCATCAATAAAAACAAATACTTTTATTAAACAACGGAAATCAACTCAATGACTTAGCATTAAAGCTCCAATTACATCAAATCTCCATATAATATGTGGTTCAACAATAATCAAACAAAGCATGATATGTAACAAATAACGAATAACAAATAACATGAAAGACATGACAAAATCCTATCCTTCTCGTGTTACGTATCAGAGAGACTCCTAAGACTCGATCAAATAGAAACACAATACTCCATGCACTACTCAGGTACTTAATCATCTGTACTCCCTAAGAAGTATAGACACAATAAACAAAAACAGGGGTTAGAACTACATTCAATAAATATACGGTGAAAAACACATGCAAATGAGTAGTTCACACAAAACACACCAATCATACAATCATCACGCAGATACAAGTGCCACATCATTATTCGGCATGAACATCCCACATTCAATCATATATTTAAGTATGCAATGCGACTCACTGACACGACATAATGCATGTGGTACCATCACAATCATATACGGTTCCCCCTAGAACTCGATTCCTATTGGAATCCGGATAAGATGTATACGTTCCTTTGAACTACAACTTATCTCCACACGATTATGAGCTCCCCCTATACGCGTATGGCCAGTGAGCATGACAAAAATTCTAGTTTATCATCCACAATTCCATTCTATCTAATTGTTCTATCATTCTATCAATATTATTCATCACCTAACTCTAATTTTGTCATCTTCTACATCTCATAATTTTACAGATCTGCAACATGGTAAAACACAACAACAATCCACAAATTTCCACGAATTCATATCAGTATTACTACAACAGACACAAATTCATACCAGTATCATCACAACAACACGAATTTCACAATATTCACACGATTATAGAATCAAGAAATACAAGGAAAATAATATGCACGAAAATCCTAGGAGGGAAAGGAACCCTCACTACCCTCTCATGTTATTATCACCATTAATGAATCTCATTCTTCCCCTTACCTGAAATCTAAGTTTGATCCTTCAACAATGGTGGAAAATTCCTCTCCTTCTCTAGCCCTAGCTTTCCTTCTCTTTTTTCATGTAAAACCAAAACTAACTGTAACTCATCCACTAATTACTCTAATTATGTTTTATCTCTTAATCATTTTACTAATAATAATAATAATCTCAATAATAGTTCCAATCATAATAATAATGTAAATAATTATAAAAATATTAATATTAATAATCATAATAATAATATTACTATTAATACAACTAATATTACATTTATGTATCGCCTCCTTATTCATATCATTACTACCATACTATCTTAGCCTTTAACATAGACTAAGTCATTCTGCTAAGCTCTCTCACTCCCACTTAACACACATATCCTTAAACAAGATAATAAAATCACAAACAATACACAAAATGATTATGATATGACTAAAGAATTAAATAGGGTGTTACAACTCTCCCTCACTTAAAATATTTTCGTCCTCGAAAATGTACCTGATTAGAACGATTCCGGATACGAATCTCGTATCTTGCTCTCCAATTCCTAGGTCACACTTCCTCCCGAAGCTCCTCTCACCAAAGGAGTATCTTTTTCTCTCAGCTGCTTCATCTTACGATCCTCGATCCTCATCGGCATTGCCTCTATGGTAAGATTATCCTGAATATGTACTTCATCCCTCTGAAGCACATGGGATGGATCAGCAATATACTTCCGAAGTTGCGACACATGAAACACATCATGCAAATTCGAAAGTTCAGGTGACTGCGCCACTCTATAAGCAACAGTTCCAACTGTCTGCAAAATCTGATAAGGTCCAATGAACTTAGGATCCAACTTCTTCAATTTCAGTGCAGGACCCACATTGGTTAAATGATTGACCCTCAGAAACACATCGTCGCCCTCACTGAATTCTGTCTTTTCTCCTATTATCATGATATCTTTTTTGCCTACTATGGGATGCATTATCTCTAATCGTCTGAATCATATCAGTATTCTGTTGCACAATCTCGGGTCCGAGTATAACACTCTCGCCCGACTCATGCCAACATAGAGGCTTCCTACACCTTCTACCATACAATGCTTCAAAAGGCACCATTCTGATGCTAGAATGGTAAGTGTTATTATAAGTAAATTCAATCAGTGGAAAATGAGTATCCCAAGCATTTGTCTACTCGGGTATACAAGCTCTTAACATCTGGAATTGTCTGCCACATGAAACCCAAAGCTCTTCTAAAATCCGAAAGTAAACCTCGGTTCTCTGTCAAACACAATGCTCGGCTGAACCCCGTGCAACTTCACTATTATCCATATATAAATCTCTGCTAACTTTTCCAAAAGAAAACTGATGTTAATCAATGTAAGATGTGTCAATTTCATTAGTCTATCCACAATTACCCAAATAGCATCAAAACCTCTCACCATATTTGGTAATCCAGTCACAAAATCCATCACAATACTATCCCACTTCCACTCTGGTATTTCCATTAGCTACTTAGACCGAAAGGTTTCTGATGTTCCACTTTTGACTTATGGCTAGTCAAACAAGAATACACAAATCTAGCTATATCTTTCTTCATACCCAGCCACCAAAACAATTTCTTAAGATCCTGATACATCTTCGTAGCTCCTAGATGAATACTCAAGCTACTCCCGTGGCTTTCCTTTAAGATCATTTTTCTCAATTCAGAATTATCCTGAACATAAATTCTGTCTCTAAATCTTAACACACCAAAATCATCCACTTTAAAGTCACCTTCTGCATCCGACCCTCCTGCGGTCATCAAATCCACCAGCTTCAAATCAAGTTTCTGACTCTTTCTAATCTCACTAAGGAACTCATTATTAACCTTCAGCATACCCAGCATCACACTCTCAGGAGTCAGTTCACAAACCATGCTCAAGTCTCTAAACTGCTCAATTAAATCCAACTCCCTAATCATCAATGTCGACATATGGATTGCCTTTTAACTCAAAGCATCCGCCACGACATTAGCTTTACCAGGGTGGTAACTCAAGCTAAAATCATAGTCCTATAAGAATTCCAACCATCTTCTTTGTCTCATATTCAGATCTTTCTGATAGAATAAATATTTCAAACTTTTATGATCACTAAACACTTCAAACCTCGACCCGTACACGTAATGCTTCCAAATTTTCAAAACAAAAACCACTGCAGCTAACTCAAGATTATGAATAGGATAATTCCTTTCGTGTACCCTCAATTGCTGGGAAGCATAAGCCACAACCTTACCATCTTGCATCAATACTCCACCTAATCCCAATTTATACACATCACAATATACCACAAAAGGTTCATCTGAATTTGGTAGAATTAATACTGGTGTTGTAGTCAATCGCTTCTTCAATTCGCTGAAACTCTCTTCACATAAAATATGCCACACAAAGGCCCGACCCTTTCTAGTCAACTGAGTCAGAGGAAGGGCTAAATTGGAAAAGCCCTCGATAAACCTGCGGTGATAACCGGCCAAACCCAAGAAACTCCTAATCTCCGTCACTGATTTCAGAGGTTCCCACTGAAGTACAACACTTAACTTGGATGGATCCACTGCAATACCATCACCAGAAATAACATGTCCTAGAAAACTCACCTCATACAACCAAAACTCACATTTTGAAAGTTTTGCAAACAATTTATTATCTTTCAACACTTACAACATAATCCTCAGATGCTCTGCATGATCTCTTTCCGACTTGGAATAAATCAAGATATCATTAATAAAAACTACCACAAACTAATCCAAATAAGCATGGAAGATACGATCCATTTACTCTATAAATACTCTCGACGCATTGGACACTCTGAACGACATCACATCATATTCGTAATGTCCATACCGAGTCTTGAAAGCCGTTTTATAAATATCATCTTCTTTCACCCGAATCTGATGATAACCAGATCTCAAATCAATCTTACTGAAAACACGAGCTCCCACGAGTTGATCCATCAGATCATTAATTCTCAGATGCGGATATTTGTTCTTGATGGTAACTTTATTTAGTTGACGATAATCAATACACAACCTCATACTATCGTCCTTCTTTTAAACTAACAATGTTGGAGCATCGCACGACGACACACTGGGTCTAATAAACTTCTTATCAAGTAATTCTCCGAGTTGAGATTTCAACTCTGCCAATTCTCACATAGAAATTCTGTATGGTGCCATAATATAGGTCTAGTGCCAGGAACAAGATCAATGGAAAATTCCACCTCTCGCTGCGGAGGTAACTCTGAAGTATCATCCGAAAACACTTCTAGAAACTCTTTCACCACCGGTAACTCATTAATCGATGTTTTGCCCTCAACAAACAATGAGGCGAACACCACAAACATTTTATCTTCATCCTCCAAAAAGACTCTCAATTCCTTGGTAGATATAAAACTAGCCAACTCTTCCCCCTGTGGAGTAAGAAATAACAACCTCTTTCAATAACAGTCAATATAGACATAATTACTCTCTAGACAATTCATCCTCAAAATAACATTCAGATCACTGAGTGGTAAGAAAATCATATACACTTCTAGATCTCTACCAAAGATCGACACGAGACAATTCAGGCACACTAACGATGTAGTGGTCAACCCAATAGATGGAGTATCAATCACCATTCCTTTACTCAAGGTAGACGGCACAAGTACTAGTTTCTTCACACAATCAACATAAATAAACGAGTGGGTTGCACTCGTATCAATGATAGAAATCAAAGGAGTTTTATGAATGTAACAAGTACCTCTAATCAAACGATCCTCATTGGTGGACTGAGCCCCCACTAATGCAAATACCTTTCCACCAGAACACGACTTCTTCAGCTTCTAACAGTGGGTGCCGATGTGACCCTGTTCGCCATAATTGTAACAACTAGGTATATTGGTCCTATAATCTGCCACAACATGACCTGACTTTCCGAATTTGAAACATTTTTTCACTTCATTCTGACATTTATTAGCATGGTGACCCACACCACCACATCTAAAACACTTGATAGGGTTGGGAGGATTCCCTCCCCCACTTGGCTTCTTGCCAACAATCGCTTTCTGCTTTTGTTTATCGGCCGGAGCACTCTAAGGAATACTCCCATGTCTCTGCTTACCCCTTTTGTAACTTAGGGCATTCTAGTGAGCAATTCGAGCCTTGTTGTCTTCATCAAAAATCCGAAACTTGTTCACCAACTCTGGAAAGTATCTGATCTTCTAATAACTGATACCTTGTTTGATCTCGGGATGCAGCTGTCGCAACTGCGAAAAACACCCGGCAAAAAACAGAAGATTCACCACCTTTCGTTATTTATCCCAAAGAGAGGGAAAGGAAACGATCGGAAAAACCTGACGAAAAGGGAAAGACAAGGTCATCGCAACCAAGTCTGGATTCGGGAGTCAGTTATGCAAGGGGAAGGTATTAACACCCCTCACGTCCATCGTACTCGACGAGATCCACGCTTTTTGTCTATCTAAAAGGGTGATCAATCTATCTACGCTAAAGTTCAAGGGACAAAATAAAAAGAAAAGAGAGGAGACTCGGCAGAGCATCGCCGCTCTATGCCTACGTATTCCCTCGTGCAATGGGAAAGTCAGAGTCAACGTAGTTCGACTAACAACGGGTGAAAGGGGGAAGGTTGCTCGCTAAGACATCGCGTCTTGTGCCTACGTACTTTCATCTGGTATGAAAGATCAAAGCAAACATAGTTCAGGCTAAAAAGACCACAAGTTGGTTCAAAAGCTTTTTAGGCCCGAGTAAGGTTAACAAGTAGTTCTAGCAGTTGGTGTATGCAGCTCGACCATTAGAGACTTAGGCGTTGCCGTTTGCGATAGAACTAAAAGTTAACAACACTCTTTTATCTGAAAAGATTTTCTTGATTAAGATCCCGAAGGATGAAAAAGGTTTGAAGTGTTTTTGTGTTTTTTAGAGAAGAAGTGTTTTGAATTATTGAGTGTTCATAATGTATGTTGTACTAAAGTCTAAAACCTAGGATCGAATACGTCGCATATCGTCCTAAGGACGTATACTAAACACTCTAGGGAATTGAGAGGTAGCCGCTCAATCACCATTTCCCAAGTACAAGGCTCATGGCACAACATTCATTATCTTTATTAAGTATGTTAAGATTGTATAAAGATGAGAAGGGAAGAAAGGACCACTAATGGGAAACTAATCAATCCTAAAAGTTATCATGCAAAGTGGACTTAAAGTTGGGATACAAAAGATAACTACCTAATGTTATCATGCATGGTTAAGCACCTAATGTCTATCATAACCTCAAAAGGTTAGAGAACTTATGGGGAGCATGGCAAAGAAAAGCAAAAGAAGAGGAAGAGGAAAGAACATGAAAACGTAAACATGCAAACATAAAATGCACAAGTAAGAACGAAAGTGGGAGGATAATAGTGTGGGGCAGTAGCCTCCACAAGCTCATATCAACCAAGCATGCATATGGGAATGCAAGAAAAGAAGAGAGAAAGAAATGCACAAGATGATATCAATCAACAAAGAAAAGCCGCACAAAAATGCACCAAAAGTGGGATGAAACGACCTAAGTCAAACAACATCAACCACAAGTGCCAAAAGCCAAACCAAATGAAATGAAAAGAAGCTCAAAACAAAAGTGAGGATTGGAGGCTATATGAGGACAGCAAGGAACTCATGATAGGCACTCAACCATAGGCATCACAAACAAAGTGCAAAACAAGCACAAAGGAGTCCTCAAGGATTCATCCTTTTAGGTATGCTTCAAGTACCTCCTAAGGAGGGACTAAGATACCTTAAATGAGACTCCAAAGTCATGGGACAGAATGGGATATGAGAGAAGAGAGATCCAAAGCGAAAGCAAACCAATCAAGAGAAAATGCAATAAAAACACAAGGGAGAGCAAGCATGCATCACTTAGAAACCCTAATTAAAAGCTCAAAAGAAAACCAACCAAATGAGCAAGCAAAACAAAAATTTATGACCTAAAAATGAGCAAGCATCATCCTTAACATGTTAGCAACATGAATCAAAAGGCATTAAGGCTCAAAGGATCCAAAAATGTCATCTCCAAGACAAACTAGGTCAATGTTATATGTATGAACCCCCTTGGAGGTAACTTGACTTGCAAGTTACCTCAAAATTAGGAAAATGGTTCAAAAATGATCAAATAAAATGCACAAAGGCCATAAACTTGTTAGAAAACAGAAGCCAAGAGATCATAATCAAAATCAATTCACAACACCACCAAAGAAATTGATTCACAAGGGTGTTCCATTGTTAATGAGGATTGTCGAGGGTCAAATGAAATGCACTCAAAGTCAACCCAAAAGTCAACCAAACATGGGCAAAATGGTCCTAAAAAATTCATCAGCTCATTAAGGATATGAGGATGAATTTCCAGTCATTGGATCAAAAGGAGATGGAAGAAACAAATTAAAAACCAAGCAATGTCAAGATTTAATTCAAATAATACCCCTCCAATTAATAATTCCTTTTTAAATGAAAAATAAACCAAAAAAATAAAATAAAAATTCTAAAAATAAAAGGACATTTCAACTTGCCTAGAAAATATTTTTGGGAAATTTTATTAATTGGATTACTATTTTTAATTGAATTAATTCTAAACAATACAAAACAAAAATAAAAAAATAAAAAAAAATGAAAATGAAAAACCAACGGTGCAAATAGCAGCACAATAACATGTAAAAACAAGTTGGGCCCAAGCAAGGGGGTGCAGAAAGCATCAGAGGCTCAATCCAAATAAACTCAGCCAAACAAACGAGAATTGATCTCAGCCACACAAACCAATTACCAGTCACACAATCCCAGGATCCAATCCAAGCCACGTGTATTGTCAACTTAAAAAATAAAAAAGCAAATAAATCACAGCCATCAGATCAAGGCAGTCAGACAAATCAAAGGCTGAGGTGCATCATAGTGAAACACACTGTTTCATTTAAATCCCAGTCAACACAATCATGGCCACACATTATGATTACTACACAACCATCCAAATGCCATTAAGATGCCACGTCATAAATGAATTCCAGCATAAAAGTGAGATCAAATAAGGACCATCAGATCAAGGTCCAGTCAAACAATCAAACATGAATCCAATAACCACGCATTATCTTCCCCATTCAAACATGAAAAATGGAGGGAAAACCAGGTGACCGGAACCACTGTTCCGATCATCTTCTCCGGTGAAAACTCCGGCGAGGCCATATCCAAACTCAACCAAATCAAGCAAACTCTTAGTTAAAATTGATCTACATCTTCCTTAGATCACAAGTCCAAGATTCATTTTAATTTTCAGTGGATAAACAAGCTAAATCGAAGCCAAACAGAAATCAACATCATAATTAAATGTTCATAAACAACAACCAAATGCATCTAGAATCCAAGCATGAAGTTCATACATCACAACAACATAAAAATGGCAAGCTAAATCATCATGAATCAAGAGAATTTTGGAATTGTAGCTTACCTAGTGGAGAGGTTCCACTGAGCCTTGTTCCTTGATGAAGCTTAATGAAAACCAACCAGAATCACTCCTTAATCTTCACTGAATCCTTAGATGTGCTTAATTCTCCTTGAAACGTGATGAAATGCCAAAAACGATTTTCAATTTTTCTCTCCTTTGTTCAAACTATTTTCTCAGCAATTCTTCACCGAAACTCGTTCTGATGCATTGTGAATGATTCTGAAGTTAAATATGATGGATTTGGAGGGAATTGAGGCCCAATTGCAATGGTTTTAGGTCCAATTGAAATCCAAGAAATTTGCACATGGAGCTTCATGAATGTGCATGAAAACTGAGCTGTAACCCTTAGAAATTCACTCATTTAGCTTGCTAGGATCTCATATTGATCAAATGGATAGTATTCAAGCCTTGAATTGATCAAATGGTTGAGATTTGATTACCAAAATTTCACTTGAAATGGCAATTGAAAAACACATGAAAATGGTACCAAAACTAAAATCCAATGTGTGCATCTTGTTTACTACATCTTTGTGACTCAAAAAATGCATAAGTTTGCCTTAAAATGATTAAAAATCAATTAATTGCATTTTATGATTTTAAGCTTTCTTCATGGAAACGTTTCACACCAATTCTTCAATTCAAGCCAAATAAATAACAACTTGATGTTTGTTTTAGCAAATGACCCCATTTGAAGCACATTTGATGTTGGAAATATTTTCATTTGAAGTGTGTAAAGTGGTGAAATGGACCTATAATGAAAATGACCTGTAATCTTACTTTCCAAAATACCCCTGCCTTGCAACCCTCATAACTTGAGCCCTATAAATCAGATGAAGGACTTCTAGTACTCTTTGGAAACCTAAGATCATGAGGAACAACTTTCATGTTTGGGTCAAAGTGAGGAGAAACATACTTCTAGGTCAAAAGTGGCTTGGAAGTTGGTTGACTTTTGTTGACCAAAATCACATTCATCTAAGGACCTGTAACTTGCCAGCATCATAACTTGAGTTCTAGAAATCAGATGAATTCCTTCTAGTACTCAAAAGAAATCTAGAAACATGCTCTACAAGTTTCATGTTAGGGTCAATATGAGATGAGATTTGTATCTTGGGATATGTGGTCTTGAAGTTGGGCACTAAACAAAGGATTTTACACTAAGAACCCTAATTTAGTAACTTCTCACACTCTTGATTCTTCTTGATTTGATCTTGACAAGATATATTAGGCATCTTAACACAACATTCCATAATCACAAAGACTTGGAATTGAGTCTTAATCTCCTTTAATTTCATAATTGACCTAGGGTTGACCAGACGAAAACCCTAGGTGCACCACTTTTGACTGTGGCTTCTTCCAAATGACACAACAACTTGAACAAGCTCCCACATGGCTCTCAAAGCACTCAATGAGCTTTCTCAACATCCCATATCCATAATCATGAATTCACAATCCTCTGATGACCTTCAACTGGTCTCCAAGTTAGGAGCCAATCCATATACACCCACCAATTCTTTCACAAAACTTTGACCACTTCTTGGTGACTTGATGACCATTCATGCTTGAGTAAACCCCTTGCTTAGGCTCAACACTCTTGGCAACCTCCTCTTGCTATGCACAACCTCCTGATCCCCTGCTCAATGAAAAATGCTATGCAATGCAAATGCTAGAAGAAAAATGAAATGAAACACAAACCAAGTTAAGAAAAGGTTGGTCAAATTTTGGGGTGCAACAGCAGCCCATTCTCAAACTTGATACACTTCAAACTTATAGCAGCATCAATATTGTAATGAGTATAATACTTCATCAGTTCCTTGAATTAAGCTGCGTATTCTGCAACCGTCAAATTTCCTTGCTTCAACTCTAGGAATTCAACCTCTTTCTTGCCACAAACATCTTCTGGAAAATACTTCTCCAGAAACTCATTCTTGAACATCGTCCAAGTAATAGGACCACCTGCAGCTTCTAGCCTTTAACAGGTGTTGTCCCACTAGTCTTCAGCTTCTCCATCCAACATGTGCGTGCCAAATTGCACCTTTTGGGCTTCATTGCATCCCATGGCTCTGAAGATTTTCTCAATGTACTTCAGCAACTTCTGTGTCACATCCGGTTCGTGTCTACCTTCAAACTTAGGTGGCTTATTGTTCTGGAACTTTTCCAAATTGTGGAACTCGACATCCCCATCACTCTAAGTGATGCCCTGCACTGCCTATGCAATAGCTTGTAACGCAAAAGCAATCACAACATCATTCCTACTAGCCATACTGCTCAATACCAAAGAAAACACAAGTTAGAAGAAACACACGACATACACACTCTATAGTCAGACTCTACTACTATACTGGCCGAACGGATCGACCTGCTCTGATACCAATTGTAACACCTTACTCTACCCATTCGCATAAAAATTAAAAAATGAAAGTAACTGCGGAAATAATCAGAGTTACACATGTAGGATTCCATATTAGAAAACCTCATTATGAAGTACCAAATCACTTAATCTCTTATTCATCAATAAAATCAAGTACTTTCATTAAACAACAAAAATCAACTCAATAGCTTAGCATTAAAGCTCCAATTAAATCAAATCTTCACATAATACGCGGTTCAACAATAATCAAACAAAGCATGATACATAACAAATAGTGAATAATAAATAACATGAAAGACATGACGAATTCCCCATCCTTCCCGTGTTACGTATCAGAGTGACTCCTAAGACTCTATCAAATAGCAACACAATGCTCCAAGCACTACTCAGGTATTTGATCATCTTTACTCCCCAAGGAGTACAAACACAATAAATAGAAAAAGGGGTGAGAACTACATTCAATAAAAATACGGTAAAAAAACGCATGTTAATGAGTAGTTCATACAAAACACACCAATCATACAATCATCACGCACATACAAGTACCACATCATTATTCGGCATGAACATCCCACATTTAATCATATATATAAGTATACAATGCGACTCACTAACACGACATAATGCACGCGGTACCATCACAATCGCATACGGTTCCCCCTAGAACCTGATTCCCGTCGAAATCTGGATAAGATGTATACATTCCTCTGAACTACAACTTATCTCCACACGACTCCCACATAGAGTCCGGACAAGACTAGACACCCATGATGGATTCCCACCTAGCTCGTCTCCATATGACATGACATGAATGCACGACATGAATTATGCACAAAATAATAATTATTCAAGCATAATTCTATGATCCTCAATGATCACACACGAGTTACATGCTCACTGTAATTCTCTCCATAATTACCACCATCGCTCAAGACCATCCACACAATGACAATCTAAGCATTAAACACGTCTCATAAAGAAAATCACATAGAATTCCATGTTTATCATATGCTCTATCGGGATAAAAATTGTGAAAACGGGAAAATTGCACTACAGCCCTGCCCATACGCGTATGGCCATGCCACATACGTGCATGGCCAACTTCCCTTGCCCCGGGCCTACATATCATACGCGTATAGTCTCACTATGCAGGCCTCCATACGCTTATTACCTTGACCCTTACGTGTATGGCCAGAGAGGGTTCCCTCTCAAATCGCTTCAAATTTCCCATACGCATAATGGCTAGCCCATACGCGTATGGCTTCTCCCAAAGCTACCCCTACGTGTACTGGCTCTGCCATACGCGTATGTCCATCCTACCGTACGCGTATCATACGCGTACTGGAAGAAGGTCGTGCTGGCTTTGGGGATAAGGCATGTATGCTACGCGTACGGCCTCTGGGAGTGTACCCCATACGCATATGACCTCCCCCCAAAATGCGTATTGCCAGTGAGCATGCCAAAAATTCTAGTTTTTCATCTACACGAATTCTCACATAATGGAATCCATTCCAGCACCTAAATTAGATCCAAAACAGTCTTCTATACAAGTTTATATTCCATTCTATCTAATTATTCTATCATTCTATCAAGATTATTCATCACCTAACTCTAATGTTGTCATCTTCTACGTCTCATAATTTTACATATCTGTAACATGGTAAAACACAACAACATTCCACAAATTCCCACGAATTCATATAAGTATTACTATAACAGACACAAATTCATACCAGTATCATCACAACAACACGAATTTCACAATATTCACACGATTATAGAATCCAAAAATACAAGGAAAATAGTATGCACGAAAATCCTAAGAGGGAAAGGAACCCTCACTACCCTCTCATGTTATTATCACCATTAATGAATCCCATTCTCCCTACCTAAAATCTAAGCTTGATCCTTCAACAATGGTGGAAAATTCCTCTCCTTCTCTAGCCCTAACTTTCCTTCTCTCTTCACGTAAAACCAAAACTGACTGTAACTCCTCCACTAATTACTCTAATTAGGTTTTATCTCTTAATTATTTTACTACTAATAATAATAATCTCAATAATAGTTCCAATAATAATAATAGTGTAAATAATTATAACAATATTAATAATAATAATAATAATAATAATAATAATATTAATATTAATATTAATATTAATACAACTAATATTACATTTATGTATTGCCTCCTTATTCATATCATTACTACCAGACTAGTTGGCCTTTAACTTCGACTAAGCCATTCTACTAAGCTCTATCACTCCAACTTAACACAGTTATCCTTAAACAAGACAATAAAATCACAAACAATACACAAAATGATTATGACATGACTAAATCATAAAATGGGGTGTTGTCATACCCCAAATTTGTCCTATCTTTTTAAAATTTTCATTTTTCTGACTTTATTCACAAAATGATTAGGCAGAACAAATTTCTTGGATATACAGACAGACTGGTTGATTTATGTCTCGAATATACGAGAAAAATCAACGATTAAATTGTTTCGAATTTAAGCTTGCAGGCGCTAGTTTTTGACCTACTTTCCATTAAAACTTGACTTAGCGCGCTTATCTTATCTCTCGATGAACTTTTAATCACTTTTGACCAGTATGAGCCATTTTACCAGTCCCGGTTGATTCTCAAAATTGACTGGGTACTGTATCTTTTCAAGTTATTTCATTTCGCGTTAATTTTTTGTGTACATTTGATTTAATTCTTTTAAGCATCTCTGTCACTCGATTTCTGTTTACTTTCACCCGGTTTATTTTCACTCGATTTCTGTTTATTTTCAGGAATAATTAATGTGAATTTTTCAGGCTTGCATTTCCTTTTTTTTAGCATATTTATTTGATAAGGGGTGATTTTTTTAAAATTTTCACCTTATCCCAACGAATTTTTGATACGTGGCATTTTTGATTTATTATTATTTTTGTTGTATAACTTTCATTTTATAATATGTTAATAATAATAATAAGGTTTTAATATAATCTTAATTATTAATTAACTAATTAATTAATATAAGCCTAATTATTATTAATTAGAAGATCATATACTTTCCAGAGTTGGTGAACTAATTAATTAATATAAGCCTAATTATTATTAATTAACGTGGCATTTTTTATTTATTATTATTTTTGTTGTATAACTTTCATTTTATAATATGTTAATAATAATATAATAATAATAAGGTTTTAATATAATCTTAATTATTAATTAACTAATTAATTAATATAAGCCTAATTATTATTAATCTTAATTATTGCAAAAATCACAACCAAGTATGCTTTGCCAATCTAAACAGGGTTCTATGTATCGATTTATGCCGAAATGATCTTGCAGCCGACTTCGTATTGATTTTGGTAAATATACATGTTTGTATTATCAGTTTAAACTCATAGCATGGATGTTGTGCTTAATCTGTCATGCTTTGGTGAGGGTACTGAGTACACCTTTTTTTCTTCTTCCTGAAAGCACACGTTGCTTGTTTTCTTACGGGAATGATGCAGCTACCGTGGCTCATGTGGTGGTTTTGATTTTGTCCTATTTTTATGCCACAATAATGTAAAAAAGGAGGGTTTTCTTATTTATAAAAAACTAATTCATTGAATGTTAGGTTCTTAATTTTAAATTAAAAAAACAAATTAGTTGGTTGTTATTAATTAGGTTATGATTATAATTCCATGAAACCAAATTTTGTAAACAGTTATTTGAAGTATGTTTTGAATATTGAAATGCAATTTTGATTTTACTTTCAAACACACTTGGATATATAAATTATGGGCCAATTATTCTTAGAATGATTTCCATTTGAATCCACTCTATGATTTTAATACGATCCTAAATTCATTTGCCTCCATTAATTGTTATTCTCAAGACTCATGGCTACCCGTTCAATTGTGTTTGATTTAGTCGTTTTATTATTTAATATCCCCATTAAAAATGTACCTCAATTCCCACAAAATGTAATAATTTTATCGCTTTTGTCTTAGTTATGCTTTAATGCTTTAAACCATTTTCAAAATAAATTCTCGATCCAACGTAGAGCCATTTTCCACCCTTGTAAGTCAATTGCTTTCAAAACATCGCCATCAACCTTTGGTCACAATACACAACATTCAAAGCTTACTCCTGAGATTCCTTAAAGCGAGACCTATTTGATCAATTATCTCTAGTTGGTCATTTAGAAGACTAGCCCACTTTGCTAGTACACACGATTAAAACTCAATTCAGTTGATTGTTCATTTATCAAAATCGTTTAGTTCAAACCTTAATTGTTTCATACGTAAACTTAAACCTCAATTCACGTCGAGCATTTTCTCAAATCAAATCAAAATACATAACCATATTTAAACACAATTTGTATAAAAGATGAAAAGGGAGTTGGAATCGGGTCTTCGATTCTTCTTCTCAATTGTTTGGGCCCGGGAGCCTTTCTTAAGCTCGAACAATTGTCTTCTAAAAAGATAAACGAAATCAAAATCTATTTTCCTAAACACTTAAATGAAAAAGAGAGAGAGTCAATCTTTGACTCACTCTCCCGATTACTTAGGTCCGAGAAGTCTTTCTTAAGCATCGAGTAATCGTCATTCATAAACTACTCTAATTATGTCAAAGATCTTTTATAATATAAGATGAAAGAAAGAGAGAGAGAGAGAGAGAGAGAGAGAGAGAGAGAGAGAGAGAGAGAGAGAGAGAGAGAGAGAGAGAGAGTCAAGCCTTTGATTCACTTTCCCGATTACTTGGGCCCGAAGAGCCTTTCTTAAGCTTCAAGTATTCCTCATCTATTTAAAATACTTTAACCATCTTTCATCTTTCAAAATGCTTTTCCTACGCAACCTCTTTTCTAGATGAAAAAGAGAGAGAGAGAGAGAGAGAGAGAGAGTCAAACCTTTGACTCACTTTCCCGATTACTTGGGCCCGAGAAGTCTTTCTTAAGCTTTGAGTAATCGTCATCCGATAAACCTGCTCGAACCATATCCAATTCTTTCACAATTAAGGTTGAAAAAGAAAGAGAGTCAAGCCTTTGACTCACTTTCCCGATTACTTAGACCCGAGGAATCTTTCTTAAGTTTCAGGTAATCGTCACCTCTAGCTAAGGATCTGATACATCAAACTCTCGTTTTCTTGCCCCCGTGCGATTGAAACTTCTCCAAATACTAATTCCTCGGCTTCGCTCGATTCACAAATTAAACACTTTTCTCGAAGTGCATTGTTTAGTCCCTTCTTCCGCGCATATGAACTAGTGCTTCAGCCTCCCCTAGCGAGCAGACAAGCCAATGTTTAGTAGTTAGAATGCAACCTAAACTCTCGTTCGACTCAAATACAACTTTTACAAAGAACATTGTTTAGTCTTTTCTTCCGCGCATATAAACTAGTGCTTCAGCCTCCCTAGTGAGCAAACAAGCCAATATTTAGCAGTTAGAATACGACCTAAACACTTGTTCGTTTACAAACCAACCAACCGTAGTTTAACTATGGACGCTCTGATTCTTCATTCTCTCCTAAATGTAAGATATGTAGGCACAAGATTACGATGATCTTGGCGAGCACAATTCCCTCCTTTACCCGTAGTCCACGAACTACGGTGCTCTGACTTTCCCATTGCACAAGGGAGTACGTAGGCACAAGGGCCCCAATCCTTGACGATCACCCTATCCTAAAATGACTCATTTCTCACTTAGTAAGAAAATCCTTAGAAGATAACAAACAAACTTAGCTAACTTCTCCAATGAATCGAATCAAGAGGTTCCCGTTGAGTACAACAGACGTAGAGAGTGTTAATACCTTCCCTACGTAATCGACTCCCGAACCTAGAATTTGGTTACGATGACCATGTTCTTTTCTCTTCAAAGGTTTTGTCGATATTTTCCTATTCCTTCCTTGGAATGAATAAAGTTCGGTGGCGACTCTGTTCGAACGTATTTTATGCGTCCATTGCGAGGATCGTATTTTTCGAGGTACGACAGGTGTTACAGGAGGTCACACAAATGGCTATTGTATACCATATGCTGAAAAAGAACATTATACCAGAAATTATCAAGAGCCAAACCCTAAGTTCAACACATATCTAGGGTGGGATGATCATTCAAGTCTTAACTTGAGTAACAATCAAATTCAAAGTTTTAATCAATAAGCTCCTTAAGATCCACCACCAAGGAAAGCATCCTTTCTAGAAGAGACTTTGAACAATTTTATGAAGTTCACTTAAAGTCAATTTAGACCAAGCAAAGCCACTCAAGAAATACCCGAAAATAAGCCATCTTTTCTAGAAGAAGCTATGAACCGATTCATGTCGACTCAATGTAACTAGGAAGCAAGGTAAGAGAATATCCAAGAATCCAACAATAACATAAGAGCATCCTTCAAGAATATTAAAAATCACATTGGGTAGATATTTGAAGCACTAGTAGCTAAAGCAAGTGGAGAGTCTGATGTTAATATGTTTAACAATCTTAAGGGTGACGAAGTTGAGAAAGAAGTCGAAAATGAATAGGAAGTAGTCGATGAGAGAGAAGTTGGAAAATATAAAGAATAAGAAAAATGTGAGCCACTAGATGAAACGACTGGATCAATAATAGAAAAATATGAGATGAAAAATAGATTTGGGAAGAGAACGAAAACTCAAAGGGGTGATGATCTATTTGTGGATGAAGTTTCAAATGCAAGAATTTGATTAGACATTGATATCCAACATGAATATCTTCAAAAAAATCATATCCCCAAAAGCTATTTTAGAAACAAGGTATATGGAAATGAAGAAATCAATAAGGTATTAGAATCCATTTATGCCTTGTTAGTTGTTAAAGATTTGAAGGGTATATGGGAATAACATCATATATACCTCATGTTCATGGGAATCCTACCAAACAAAATGAATAAAGATGATGTGTTCTTTGTGTCATATATGTCGCCCTAAATAAGAAGCAAATGGTCAAGCTAAAGACCTTAAATAATTGCCACTTGGGACGAAACCCACGAATCAATGTTATTTAGATTTTGAGTTTTTATTTATGTTATTTCCTTTCTTGTAATATGATCCAAAGAAGAGTACTAGCTAGTCTTCATGAAATCTCTTCCCTTTGTACTTCTCTTTGTTTTATTTAATGAACTTGTTGCTTTTGTTGTTTATTTCAATTTTGATTTGCTACCTGTTAGATGTCAAACTTTCCTCAATTTAATCATGTATATTAGGCATTTTTCAAACTCTTTTATGTTGATTTGTTGATATTGATACTTGAAACTTTGTCATTATTCAATGGTTTGAAAATATCTTTGGTACCTTTAATTTATGTGTTATTGTGCATAAAATAGGCATTAAGTCACCAAAGTGTGAGACACAATGAAATTGAGCAAGGTTGTCATTGTAAAAGAAGAAAATCAGTATGTTCGTTGAGAGAAATTGATAGCAAACATTCATTTTGCGAACAACTGGGTCAAAGAACCAGTGAATGCTCCCAGATTTGAGGCAATAGCAAAAGGCAAGTAAGTTCGTTGTGCGAACAAGCCAGCGAAGGTTCGATGTTGCAACACTTCAGCGAAGAGCTAACGAAGCATCCCAGACTTGAGGTAGTATCTAAAGGGGTATAAGTTCGCTGTGCAAACTTGTAGGCGAAGTAATTCGCAGTGTGAATAATCATTCGCACAACGAACTTCAGAGTTGTCTCGGAGGCGGTTTAACTGTGCAGAGGCACATCAGGTGCCTAATTTGAAGTTTGCTAGGCGAATAATCTGTTTGCATTGCAAAATTGACAAATTATGTATGTACTTTGTAAGTACTTTTGACCATTTTTGGGGATCATAACATCACTTTACACGCCAAAACCTATTTTTCTGAGTTTTCTTTACCAAAGAGTGAGATTTTTCACATAGAAGCTGGATTCGCATCCAATCGATTCTTCGACGTGGATGCTCATTCATCTCCTCCCGAAACTTGTGAAGCAAGCTACCATGGTTATGGGTAGCTAAATCACTTTTGTGTCAAGATTAGAGATAGTTAATCTTGTTATTATGTATTTCTTTTGATTCTTTGTATGTGAACAAGGTTTATGATTAATAGATGATGAAGATATTTGCTTTTAATGATGTATTTATAGTTTGAATCACTCTAGACATATATTTTCCAAGTCTTGACCTAATTTCGTCATCTATTAACCAACAAACTCTAGATATATATATTTGAAATTTAATATTTGCTTTGTATAAATCTTTAGGTTTATAGTTTCGATTGTTATTTCGAGAAATCATCTAGTGAGTAAAAGGATAATATTCACAGAGCTGCTTTAGAAATAAACGGATTCGTGAGGATACACGATTGTATTAATCGAAACTAAGTTCACATACTTAATTAATTGGATACATATGAAAAGGATTAACGAAATCTAATCTTGACATGCTTTTTTCAAAAGAAAATATCTTTGCCCTAATTTACTCTTTGCAAAAAACTTATGTTACAAAACAAGAAAGCTTTTGAAAACTCTTTACTTAGAATGTTAAACTATTGAACGATTAGAATCGAGATATCTTACTCACAATCTCTGTGGATACGATAAAACACCCTTAAAATACTTCTCAACACTACCTGACTAGTGCCATTATGAAAAATAAAATAAAAAGTCACCAAAAAATGAATGAATGAAAGTGATCAACATAGAATTTTCCTTATAGATTGAAAGTTGATGAAGAAAAGGGAAGTCAACTACTTGCACTCAACCTCCATATACCTTAGCTAGTAAGGTTTGAGCCAAATATTTCCATTATTATTTTTTCCTTCTTATGAAAGTATATATGCATTAGTTGTTTTCAAGATTTTTAATTCTTTATACTTAGTATTTTGGTCTAATAAATACACACTAAGACAATTGTTTGTGAATACTCTGAGCCTTTTTATGCCACCCTATTTAAATATGATTATATCCTTTGTTAACCAATTTCAGCCTAAGTCTTTTTTTAGGTGACATAGACATGCTATATAGCCATTTTACTTGAAATATTAAGTCTTTCAACCCACTTTGGAGTTAGGTAGAAAGTTTTGTTTTCCTTGTCTGATGAAAAAATAAGTTTAGGGTTGCTCTTGGAAGTTAACAACATTTAAGTTTTGGATTGAGGTACTAAAGAAATTGGTCAAAAAGAAAGAAAAAGAAAAAGAAAATCAAGAAGTTAAAAACAACTTCTTTAAAAAATTAGTGAAAATAAAAGACAAATAAAGAGAACATACAAAATGCATTTTCTAGTACCGAATGAACAAGAAAAGAGTGATATGAAAGGAATCAGATAACGTCAATAAAACTAGGTACCTAGCTAACTCCAAAGGTTTAAGTCTACTATCATAAATTATCCTACCCTAACATAAGCCATGTTACAACCTTAAAAAGAACTCAAAAGTGTGTGTTTAAATATGACATTGATTGACTTTTATAGAAACTTTACAAACTCATTGCTAATACATTTGTGCGTTGATATTGTGATTACCCTGTCAAATCAAAAGAATATAAATGAGATGAGAGACAAGTTGAGTACTTTTGTGTTTGGAAGAAATTTTACGAGTTAACTGGATTGAAGTAGGGGATGAAAGCGTTGATAAAAAAAAAAGAAAGGCGATGTTCATTGTTAAGGGTAAGCATTTTATTTATGATGAAATGTTCAGTGTGCATAAATGTTACCTGAGGACAAGAGATAAAGTAAGTTTAGGGTTGTGGCGACACTCATTACGTAAAATCTGCGAGTAAAATCGATGGAATTAGAAGAATAATAAGCAAAAGCCAAGCTAAAGTATGGAAGAAATGAGAAAAATATTACCAAGAGGAAGAAAATTGGGAGTCAGAGAAATTTTGAAGAAAAAGGAAGAAAAGAAGGCTAATTTGCCTCTGGAATTCTTGTGGCCGTGATGCTAACTTACTGGGCTAATTTGCCTCTAGAATTCTTACCAGTCCCGATGCAAAATAATGCGAGCGCGATGCTGGGCAGGTATGACACTCAGTAATTGCTATAAATAGAGTTTTTTGGCTACATTTTGACGAGTTCTGGATTTTGATAGAGAAAGTGATAACTTGGAGTTCTAAAGCAAGTGTTTTTAGGATTTTGGAAGTTATTGAATACATTTGTCTTCCTTAAATTTCATGTACTATCCATCTAAACGCATGGTAATTATTACACGAACTATGAGTAGCTAGATTCCTTTGATTATCTCTTTTCAGACAAACTTTCTTGTACCATGTTGGATCATATGGTTGTTTGAGATTAATTGAATTCTTTTATGTTATTGTCCTTATTTAATTGTTCTTGATTTTAATGCTTTTTGTGTATTTCCGAATGCATACATTGATATTAGATGAGTAAGGATTAATGATCGTAATTCTACCGATTCGATCAATGGAAATTATTTCAAAATTGTAATTAACTAGGGATAGGTAATTAGAAGTTGTGGTCTATGAACTAACACACTTAGAACGCCTAGTTTAAATCTGAATTGGCGTAAGGAATTAGGGAATTATTGCGTAAGTTAGTGAGTTGTACACCAAGAAATTGGGTAGAGTGGTATTGTTAATTTGCTATAGGGCTTTAAACTTTTAGTAATTCAATTAATACATAGTTCATAAAAATGTATAAGTAGTGGATTTGAAATAAAGATCTTATCGCCTTTAATAATTGAATTTTATTCAGTAAAGTTTTTCATCCTTATACGTACCAAAGCAATCTTTAACCTTGTTCAAGTTTATTTTAATTGCCTTTGTTATTTACTTTAATTTTCACTATCGTTACCTTGTTAAAATTTGAAATTCCAATGGAGATGAATTTAATTTATTACTTCGACGATATTAGTACACTTTCTAGAATTTTCCATTTGCTGCGAAAGTAGGTATATTGTGGGATTAGAGTCTGGTAATGTGTCAACGAAGGTGAGCATTATACATTTCAGAAATTATGTTGAGGAATTGAGGTCCAAGCCCGGTAGCGCTGGGTATGATGATTGTCGCACCCCAAATTTTACCCTTAGATTAGTGATCATTTTTGCATTTCATTTTATTACATCTTCCATTTTAACTAACCGCTAACCGGTTTGTCTAGTTTGTTTGCTTTGCAGAAAATAATCCCGAGTGCCCTTTAATTCCTGTGGGTGCGGACGTACTACCAGATTACGGTCATTTTCAGTGGATCCCTAAGAAACTAGGGTCTCCTGTTGCTCGATTTACACGACATTGGTTTGAGAATGGTTTGAAATTCTGTGACAGTATTGAGGTCAGATTCCTCGGTACAGTTCATCCAGAGTCGAGAATTAGACTGTTAACCGTCATATGAAATGTGGGATATTAATTGATTGTGTTTGTTTAATCTGAGGTCATTAAAATATGTATGGATTTGGATTTGAATCGGTGCAAGATTTAATTCCAAGGGTTTTATGTATTTATTCAAGGCCATATTCACCGATTTTTATTACCGAGAACGAGTTAATTCTTAAAGGTTTAGTTGAATTCAGAATTTGCATTGGATGTCAGTTGATTCCAAGTATTTATAAGCAGTTAAGTTTCGAATTCGGATGGCGAAGTGTCGAGTTTATTCGGGAAAGAAATGTGGATTGAATTTAGTCGGGAAAATCAAAGCTCACTTTATTAAAGACTGAATTTATTTATTTTCCAATTTCCGTACAATTTCCGATTACGACATTATTCAGAAATTTACATTTTTTGAAGACTACAAAATTACAAATTCTAATATCCTAAGACTACGTCTCCAAGTCCGTCTTCAGGCTTCCAAGTCTCCGAATTTCCGAATTTGTCAAGACCTGCAAATTAATAAAAAAATTGTCAGATGGAAATATTTTTTTACGGAAAAGGATTTGTTTTTTAATTTAATTTTCGGACCCTCAGGATAATTTCATCATTGGGTCCGGGAGGGGTAACAAGTGAACGCCGCCAAAACCTCCCGGTTTCGTTTCCGATCTCAGCAAAAATCCGGTAAATCTGTTCTGAGAGAGAGAGAGAGAGAGAGAGAGAGAGAGTGTTTTGTGTGAAAAATGATTTTCTAGCCAAACGGGTCTCCAAGCAAAAGTCCAGATCAGAAACAGATAAACATATCCAAATCCAAATTCAGACACAAAAATCCAGCAAGCCAAAATTCGGTTTTTAATCATCATGAACCATGGATAAAAAAATGAATCAGAAAGTGATATCAGAAAATCATTCTATCCAGCAAAATAGTCAAATCCGCGGATCATGGTCATCAAAATGCCAGCATCAAAAAGCCATTAACGAACCCGACGGCGGTACAGTAACCATAAAAAACTTTCCAAAATCAATAATAACATGCCACAGACATGTTTCGTAAAAAAAGGAATGGATTTTAAAGTCGCAAAATCATTAAGAAGAAGAATAATATAAGAAGAAGAGAAGAATAAACAGTAAGGGGCGGAAAAATCATCACGACCAAATATCATAGGCGGCCGGAAAATCTTCACTCAAAACCGATCCGATAAACCAGCATTCGAAGGTTTCAACAAAAATCTGGAAATCATCTTTAAGAAGACTTCAATGGATCCGGAAACCTTAAGGGCTCCGAGTCAAGAAACTCATCACCGCCCAAAACCCACATTCAAGAAGATCCAAAACCTTATCGGAAAATCCTCGCCACAAAACATCAAAAAATCATCAGATTAAAAAATCAAGAACATATCCAAATCCGAAAATTATAACATCCAAAAACCCACAGCCTCAGGATCACCATCATCGGCTAAAACCGAAACCCATCATCATCTCGAATATTTCGGAAAACCGAAACCGTCACCATCATCAAGTTGTCATCCATCATCAAAGAAAATGTAAGCTAACATCATGTTATTGTTCTTGTTTTTTGTTTCAGTTCCATTGCGAAAATAGGAGAGGATTAAACAGGAAGAAGACGAGGAAAACCGAAGGAGGAGAGAAGAAGCCATGGGAGTGAAAGAAGAAGAAACGCATGCAACCGCGGAGAGAAAGAAGAAAAAGCTCAAAGACAGACCCAAGGGCACCACCGGCCGTTTTGGGTGATTTTAGGGTTAAAACCCTAAAATCTGCTCCCCTCCCCTTTTATTTGATGTCCAACCGGGTCGGAGCTGGGGCCTGACCATCTAGCCCGACCCATTTTATTTTAATTTTTTTTCCTCTTATGTTAATTTTAATTATTTATTATTAATTAATAATACTACTAACTAACTAACACACTAACTTAAAATTAAAATCTGAAAATTTTAAAAAATGTAATAAAAAAATAATAAAAAACGAGAAATATAAAAATAATTAATTTTAATATTAGATTTATTTTCAATAAAAATAAAATACAAAAATATGTTTAATTTTTAATTTAATTTCACCTTTTCTTATTAATAATAAAAAAAAGGAGTTCTAATATAGTTTAGTTCTTAGTAATTAAAAATATTTTTTCAATTTTATCTTTAGCCTAATTCTTAATATCTAGATTTTATTTTAACTTTTATTTTCATTTTACTTCTTAATAATTAAAATCCATAAAATATATATATATATATATATATATATATATATATATATATATATATATATATATATATATATATATATATATATATATATATATATATATATATATATATATATATATATATATATATATATATATATATATATATATATATATATATATATATATATATTAAAAATCAAAAGAAAAACTTTTCTATTTTCTATGTCATTTAAGCTTTTTTAAAACTTTTAGAATGTAGTTTTTATATTAAAAATAAAATAACTTTTTCTTTCATTCAAGAATAACTATTTAATTTAAACACTTTCACTTAATCCAAATTCTAACTTTTCTTAATTACCATAAAATCTCAAAAATCATAAAAATAATTAATTCTTTTATTAATTTAGGATTGATTAGTCTAGCACCTTTTCAATTTATTTATAATTCAAATCTTTTTTTATTACATTAAAAATTCACAAAAACCAAAACTTTAATTTCTAACATTTGCCTAATCTTCACTTAATCAAAAATTTCCAAAAATACAAACAAAACAATTAACTCCTAATTTTTCTAAATCTTTCCACTTCCACACTTAACAAGCAATTACCGTTCCATTTAGCCTACTTTATCCATATTTCAATATCTCATTACTGTTCAATCATCACTGTTATCATTACCTATCGTTCTACTTTAATTTTCAATTATTATCATCTTTACTATTTTCCCCTTTGAAGGAACGGCTACACCATTTGACCGTCGTGTCAATGCCTTAACCCTCGTCCATCCTAGCCTTAGGATCCGAGTCGCTGTACTCGTGCTTAGGTGTCCCGCCATGGACACACCTTCACATTTTCCAAACCTTAAGACGTTGAGTCACCGCACTCATGTTTAGGCGTCCCGCTGTGGACATCCACCCTTTTATCCTAGCCTTAGGATCAAGAGTCGTTGCACTCCATGTAGGTTCCCGTCGTGGAATACCTACTTACACCCTCATCAATTCAACTCTACAACATAGAATAGGAGTCGCCGCACTCCACGTAAGCGCTTCCCTATGAACGTTTACATCCCCTAGAACCTTGACCACAGTCAAGAAGTTCCTCTTCCTCCCTTTCGAAGGGAACTACGATTACTCTGATTCCACCCCCTACCCAGGATACGTAGGCACAAGATACGAATCTTGGCGAGTAAACTTAGGACTAACCCTTAGGTCCTTTCTCTTTACCCTTTAACCCTTAGCATTACCTTTAAGCAGATAACCTTTAGCATTAGTACACTTAAAACAAGAGGTTCCTGTAGAGTACTACAAAAGTTTTGGATGTTAATACCTTCCCTAAGCTTAACCAACCCCCGAACCCTAGATCTTTCCCCACATTCTGTTTACGTGCAAAATAGGTTTTTCCTTTCTTTAACCTTTCCTTCGGATAAATCAAAGACTGGTTGTGAATTAAGATTGTGATTCAAATTAATTAATAATTTAATATCCTATTCTCACCGCAACAATGAGAATGACTAATTAAAAGATCCTACACCTACTTATAGGTCGAATCCCGACAAAGCAAAACTGAGCCGATTTCATTCGAACCGAGGATTGACTATAAGTCGGGCGATGATAAGGCTCAGATGCCATTTAAAAATACATAAGGGATGGTTATGAAATAACGCATTATGATTAGAGAGTTACAATCATTGAAAAGACAAGTATTATGAGGTAATTATGGGAAGCGGTAGATGTTACATGAAGATAAATTAGCAAAGAAAAACCTATAAATAAAGATTGCTTGAAAAATATAAGACACGGTAGTCATACACAAAACAGACACTTTAACCATTCATCTAAGACTCTCCTCGAGTTACAACGGGGAAGTCACCCTTTAGTGTTTCAGCAAGAACAAGCATTACTATTAGTTTTGTCATTTTCTACACACAAAAAAATAATTCTCGTTACGATCGAAAGTGTAACTTGTATGAGTAAAGTTGTTGACAAGAAACAAAGTCCCAAACTCTTCTTTTTAATAGTCAAGAAAACCCAATTTTATTTTGAAAACAAACTCAAATATCAACTTTGTTAGATAAGCAATGAAACGGTAGAATTTAGTAATTAAAAATTTGGTCTCTTTGAACGATATTTATTTTACTACTTTGATATGATCGTACGTTTGCAACATGTCAAGGAGTTCAAAAGAAAGAAGATGAAAAAGTTAAGCGATCATGTTCCTCTAACGATGACTGGTCTAATTATGGAAGGATCAGAAACTTTCTCTACAACGGAAGACACTAAATAATTCACTCATATTCAAACTAAATCCAATATCTATCCATTTGATGATCCCTTTGATATAGTTCCACTCAAATTTGTGCATCCCAATAAGGATGAAGGTAAGCCTTTTAAACCTACTAAACCATCCAATCTTTCTTCTCCTAAAGATGTTCTTGTAGTATCAAAATCTTTTGTTGCAACTGTTGCACCCTAATTTTTGACCTTAAAGTCCCACCCCCTTGTGTTTATTCTTGTTTATTTTACGACTAACCAACTTGCGCAGATGCAGTGATTCCAAGTTCTCACAAATAAGTACTTCAAAGACGTGGTCATTTAAGTTTGATTTTTTTGTTGATGAGTTCGAGATGGTCTTATGGCTTTTGCCGGTATTTCTTAAAGTTTCATTACCTACTCGTAAAGAAAAATTGTTTTCTTTACTTGGATTTAAACATAGTCATTTAGAGGTTAATCTCGGCTCCAGGGTGAGAAGAATTTCAGGATGTGGGTCTCATTTTGAAAGAGGTTTGAGGCTTCGAAGCGATAATGGTTAAGATTTGGTTCGAATTTAAGCACTAAGAGATATGGTTTATGAAAGGTCCAGAATTCCAAGTTAACTCAATGAAGATTCCAAAAAGATGAATTCAAATGCAATACCCTTTTCAACTATATGCAAGTTTCAAAACTTTAAGTCAATTCAAATAAAGCTCAAGGTGTAAGTAGTCAAATTCATTAGAAACAAGAGACCGAACTTATGTTTAAACTCAAGAGCATTGGCATTCACCCAAGCCCAAGTCCTTAACAAGGCACATGTTCATTCCCACTTTCAAATAAAGCTATCATTCATTGAATTCAAACATTGAAATACAAGTTACAACATGCTAATCTGTTACACAACCGTACGAATTCCGCGTTACATTCAAATTCCATGTTGAAATCCTAAAACTACCCTCTAATTTGCCCAAGCCCAATGCAAGATTATTGACTCAACCTCCAATCATAAGTGTACTATGAAGACTGTTTCATAAAGAAGAAGGTTACGATGTAAACCAATCTTATAACAGAACTGTCAAAATTTCAAGGCTGCAGAAGAAAAGTCAAAGCAGCCGCATACTCCTCAACCTGTTGAAAACACGAAGCCTCGCGAACAATTCATTAAGATTTATCACGGTAGTCAAGAGTTCATCAAAATTCAAAGGAGCCAGTATCCATCCACAAGTGTAAAACTCCCACGTATCCAAATGAAAGCTGCTGCGTAATTAAAGAACAACATCATCAAATATGCCCACAACAATGACTCCAACAGAGCCCTATAATATTACATGAAAACTATCTAATGAAGTCTTTCTAATGTGATTAAACCTAAGGAGGTATGAAAGATATCAAGGATACCTCAAGAGGTTACGCTGCTACATCTCAAGCAAGGTCTAAAACACATTCTGCATAACACAAACACGCGCAGTATTCGCAGCCGCAGCTAGCTTCACTCTTCTCTTCCAACCTGCCAACAGAATCATTTCAGAATTAATATTAGTGCAGCCTCTAAGACAAAGGCGCAAGAGAATACATCATTTCGGCACGACAGATATTTATGGTTTTCAAGCTAAAACATACCAATGGCAAATACAATGTAGTGACCAAAATTCGCTGTCGTTACGCGTCAAGAGAATACCTGTGTGGATTATTTGAACGGCAAGCAGACTCAAAGCCCAATTCCTAAACAAGTTTCATGGAGGGCAAATCAACCATTAGAGCTTATACATTCAGACATCTGTGGACCCATCACACCCATCTCAAATAGCGAAGCTCTAAAGTCTTTCAAAATCTTCAAGATGGTTGAGGCAGAAGCAAACCTGAGCATAAAGTGCTTAAGAACAGACAAGGGAGGCGAGTATACTCCCACTGACTTCAACAACCTCTACAGAGAAAATGGAATTAGGAAACAATTAACTAATGCACATACGTCCCAGCAAAACGGCGTTATTAAAGCTGCTACAGATAATCATTAAAACAGAATCAATACCAACACAAATCTAAGCAATAACTGTCTAGGTTCAAAAGGCCACTACCAAGCATGGGATACAAACTGGAGCGCAAACTTTGCTATAAAGCGAGCAGCCATGGTCCTTCCTCCTTCATGCCAAATCTCACTTAAATGCAAGAGCTCCGACAAACCTTTCCGAGTGCAAGGATGCCCCAAATTTCTCCTGCTATGGCAAGTTTTTCCCCATAGGTGTATACATGAAAAGAGATGAAGAAATTGATTAGTGTGAGTTAAAAGATAATATCTAAAGATAATAGTCATTGGCAGCAAGCATGAGCATAGTGTATAAAGTGTTATGATTCAAAACAATAAGCTGTAAATGCATATATCATTATGGCAGGGTCATAGATGCATGATAGTGGCACACATATGAGAAATTCTTCACTTAAAATCATTTCAAGAACTAAGCGCGGGGTCCACAACACAATTAGTAGAGCAGGGCAAAATATAAGGAGATTGTGAATTACACATGGTACAACGTGACATACAGGACTATATCACCCAAGGTTTCGAGGCATGAGAAGTTTGCTTTGGTCCACAGTCATAAGCTAAAAAAAACCAGCATTTACAAGTCCTCAGTAGAAGGATTAATATTCTACCTGTCTACTTCTCAAGTCACTTTTGAATGCCTTTGGATGCCAAGTCTTCGTCAGGTCATGAGTCCTCGGCGCTCTCCACACTAGTGCGAATTGGTGAATTAACCTTCAAAGTTCATAACAAAACTTACACCATGAGGCCAAATTGGTGGCAGCAACTCCGTTACAAACAGAACAAGGCAAAGTTAGTAAGCAACCAGTTTTACCTTTCTCCAAGCTCTGCAATGTCCTACAAGTGTGCCACGCCAGTTGGGTAAATTCGAGAGATGTGAACAAGTAGAAACTCCCAAAGATAGCACCAGCTTCAACCATCACCCAGCCTGTTCCACGAGTTAATGAGGAGATGAACTGAGGTTTTGGGATGCGCTCTCTTTCTTTCGAATCCTGTCAGCACAAGAAAGGAAACATTATCACATTGATTCACAAACGGGCTCAAAACACAATCAGACAAATTAAGCCCAAATTGGCAAGAATTTTAATTGTTTCTAAAAGAATTCCAACATGTTTCCGACACTTTCAAACCAGAAAGGAAAGATTTGATAATCCTTAACGTCATGACTCGCCTCAGCCATCTATAAAAGAAGGGAGGATACACACAAAGAAGTAGATGAACAATCCTGAAAACCCCCCAAAGGACCCCAATTCGTAAAACCCTAAAAGCTGGAGAAGAGGAAAGCCAAGGAACTTATCTGTTATCTTCCTCCACCGAAATCGCAACGCAAACCGCCGGTGCAAAAGCAGAACTCGCCTTCAAATCCTCATGCCGCAAAAACCACCGCGATCCGCCGATGATCCTCATCTGTGGGTAACACTAATCCATCAATTGCTTGATTCATTTGATTTGTTTCGTTTTGGTGTTCACAGGTTTTGAGTTGTAGAAGAACAAGGGGATGAGATCGGAAGGAGAAGAAGGAAAATCAAAGAGAAGATGGCGATCGCAAGAAGGATCGGGGATCGGGAGGGATTTAGGGTTCTTTTCGCTTTATTTTCTTTTGTTATCTATTATAATTTGTTTATCCAGTACACACACTAATTACACCGTTAAATCTAATTAACCCATCGCTAATTATTTTAATTTAATCAATTTAATAATCAGATATTTAATATAATTTAAATAATTAATTTTTTATCCAACAAATTAAAGTTTAATTTAATCAATTTATTTTATTTATTTATCAATTTCAATAACAACCTTTTTTTTAAATAATAATAATATAACTTATTCATATATTAAAAAACCCTTTTTCATATAAAAAAAATAACAATAACTTTCTATTTTAACAATAGTAGTAAGAAAATCTTTTATAATTTAATCTACTTTAAAACTATTTTATCTTAATGATCCTTTTTTTTTAAATAAAAAAAAACATATAATTTTTTTTATTTATTAAACATCTAAATATTTTTATTGAAGACTCATTTATTTAAAATTCCAATTAATTCAATAAATACTTCTATATTTCGAACATTTTCTCTTAAAGTAAAATAAAAAAGACTAGTAATAATTTGACTTAACTTTTAAAATTAAAATAATCAAATAATCTTTTTTTTAAAATTAATTAACATTTCGTCTTAAAAACAATCCTCTCTCAAGACCATTCAAACTAAAATCAATTCAACCCCGATTAAAGTCAATCAACATCGTAAAACCAATCGTGCACATCTACTTCACAACACATTCACTTACACTTCAGCGCTTTCATGCGTACTTGTATGTTTATTTATCTCGCCTTTACCTTCAGCAATTTATTTTATAATAATTTACATTACCGTCATTTACATTTCCGCATCGCATTCCGTCCAAAGGAAAACCCTACACATGATTCAACAATCGTGTGTAGTGCATATCATTCGCATCATATACCCCTTGATCCTTGATCTCATTCAAGTCGATCTCCTAGGATAGATCCTACCCCATAGGAAGGACTGTTCTTTATTTTACAACATAGGAAAACAATCCAATTCAACATACAATATTTAAACATTCAACCAATCAAACAATTATTCAAACACATTAGAGAAAGATGCCAAATCATCTTAAGTGAGATAGAATCTCCATCCCACAACAATACAATCAAGCCGTAGGAACTTTGCCTTAAGAGAGATAAAGGTGTACCTCGTTGATCCCTATCCGAGTACGTAAGCCCTTTTCTTAAGACGATGCAAAGACTATTTTCCTACAACCTGTGGCGGTTACATCTCCCTTAAAATGAAGACACATCTCCTCTCCTAAAAACAATCAATCAACTATCCTAAACCCGTAGGAACTTTGACCACAGTCAAGGAACTCCTCAAACCCTTTAGGGGAACTACAAATACTCTGATTCCACTCCCATAAGGATATGTAGGCATAAGATGCGATATCTTATCGAGTATACTTAGAAATAAACCCTTAGGTCTTTCAATCCTTAAGCAGATAAACACTTAGCAATAAACAAATATAAAACAAGAGGTTCCTGTAGAGTACTACAGAAACTTAGGATGCTAGCACCTTCCCTAAGTTTAACCGACCCCCGAACCTATAACTCTCTAGCTTGCATTTGCATTGCATTGTGGAAATTTCGATCTTTATCCCTTCCTTTGGACAAATCAAAGTTCGGTTGCAAAATGAATTAAAGATTCAAACTAATCGATAGTTTGGTATCCAAATTTCACCGCGACAGAAATGGCGACTTCACTGGGGACCCTTTAGTGGGTTTCCCTATCTTGTTTCATTTACTTGTTTATTGCCTTATATTAGCTTATTTGTATATTTCTTCTTTATTTCTTCTGGGTTAATATCCTTGAGTGGTGAGACAAAGTCCTACACCCGGACTTGAGAGAAATTATGATAGGATGGTGATATATTCAAGGAGGCTTATAGGGAGTGAGTCCCGACTAAGTTGATTCGAAAATCCCGCTTAGTTGAGACCCTTTTGAAAATAGTTCGGTTGAACGAGTTTAGTCGTGAAAACTTTTACTATTCTCAATTGGAGTCCATGATACTAAGGACCATAGTTACCTTAACCCAACTTTGGCCTTTATTAGGACGTAGTGCGGGACTATGAGGGAGTACTCCCAAAATAGTGCTACGCGATGCTACACTCAAAAGAAGTTCTCTTGAGAATATTATTAACCCCCGAGTTAGTTGGGAAATTGATAATATCCGAAAGATGGACTAATGACTTTGGGAACCTCTTTAGAACCTTGTTCTGCAGGTACAATCAACCTTTAGTCCATAACCTTTGGGAATGGGTATACCCTTGCTCCATTTTCGTTGCAAACCTAGGGTCCCCCTTTGTTTGTTTACCCTTGTTTATCTATGTGTTTACTTGTGTTTGTTGCATCCATAAAGCATCATATTACCTTAGGTTTCATGGGATTCCTAGTTTATTTATAAACATTATAGAAACCAATAGGGATTACAAGAAAAAAAGAAAATATTTTGAAATATTCTTTTAAGAGTCCTAACTTGGGTGACCTAAGGAAGTTAAGGGTGTCGATCAAAGAATCAAGCAAACTCAAAAAAGGGAATAAAAGAGGCTTCCATTATCATAGAAGATCATTAGAAGTTCAAAGATACTTCCATCAATATTGAAGATCCAAGTGAACAAGGGATTCATTCCTCACTTTCCAACAAGAGATGGAGGATTTATTTTCCTCTATCAAACTAATCTTTAGACGTTGATCATGGACTACGTATATTCAAGAAGATCCAAGTAGAAGAGCGAATTAACAAGCACGATGAAGGACTTCCTTAGGGCTTTATTTAGCTATTATGTTAGGACTCTTATAAGATTGTTTCCTTGTAATCCTCTATTAAAAAAAATTAATAAAAAAAATAAAAAATAAATAAAAATAAAAATAAAAATAAAAAAATAAAAAAATGAATTTTCTTTGGTATTCTGTAACGCTTATAAAAACTTGAGTTCCATGAAACCCTTCATTTCTGCATTCTTGCATTAACATTCTGCATTTAGCATTTTTAGCATATGCATGTGTCTCTTCCCCGTTGCGTCACTCATTCGGCCTTTTGTCTTTGTCTGTCAGCTGACATCTTGACCATCTGAACAAGCTTGAAGTATTACTTAAGGATAGCAAAGATATGGATCGTATGACTAGCTTCAAAGTAAGGACTAATCCGACACTTCGTCGTCCCTCCGACGACTTTGTTCCTGCGCAACTTCAGCCCATGCAAGACAACCTGTTTGTTGACTTTCAGAATATTCCTACTGAGAAAGGAGTGGATGATCCTAGATTCATAGCAATGGAGAAAGAACTTCATGGTCTCCAAGAACAAGTAAAGATGGTGAGAGGAGCTACCGCATCAGGTCTTGGTGCTCATGAACTATGTTTAGTTCCAGGTGTGATTATTCCTCTAAAGTTCAAGATGTCTGTCTTTGAAGTTTACAAGGGTATCGGTTGTCCAAAATACCACTTGACAATGTTTTGTCGAAAGATGACTGCTTATATTGACAACGACAAGCTATTGATTCACTGCTTTCAAGAAAGTTTATGTGGGACATCCTTGACGTGGTACATGAAGCTGCAAAGTAACCACATTCAGTCTTGGGAAGACTTAGCTATTGCTTTTGTGAAGCAATACCATCACAACTTGGGTATAGCCCCAGACAATGAAGATGACAGTGGACCTTCCAGAGAATTCATAGCTCCGGTACCCCATCCTCAACACCAGTATGCAATGCCCGCTCAACATGAACAACAACCACCTCCTAAGCAGAGGATGGCTTCTCCAGATCAACCACAGAATCGACGGCTTCGGAGAAGGTATCAGAGGATGCCTCTGGATACTCCAAGAGAGGTAATTCATCGGTTTGATCCCATCCCTGTGAAATATGCTGACCTGTTTCCAGTCTTGATTCAGAGAGGTCACATCCAAACAAAAGCTCCACCTAAAGTACCTGAGAAACTCCCGTATTGGTACAAAGCTGACAAATTTTGCCCATATCATCAAGGTGCTCCTGGCCACGACATTGAGAGCTGCTATGGTTTGAAGGCAGACGTTCAAGAATTGGTTAAGAGCGGAATCTTATCCTTCGAGGGTTCTAATCCTAACCCCAACATGGTTCATCCTCCAAGGTCGTGATCCCAGGTTATCAGAAGACCACACATCTCCATTTCAAGGCATAATAAAGAAGGGCTTGTCCGGCTTTTCACTTAATTTTGCTTTTGTGTTTTTATTTCTTTGATTAAAAGTATTTTCGGCATGTAAGAATTTGTTATTTTGAATAAGTAATGCAATAAGTGTTTGTCTTGAAGAAATCCATTCGTTTTCACTCAAATTGTTTTTTCAAAATAATTTATAATACCGACTTTTACCCAATTTTTCTCACCTTGGTGAAGAATCGGAAGGAGGATGATGAAGTAAAACGCATGATCTCTTATTGTATGTTTCGAATAAGAACCCTACTGATGATGTAAGGCATTATTTCAACCGTCTAAACACCAACATAGTTAAACCCTCTTTTTAAGCCTTGAGAAAAGATTTGTTTTTTCTCCCAAACCGAAACCTCGTTTTTAGCCTGGGGCAGGGTAATACCAAAAATGAACATCTTCAAAAAAATTTTGGGCGGGCACAAATGTACTAACCCTTTATTCCTATACAACCTTCAAAGTCCATATACAACCTTCAAAGTCCTAATTGAAGTAAGGTTTAGTTCGAAGCATACACAATGAGATATCGTTTCCTGACTCCTTGAGCTATGCTCAAATTAAATCGGCTTTATAAACAATGATTTTGGTCACCAGTTATTGTGATATCCCTTTTCCAAAACTTCAAGACAAAACGCGTGTTGCATTACCCGTTTCGAAATTAACATTTCTGACTTGCTAAATGCGCTTGACGTCTTAGAAAGATTACTAACGAACGTTGATGGATTTGAAGACTTTGCCAACCTGGGGCAAGTTATTTTCCCATGAGGTTTGATTCACGCCAGTCTTGGAAGACTCAGTTATACCGCCGATCAGGGGCAGTTACGTCGAGATTCAGTGAATCTCTAGAGAGTTTGAAAACAGTGGGGCATTTGGACATCATGTTTTCTATAAAATCCTCTCGAGATGTTTTTCTACACCATGTGACTTAGGGCATTTGAAATTTGAAGCAGAGTGGATGTTTATTTCATCCTCAGGAAGCTCAACTCCGACATGCTCAACAACCATGATGACCCAGGATATGTATTTTATCCTCATTGAAACTTCAGTTTGGGTACCTCAGACTTATCAAGATGTTACATCCCCAAGTGGATTCATCTCTACTCCCCCAAGAGAAACTTATGAAGCTCTGAAGCAGGAGTATGATCCCATATTTGTGATCCCATATTTGGTTCTCCGTCTATCCCCAGTGATATTTCTACCTTTGAAGAATGGTCGAGATGTTTATCCCGAGACGTTTATCTCATCTCCAGTCGCCTCTTTCTGTTTGTTTTGTCAGCATAAGCATACGCGTGGCATATAAGTAGACAGCAACGACATTTGCATTTGTTTACATTCGTTGCATTTATTTTATTCTGTCGCTTTGTGTTGTAGTTATTCCTAGGTGTTTGGGTGCGTCTTATCCCTCCAATTAGATTTGTCAGCCCCAGGCAGAAAAAGCATAATATTTATGTTTCCCTACGAAGATTGATCCTCGTGGAAGACGGTTGTTTCAGCATATCCCATTTGAGTTCATACCTCAATGGTCGAGTCTTATTTGACAGTTTCTCTTCGGATATTTCCTGAATTGAACTTCGGTCCTTGACAATCACATCGTGGACGTCTCCCAACCTTTTGAACATGGATCAAGTGTGCATTTATTTTGCACCCTATTCCCCAGGAAGAATATTCATGAAGACATACATTTCTTCAACACATTTTTTCTCGAACATCTACATTTGGACTATAACAATCTCTCTATTTGAGCAACTCGTTTTGATCAAGATCTTATTCAAAACGACAAACGACGATTCCTACAAGACAATTCATTTACCCTCAGTGGGTCCTCCAACATTATTGATTCATCAGAGAAGGCAGTTACAGACATTTCTCTTCATTTGAGAATTCACATATTTTTACAACAGCAGAGGTACTCCCCAGGAATATATTCCCCAGCGAGTTCATCACACAAGTTTACTTCCGTCAAGTAACATTTCTTCGAAGAAGTCGAAGAAGTTTATCACAATAGCCTCTATTTATTTGAGAAGGCATACATTACAATTCAACCGGACTCACATCTCTTCCGAAGATCCCCGTTGCAGCTTCACATTTACAACTACATCTACAAATTACATCTACAAACAACCTCTACAAGTTCTACAACAAACAACATCTACAAGTTCTACAATGAACAACATCTACAAGTTCTACAACGAACAACATCTACAAGTTCTACAACGAACAACATCTACAAGTTCTACAACGAACAACCTCTACAAGTTCTACAACGAACAACCTCTACAAGTTCTACAACGAACAACCTCTACAAGTTCTACAATGAACAACCTCTACAAGTTCTACAATGAACGACAACTACAGTCTACAACGACAACTACAGTCTACAATGACAATCATTCGAACATCTTACAGTTCCTGGTTAATCTCGACAGTAGATTCCCAGAAGACCTCGGCAGTAGGTAGTTCCATTTCATCTCCTGGTTAATCGATCTCGGTAGTGGATTCCCAGAAGACCTCGGCAGTAGGTAGTTCCTGGTTAATCTCGGCAGTAGAATTCCCCAGAAGACCTCGGCAATAGGTAGTTCCTGGTTAATCTCGTCAGTAGATTCCCAGAAGACCTCGGCAGTAGGTAGTTCTTTTCCAGTTCCTGGTTAATCTCGGCAGTAGATTACCAGTAGACCTCGGCAGTAGATTTCAAGAAAACTTCGTCAGAAGTATTTCTCCAACAGACTTCAACACAGAATCTCGGCAGTAGACCCCTTACAGATTTTAACAGTAAATACTTTGGCAAAAGTATTCTCAATTACAGCTACAAGCCTTGACAATAGACTTCTCTAGTTGATGTCTTGAATCGATTACATTCGACATATACAGCAGATCCCTCAAGGGGATTTCCTCCACCAAGTTCTTCATGACATATTTACAGACATTTTGTGATTGTCAATCTTCCCCCGTGGAGTCTCGCTCTACTGAGCCTATTTATTCCCGTGCGTTGTGTCTAGTTGTTCCCCTGTGACATCTTTTTGCTCCACAGGACCGCTCTGTCTTGCATTCTCATATCATCGCATATCATTTGCATACGGTGGGCTCTTAGGACCAAAAATTTGTGCAGTGTTTATATTTAAGTCCCTCCTATCTCGTCGAGACGGAGATTTCAATCTCCATATCTCCGAATAGGAGTAACTTAAATAGGGGCATCTGTTGCACCCTAATTTTTGACCTTTAAAGTCCCACCCCCTTGTGTTTATTCTTGTTTATTTTACGACTAACCAACTTGCGCAGATGCAGTGATTCCAAGTCCTCACAAATAAGTACTTTAAAGACGTGGTCATTTAAGTTTAATTTTTGTTGTTGATGAGTTCGAGATGGTCTTATGGATTTTGCCGGTATTTCTTAAAGTTTCATTACCTACTCGTAAAGAAAAATTGTTTTCTTTACTTGGATTTAAACATAATCATTTAGGGGTTAATCTCGGCTCCAGGGTGAGAAGAATTTCAGGATGTACCCCTTTCCAAAGGACCTTTCAGGATGTGGGTCTCGTTTTGAAAGAGGTTTGAGGCTTCGAAGCGATAATGGTTAAGATTTGATTCGAATTTAAGCACTAAGAGATATGGTTTATGAAAGGTCCAGAATTCCAAGTTAACTCAATGAAGATTCCGAAAAGATGAATTCAAATGCCAATACCCTTTTCAACTATATGCAAGTTTCAAAACTTTAAGTCAATTCAAATAAAGCTCAAGGTGTAAGTAGTCAAATTCATTAGAAACAAGAGGACCGAACTTATGTTTAAACTCAAGAGCATTGGCATTCACCCAAGCCCCAAGTCCTTAACAAGGCACATGTTCATTCCCACTTTCAAATAAAGCTATCATTCATTGAATTCAAGCATTGAGATACAAGTTACAACATGCTAATCTGTTACACAACCGTACGAATTCCGCGTTACATTCATATTCCATGTTGAAGGTCCTAAAACTACCCTCTAATTTCCCCAAGCCCAATGCAAGATTATTGACTCAACCTCCAATCATAAGTGTACTATGAAGACTGTTTCATAAAGAAGAAGGTTACGATGTAAACCAATCTTATAACAGAACTGTCAAAATTTCAAGGCTGCAGAAGAAAAGTCAAAGCAGCCGCATACTCCTCAACCTATTGAAAACACGAAGCCTCGCGAACAATTCATTAAGATTTATCACGGTAGTCAAGAGTTCATCAAAATTCAATGGAGCCAGTATCCATCCACAAGTGTAAAACTCCCACATATCCAAATGAAAGCTCCTGCATAATTAAAGAACAACATCCATCAAATATGCCCACAGCAATGACTCCAACATAGCCCTATAATATTACATGAAAAACTATCTAATGAAGTCTTTCTCATGTGATTAAACCTAAGGAGATATAAAAGATATCAAGGAACCTCAAGAGGTTACGGTGCTACATCTCAAGCAAGGTCTAAAACACATTCTGCATAACACAAACACGCGCAGTATTTGCAGCCAGCAGCTAGCTTCACTCTTCTCTTCCCAACCTGCCAACAAAATCATTTCAGAATTAATATTAGTGCAACCTCTAAGACAAAGGCGCAAGAGAAATACATCATTTCGGCACGACAGATATTTATGGTTTTCAAGCTAAAACATACCAATGGCAAATACAATGTAGTGACCAAAATTCACCGTCGTTACGCGTCAAGAGAATACCTGTGTGGATTGTTTGAACGGCAAGCAGACTCGAAGCCCAATTCCTAAACAAGTTTCATGGAGGGCAAATCAACCATTAGAGCTTATACATTCAGACATATGTGGACCCATCACACCCATCTCAAACAGCGAAGCTCTAAAGTCTTTCAAAATCTTCAAGATGGTTGAGGCAGAAGCAAACCTGAGCATAAAGTGCTTAAGAACAGACAAGGAGGCGAGTATACTCCCCACTGACTTCAACAACCCTCTGCAGAGAAAATGGAATTAGGAAACAATTAACTAATGCACATTACGTCCCAGCAAAACGGCGTTATTAAAGCTACTACAGATAATCATTAAAACAGAATCAATACCAACACAAATCTAAGCAATAACTGTCTAGGTTCAAAAGGCCACTACCAAGCATGGGATACAAACTGGAGCGCAAACTTAGCTAAAAAGCGAGCATCCATGGTCCTTCCTCCTTCATGCCAAATCTCACTTAAATGCAAGAGCTCCGACAAACCTCTCCGAGTGCAAGGATGCCCCTAATTTCTCCTGCTATGGCAAGTTTTTCCCCATAGGTGTATACATGAACAGAGATGAAGAAATTGATTAGTGTGAGTTAAAAGATAATATCTAAAGATAATAGTCATTGGCAGCAAGCATGAGCATAAGTGTATAAAGTGTTATGATTCAAAACAATAAGCTGTAAATGCATATATCATTATGGCAGGGTCATAGATGCATGATAGTGGCACACATATGAGAAATTCTTCACTTAAAATCATTTCAAGAACTAAGCGCGGGGTCCACAACGCAATTAGTAGAGCAGGGCAAAATATAAGGAGATTGTGAATTACACATGGTACAACATGACATACAGGACTATATCACCCAAGGTTTCGAGGCATGAGAAGTTTGCTTTGGTCCACAGTCATAAGCTAAAAAAAACCGGCATTTACAAGTCCTCGGTAAAAGGATTAATATTCTACCTGTCTACTTCTCAAGTCACTTTTGAATGCCTTTGGATGCCAAGTCTTCGTCAGTTCATGAGTCCTCGGCGCTCTCCACACTAGTGCGAATTGGTGAATTAACCTTCAGAGTTCATAACAAAACTTACACCATGAGGCCAAATTGGTGGCAGCAACTCTGTTACAAACAGAACAAGGCAAAGTTAGTAAAGCAACTGGTTTTACCTTTCTCCAAGCTCTGCAATGTCCTACAAGTGTGCCACGCCAGTTGGGTAAATTCGAGAGATGTGAACAAGTAGAAACTCCCAAAGATAGCACCAGCTTCAACCATCACCCAGCCTGTTCCACGAGTTAATGAGGAGATGAACTGAGGTTTTGGGATGCTCTCTCTTTCTTTCGAATCCTGTCAGCACAAGAAAGGAAACATTATCACATTGATTCACAAACGGGCTCAAAACACAATCAGACAAATTAAGCCCAAATTGGCAAGAATTTTAATTGTTTCTAAAAAGAATTCCAACATGTTTCCGACATTTTCAAACAGAAAGGAAAGATTTGATTATCCTTAACGTCATGACTCGCCTCAGCCATCTATAAAAGAAGGGAGGATACACACAAAGAAGTAGATGAACAATCCTGAAAACCCCCCAAAGGACCCCAATTCGTAAAACCCTAAAAGCTGGAGAAGAGGAAAGCCAAGGAACTTACCTGTTATCTTCCTCCACCGAAATCGCAACGCAAACCGCCGCTGCAAAAGCAGAACTCGCCTTCAAATCCTCACGCCGCAAAAACCACCACGATCCGCTGATGATCCTCATCTGTGGGTAACACTAATCCATCAATTGCTTGATTCATTTGATTTGTTTCGTTTTGGTGTTCACATAGGTTTCGAGTTGTAGAAGAACAAGGGGATGAGATCGGAAGGAGAAGAAGGAAAATCGAAGAGAAGATGGCGATCGCAAGAAGGATCGGGGATCAGGAGGGATTTAGGGTTCTTTTCGCTTTATTTTCTTTTGTTATCTGTTATAATTTGTTTATCCAGTACACACACATCACCTACACACACTAATTACACCGTTAAATCTAATTAACCCCATCGCTAATTATTTTAATTTAATCAATTTAATAATCTGATATTTAATATGATTTAAATAATTAATTTTTTATCCAATCAATTTAAGTTTAATTTAATCAATTTATTTTATTTATTTAGCAATTTCAATAACAACCTTTTTTTTTAAAGAATAATAATATAAACTTATTCATATATTAAAAAACCCTTTTCATATAAAAAAATAACAATAACTTTCTATTTTAACAATAGTAGTAAGAAAATATTTTATAATTTAATCTACTTTAAAACTATTTTATCTTAATGACCCTTTTTTTTTAAAATAAAAAAAGCATATAATTTGTTTTATTTATTAAACGTCTAAATCTTTTTATTGAAGACTCATTTATTTAAAATTCCAATTAATTCAATAAATACTTCTATATTTCGAACATTTTCTCTTAAAGTAAAATAAAAAAGACTAGTAATAATTTGACTTAACTTTTAAAATTAAAATAATCAAATAATCTTTTTTTTAAAATTAATTAACATTTCACCTTAAAAACAATCCTCTCTCAAGACCATTCAAACTAAAATTAATTCAACGCCGATTAAAGTCAATCAACATCGTAAAACCAATCGTGCACATCTACTTCACAACACATTCACTTACACTTCAGCGCTTTCATGCGTACTTGTATGTTTATTTATCTCGCCTTTACCTTCAGCAATTTATTTTATAGTAATTTACATTACCGTCATTTACATTTCCGCATCGCATTCCGTCCAAAGGAAAACCCTACACATGATTCAACAATCGTGTGTAGTGCATATCATTCGCATCATATTCCCCTTGATCCTTGATCCCATTCAAGTCGATCTCCTAGGATAGATCCTACCCCATAGGAAGGATTATTCTTTATTTTACAACATAGGAAAACAATCCAATTCAACATACAATATTCAAACATTCAACAAATCAAACAATTATTCAAACACATTAGAGAAAGATGCCAAATTATCTTAAGCGAGATAGAATCTCCACCCCACAACAATACAATCAAGCCGTAGGAACTTTGCCTTAAGAGAGATAAAGGTGTACCTCGTTGATCCCTATCCGAGTACGTAAGCCCTTTTCTTAAGACGATGCAAAGACTATTTTCCTACAACCTGTGGCGGTGACATCTCCCTTAAAATGAAGAGACATCTCCTCTCCTAAAAACAATCAATCGACTACCCTAAACCCGTAGGAACTTTGACCACAGTCAAGGAACTCCTCAAACCCTTTAGGGGAACTACAAATACTCTGATTCCACTCCCGTAAGGATATGTAGGCATAAGATGCGATATCTTATCGAGTATACTTAGAAATAAACCCTTAGGTATTTCAACCCTTAGGCAGATAAACACTTAGCAATAAACAAATATAAAACAAGAGGTTCCTGTAGAGTACTACAGAAACTTAGGATGCTAGCACCTTCCCTAAGTTTAACCAACCCCCGAACCTATAACTCTCTAGCTTGCATTTGCATTGCATTGTGGGAATTTCGATCTTTATCCCTTCCTTTGGACAAATCAAAGTTCGGTTGCAAAATGAATTAAAGATTCAAACTAATCGATAGTTTGGTATCCAAATTTCACCGCGACAACAACAAGCAAAAGTATGTGTTAGAACAAGATTTGTTCATGACATATTTTCCTTGGGTTTTGATGATAAAAAATTATTGAAAGAACAATGATTTATTTGATGTTTGTTACATGTGTGCAGGTTCTTATACTTCTAAATATTATTATAATAATTCTTTCTACATTAAACACACTTTGAGAGTTGCTGCATTGCTAGCTTCTGGTAGTAGAATCTGAAGAACACTTGCTAAGTGATGTCTGGCGAAAACTCTGAAGCTGAAGGACTCAACATCAAAAGAAGCAACATTATTATCTCTATGCTTAGTGAAAGCAAATTGGCTTCCGGTACCATTCAGAGTTGGTGATAAAGTTAAAGTTGTCAATATTATTATTCTTTTAGGAATCTTGTTCAGTTCTTTTTCTTTTTATTTTCTCTATAGTTGTATGCTGATCAAGCCAAACTTGAGATGAGTTTCCCAGTCAATTCTTCTTTGAATCAACTGATAGTCATCAATGAATTTTTTTTTTGGATTTTGATGAGTTTCTTGAATTATGCTTTGAAGACTGTGTATGAACAATGATGGAATGGATACTTTGAGATGCTCTGTGGTTTCACTTATCCAAATCTTGTCAAAGAGTTTTGGATTAATACTTCACTGTTAAGCTGAATTCTGAATGTGCTATTATTTCTAAAGTAAATCGTGTTTCTATAAAAGTAAGACCTAAAGTGATTACTAATGTGATCAATTGTGAGGTGATTGGAGAAATCACGGGAACTCTTATTTGGAAACACTATCTTCCTACTTGGCGTATCTTTGCAGATCCATCTAATACATCAGTGGTCTAAAATCTTCGTCCTGGTGCTGTTGTCACTACGCCAAAATTGGTTTTTTGTATCGCCTACTTTAATAGTGCTTTTTAAATAAGCGCTATTAAAAAGGAAACAAACATATTTATAATAGCGCTTTATAGTAAAGCACTATTAAAGAGTACAAAGAATATGATTTTGATAGAACTTTGTAAAAAAGCGCTATTATAGATATTCACTAAGATAGCGCTTTTCTAAAAAGTGCTATTAAAATGTTGTATTAGAATAGCACTTTTATAAAAGCGCTATTATTAAAAGCACTACGATAGCGCTTTTTAAAAATTGCTATTAAAATATGTAACTACAATAGCGCTTTCTATGGAACCGCTATCGTTTTTATCATTGTGTATTAAGATAGCGCTTTTATAAAAAGCGCTATTAAAGAAATAAAAAGTAAAAATAAATCAGCAAAGAAAAACAATAGAAGCCAAGAGCCTTCTTCTTCGTATCATTACTCGGATTCCCCTCTCTCTCAATCTCATTTCACTGGCTCTCTCTTTCAAACTCTCTCCATCTCCTCTCATTCTATTTCTGAATCTGGTTTACGTTTGTTGATGATGATTATTCTGAACGGTTTGGTTTTGATGATGGAAATCGATTGAAGTTTGAGGTTTACGGCGGAAGGAATGGAGATTTGGATTACTGAAAGAGGGGTTAGGGTTTATGATTGGGTGTTCGGTTGTTTCACTTTGAATCTCTCTTCCACTTTCGGTTCTGGTTTTAGGGGTGTTTTGAAGTTGGATTTACGGATGAAATGGGTTTGAAGCAAGTTTGAAGTGAGGGATGGATTAACGGTCGGAGGTGAAGGTTTCTAGAAGGGGTTCCGATGGAGGTTTTGAAGGAGTTTTCCGGCAATTTGTGTGTGGTTCTGTTAATGGTGAGAGATGGAATGTGGATTCTGTGTTGAAGATTTTCGGATGTTGAAGTTAGGGTTAAAAGAGGGGTTTAGGTCCGGTTCTGTTTTGATGTTAACAGAGGGATGTTTCCGGTGTTTAACGGTTTCGATGGGTTTCTGATGTTGATAGCGGCGTGCGGCGGAGTAAGGTGGGTCGAAGGGAGGTTTGTTGTTCTTCAGGTTAGGTTTGGGCGTTGAAGGATTGAGACATTGTTTCTGGGTTTTGCGAGTTGTTGAAGAAGGATCTGTGGTGTTTGAAGGTTGATGTGTTAATGGAGTTTTCAGAGTTTACTGAAGATGGTAGAGGGACCATGTGCTCACTGCCTTTGCCGGGAATGCCTCTTGGCAAGTTGGCGAAATTCTACCTCTGGTTTGTGTCCTGTTTGTAGGTATTTCCAGGTTAACCTGTTAGAATTTTTGATATCTTATCTTTAACTTGGTTTAATAGATGTTTAAGATTGTTTTTATCGCAGTAGTTTCAAATGAATTTGGTTTTAATGCAAACTCCTTGTCCTAAAATTATTTTTAACAGGAAAATAGTCGGCAAGCAGGATCTTATCACCGCCCCTACTGAGAGTCGATTTCAGGTTGATATCGAAAAGAACTAGGTAGAGTCATGCAAGGTAACCGGTCTTTTGAATGAACTTGAAAATCTCCACTCCTCAGGATCTAAGAGCATTGTTTTCAGCCAGTGGACTGCTTTTCTAAACCTCTTGCAGATTCCCTTTACTCGGTAATCTTTTTGCTGGTTTAATCTTTTGGTTGTTACTTTTTATTATTATCAACATAGTATTTAGTGGAATAACTCTCTTAGTGGAACAACTCCCAGGTGGATCCTGACCAGCAAACAGAACTTGTCAGCATATTTTCTTGATTTTTTTACCACTAACTGCTTACTTTTTACTCACTTGCTGAAATTTTGGTGTTAACACAAGCACGATTAGTCTTGAACACTTGTTCTCACGATTAGTCTTTTAGATTATCTTGTTTGAAGACGAACTTACCTTGTTCAGGAAAATCTCAGTGTGAGTGTTTAGACATGTTAGATCAATCGTATTTTCATAAACTACAATGTTTTGTAAATGAAATTGTGATAGTTTCTTTTTTAATGTGATGAAAAAATATTTTTGTTAAATTGATATTTTACCCATTCCATGACAGTTTTTCCAGAAGCCCCCTTTACTACCTTTCGTCCAAGGTTCCCACAATCTAAAACTAACAGCCAATATACAACAGGACTCTTTCCAAGCAGGAAGACAACATCAACTTATTTTTACTAAAATTTAATTCAAATTTTACATTTTACCAAGTTCACTAGATATAGCAGAATGTGCATTAATGTAAAAGAGAGATGCTCTTGATCCTGTCACTGAGCTCTACTGTGACCATCGATGTTTGAAGATAATACTATTTTAGTTTCTTCATCTAATATGTCAGCAAGTTATCATTTATTCATTCCAATCACTACTTTAATGTCTCATACTGTGATTAAAAACTAGATATCTACTTTTTGTTTTGATTCAGATATGCAATTACTATCATTTGTTAAAGATTCATTTATATGTTCTGAAAATATATTTTATTGCTTTTTTGACTTCACATTAGTTTGGTTTTAACTTTATCTCAGGTTGTGGACACGAAAAGAGAAGGAGATAGCGATTGTGGCTCACTGTGGATTCTTGTTTCACACTCTAACTGCATTTGGAAATGATTGCCACCCCTCGGTGAAGAAAGAAATATCCAAGCAGTAAGCTCTCTCAACACCTCTTCCTCCAACCTAGCAATTGTGATTTGCTTCTCTTGTTCTGTGAAGCATGAATTGTTGCTTCTGATGTAGTAGCACTCAGTTTTATTCAGTGCCTTAGATTCGTTAATTTGGGATCAAGTTCCTGCAACTTTTAGTATTAAACATAATGACTAATCTGACTTAGTGCCTTAATTTAAGTTATTCTTAGTGGTAGCAAATGATTGACTGATTTAACATAAATTTTGCAGCTTTGCCAACTGTGAGCTTCGCTCCATGATCATTGTGGATAGAAGGTGAGTTTGCAAACAACCTATATACCTACCTTCACACTAAAACCTATAATCTCAACCAGAATTGGTTTAATTTATGTTTTTCATCTAGTATGTTAGGGTCGGAAGTATCAACTACTAACTATCCAGGCAAGATACCTTCAGGGCTGGACAAACCTAGTGATGTTGTGGATGAGAACGTTGAGAAGCAGGGCGTTTAGTTTTGCTACATGTATGTGTTTAGTTCCATTTAAACATTGAACTGCTGGATATCTTTTCCCAATGCAGGTCAGGTTCATCGTGCGAAATTAAGGGGACAGGAGGTTGTTATCAAGGTTCAAAGGCCTGGTCTTAAGGGAATTTTTGATATTGATCTTAAAAACCTAAGGGTCGGTGTTATACTTGATACTTTTTGCATCAGTAACATTACTGTTGGATAATTCTATTACCTTCTGCTTGATTTATCTTAATGACGGTGTTCGTTGGCCTTTTGCATCAGTGACGGTGTTCGTTGGCCGTTTTGACATGCGAATGATGCAGGTAAGGTTTCAGGTAATTTCTATCTCATCAATTTTGGTTTCAACGTCATGCAGCGTGTTGCTGCTCTTTTAGATGTGATACAATAGCTATTTTAAACAAAGTATGATACTTAGCTCCAGTAGTAAGCTGGATTCTGATGTAGACAAATGAAAAACCTGTAAACCTGGACTCTTTGAGGACCTATTCTTCAAACTTTGGATAGGTGTTTCTGTTTGGGTGTATAGTGTATTAACTGCATGAGTTTTTGTTTGGTGGAGTTGGCTAGAATATGGAGCTGTCTTATTTGTAAAACCAAATTTTGAAATGACTCAATTTAATCATTGACCACTGAACTCCACAAGATATATTTTATTAATATATTTCATATAGTTAGGTAACCTGCATTTATTTATTTTATATGTGACAGAATACTTGACTTTGAACTTTCATGATATATATATAACCTATATTCTTCATTACCTTGTCATTACCTTGTCATTACTTAATGCTCCTTTTTTTAAGCACTGAGTGTACCCGGATCTATGAACAGGTGGATGAACTAAGAGCTGCTATTGGGCCCTTATCCGGGCGTCAATTGATGTATTGCACAGATGCATGTTTAAAGAGATATTTAGAAGCGCGGAACTAGAACGTTGATAAAGCTAAGAAAATGCTGGAGGAATCCCTCAAGTGGAGATCTACTTATAAGCCTGAGGAAATTCGCTGGGTTAGTTTGACTTATTTGATTTTCACCTTTATATACTCCATTGGTGATGCCGGAACTTTTGTATCAAGAGCATGCTATAAATTATAGTTGTGGTGTTGATCCATACCGTAAACGATTTGACAAATTGGTGAAGTACCAAATCTTCTGGAGCTTTGCTATTTTTGTTCTAACTGTCTAACTTGTCTTGACCTTACTTAATGGTTGATGTGTTGTTTTGCCCCTTCTCTTGAAAAACAAAATTCATTTCATTGTATGTCTCTTCTATAATCTGCTGCAAGATACTTTTATGTATTTTAACATATCTAGTTTTTTTTTGTTCAAGAAACATAATAATTAAATTATAAATCAAATACTTAAGGATTTGGATTATTCAAATATAAGGTCAACAAAACAAAGTTCATCTTAGTTTCGAATTGTAAAAATTCAATTGTTGTCATTGCTTGGAGTTCTAAAATTGATATATTTGGTTTCAGAATACCTTAGTTCCAAAATGATGACGTGTTTCTGCATAGCCTGCTAGGACTAAATGAAGTCATCATAGAATAATAGTCTATTAATGCATATTTCTCTTTCATGCATTATAACCTACATTTACAATTGAATGCTTTCCTAAATTCAGGCTGAAGTGGCACATGAGGGCGAGACGGGAAAAGTATCCCGAGCTAACTTTCATGATAGACTTGGGAGGACAGTGCTTATTATGAGACCAGGGATGCAGGTTTGAACTTAGATGTACATTCATTATTATTAAGGCTATTTGTAGTTAATTAAGAAGGCTTCTCTGTATATAACTGTTTGTCTAACTCTGTTCAATCTGTTTCTGTCAGAACACAACATCAGCAGAAAATAATATCAAGCATTTAGTCTATCTGTTGGAAAATGTTGTACTTAATCTTTTCGATGGTCAAGAACAAATGTCATGGTTGATAGACTTTACAGGATTTTCATTTGGCACAAATATTGCTGTTAAAACTGCTCGTGATATTACTCACATTTTGCAAAACCACTATCCAGAAAGGCTTGCTATTGCTTTTTTGTATAATCCACCAAGAATATTTCAGGCTTTCTGGAAGGTTTGTTCTCCTTCCATTGTAACTATAACTGCTCTGCTTCATTGTTGCATCCTTTTTTTAGCAGTTTTGCTAAATGGTAGGTCACATTGCAAGGTTGTGATTTCTCTCAGTTATATTTTATTTTACAAGATCAATCCATATTTGGCTAATAATTGTTTGTATTTTTATTTTGCTTTGTTTCACCGGTAACTTGAAGATGTGCCAGAGAGGCAAGATCTCCTTTCCACACTCGGCTACGTCGATGCAACAGGTTCCGATGCACCGCCGTCGCAGAAAATCGCCGCCGGCCTGTCTTGGATCATCGCCGCCCTCAATCTCGCATTTCAACTTCGTTCTCCATCGCGTCTCAATCCTTATGTTTCATGATTCTCGCCGTGATTTCTTTCTCCAGACCGCTACACCCTATTTGTAGCACTAGCAGTATTGTGGTTTGAAGGGAGGTCGGCGGTAATAGTTGTTGTGCTTTAAAATAGAACGATATGAGTGTGTTTATGTGAGGATTAGTTTGAAGATGATTTGCAGAAGTTACAGGTTTTGTGAGGTTTATGGTGGTTCTGTGAAGGATATGTTAAGGAAATGGAATTGAGTTTGAAGAAGGTTTGATTGAAATAGGTTAAAGATGAGGTTGATGATAACTTTGTGTGAAATCAAAAAGATCAGGAAGATGGAAAATACAGAGGGAAGAAGAGCCAGATGTGGTTCGTAGAAATCACAGCGGTTGTTGTTGTTACTGCTAGCAATTGAGTTATCCTTGCACACCAACTATTTGTAAAAATGCTTTGAGAGGGTTATGGTGTGAAGGAGTATTGAAACGAGAAGAGGGAGTGTGATTTTTCGGAAAGGAGCTACGGTTGGTTTTTTTCAAGTAATAGCAGGTGGTGCTATGTTGGTTCTCATGGTTATGGAAACATCAAGAAAAGTGACACATGTGAGTGGTTTTTGTCGTTGTTACCGCACTGTCAGCATGAGCTTGAAAAGAGGAAGCAACATTGTGTGTATGGTTGTATAAGGGTGAAGAGAAACGTGGAAGGAGAGATGATGTTGATGACTTGGCGATGTCGTAACATTGTGTGTATGGTTTTGGTTTTGAATTTGATTTCAGGTGCGTGATTTTAGTTTTGATTTTGTTTCTGTTTATCTATTTGAAGGATTTGATTTGTACCGTGTAAAATTGAGTATGTTTGATCAGGATAATGGGGATCATCATTGTTTGGACTGAAGATGAGTGCTGGTTAATTGCTCAAGCTTTATTGAACTCTATTGTTGAACTGTAACTAGATTTTGTTGAGGTTTAAATTATGATATTCGATTGTGTTGATTTGACCTGAATTGAAATTGATTAATTTGTTTCCAGTAGTTTTGGAACATTGCAACTTTGATCATGATTTTTGAAGTCTGATTTTGCTGTTTAGTTTGGATCTTAGGAAATGGTTGTGTTTTCTGAACTTTATTTGCTGATTGTTTCGCTGTTTCTTCACAAAAATATCGGTCGCGGTTAAGTGAAGGCTTTCTTGATTTCTATCGGTACAGATGTTGTGATGCTGAATACTGAATGTGGTTGTCACGGTGTGAATCAACTACAATTTGTTCTTTAACATAAAAACGGTGAATAACAGTATAGGTATCGGTACTTGCCGATACCGTTTTGTTGCTGTCGCGGACCATTTTTTAAACCTTTTGTTTATATTCTTAAGTGCCACATTTGCTTCCTTGCTCCGACAATCTTTCTTGTTGATATTTGGTTATTTGTTATTACTCTCTTCTCAAATGTGTTGTGTTATTTGTTCTAAAATGAAGCCTTAAATTTCTTTTTTGTTTATTTTCATTTGTTAGTAACCACATTTGACTTCCGATTTAACAGCTCTTAGAGTCTCTTAACACTCTATCTGTGTGTCAAAGTTTTGCTTCTGATCAGCTAAACAGACGTTTTGGTGCTCACGTATATTGATTCATTACCGTTTTGTTTTCTGTTTTGGCAGAAGTAAGAGTAAATGTGCAGGCTATTGTTGTGGTGAAAAACGGCTCCTTGATTTCTTTGCCACCGAAATGAGAATTTTGGTTTACAAAGCGCTTCTAAGTAGTTGGTGAAAAAGCATATATAACAGTGGGATTAAGGTTTTTATAAAATGGATGGTTGCTGGTTTCATAAGTTCAAGTCAAACAAGGACAAGATGCAGTCTTCGAAAAACAAGGAAACTGCAAGCGTTGTAAAAGAAAGGTTAAAGCCCCCGACAAATGAAGAAGCTTCTTCAAATGTCACTCAACAGAAAGTTGCAGCTGCAAAGCAGTACATAGAAAATCATTATAAGAAGCAGATGAAGAACTTATAGGAGAGAAAAGAACGGTATGGTCACTCCAACTTAAGATTTGTATCAATTGATGAGTTTTTTAGCATGTAAAATAGTTGTTTTAACAACTTGTTGTCATCTCTTAAGGAGATATAAATGAGAATTTTCTTCAATGTTCTTGTTCACTGTTACACCAGACCAACGAGGTAGCAACTTGTATTCTTTGACATTTGAATATAACTTTGCATGATGATCTTGACATAATATTTTGTAATGTCTCCGGTGCTTTTATACGAGTTAGTACAGAGAACATCTACAAATGGAAATTGTTGTGAGCTCTTGTAACGCTACGCATGTCATTCTTGCAGACGTAATATGCTCGAAAAAAAGTTGGCTGACTCTGAAGTCTCCGAGGAAGAGCAGAACAACTTGCTTAGGTTTTTTGAGAAAAGGGAGAAGGAATACATGTCAGAGGCATAAAATGGGTGCTGATGATTTTGAGCCCTTGACTATGATAGGGAAGGATGCATTTGGAGAGGTACAGTCTGGCATAATTTTTATATAAGTAAAACTATGTTTCTGATCTTTTCAATATGTTACTTTGACCTGGTTAGAATATTTGAAATATATCTTGTTCATCACTACATAATTCTACCATAAAACCTTATAGTGTTTAGGTAATCTTATGTAACATCAACCAACAATATCAATATAGTATATTAATATTTAATATTCTAATTTTTTTGGGTATAGGTCAGAATCTGCCGAGAGAAGGCAACTCGTAATGTATATGCTATGAAGAAGCTTAAGAAGTCAGAGATGCTTCGCCGAGGCCAGGTACTGAAATCATCAGGGCCTCCTGAGATTGTTGATGTGAATTGTGCCTTGTTATACTTGTCGGTAAATTTTACATCCTTGTTTAGGTTGAACATGTAAAAGCAGAGAGGGACCTACTTGTAGAAGTTGACAGCAATTACATTGTAAAGCTTTATTGTTCCTTTCAAGACGAAGATTGTTTATATCTTATAATGGAGTATCTTCCTGGTGGCGATATGATGACATTACTCATGCGAAAGGATATACTGACAGAATACGTGGCTGTTTTCTTCCTTATGAATTTTAAGATTTTTGTGGTTTATTTGATGCTTTGTTTTTGTTGTCTAGGGGATGACATTGTTGTGGTTAACAACCATGGTCCCACAGGCAAGGCCTCCAGCTTGTGTACATCCAACAGAAGGCTGTAAATCAGCAACGAAAGGTCAAATGGCAATGCTACTCTCTGCATTTGGTCTAATGTCAATTGGAAATGGTCGTCTTTCATGTTCCATGGCGTTTGGTGCTGACTAAGTAAATAGGAAAGATAATCCAAATAGCTATAGAGTCTTGGAAATATTCTTCAGTTGGTATTATGCTTTCACAATTATTGGTGTCATAATAGCTATTACAGGAATTGTATACATTCAAGATCATCTCGGTTGGTTCTACCATTGATCAAATACTTTTTCAAATTTATTGTTCTAGCATTATGTGTTATTAAGTTTTACTTCATGGAAAAGCTTGGACATTCATCATCTGTATTTGTGATCCTATCTTGATTCAGGGATTTGAGGCATATGTTGGATTTGAGTTATAAAATTTCATTTTTTTAAAAGAATAAATAAAGGGCATTAATAGCGCTTTTCTAGAAAGTGCTATTAAAGATAGTGTATTATAATAGCGCTTTGTTAGAAAGTGCTATCAAAATTAAAGCAATTTACCGGTATTTCAATAGCGCTTTGTTTGGAAGTGCTATCGAATATGTGGATTATAATAGCGCTTTGTTTGAAAGTGCTATTAAATATGTCTCTTATAATAGCGCTTTATTGGAAAGCGCTATTAAATATGTGTACTATAATAGCGCTTTGTTTGAAAGTGCTATCAAAATTAAAGCAAATTACCGGTGCTATAATAGCGCTTTGTTTGAAAGCGCTATCAAATATGTGACTTATAATAGCGGTTTTGTAAAAGCGCTATTAAATACAGGTCCTATAATAGCGCTTTTGAAAAAGCGCTATTAATTACCAGAACTATAATAGCGCTTTTAAAGCGCTATTAAAAATTTTGTTTTACAATAGCGCCTTGATTAATAGCGCTTTAAAGCGCTATTAAAAAGCAAAAAAAGCGCTATTATAAAATTTTTTTGTAGTAGTGTGTTTGGAATCAGATTCTGAAGTCAAACTTACTTCTTAAGGATAAGGATTTAGACCTTGTGGATCCTATTGAAAAATATCTACTTCTATATTCAGACTTGCAGATTGATCTTCCTCAAGTTATGTTTGACTATTTGAAGAAGACTCTTTCTTCCTTTCACAAGGGAAAGATTTTCTTCATTCCTTTTGTACGGTTTCTATCAGAATTACTTGTTCAGTAGGGAGTTATCATAAGTTCATAGGCTGATTTGTATAAAATATGGAGAGCCAAGTTTGAAGTTATCTATGAAAGATTCTGATGTTAGATTTCTGCATAGTTATGCCTTGTAATTGTTAGAACATTTATTTATGTATTAATTCAAAGTTTGTTCATGTTGTTGTTCAGTTAAGTATTGATTATATTTATTTATGGTTGTTCAAAAGAATCAAAAATAATGGGAGTAAGAACTTAATGCTTGAAACTTTTATCATTAATAAGAAGGAAGAGATTACAAATTATTTAGACATTTTAGTATGTTGGATTGACCTTAAGGTATTAGAATCATATGACATGTCCAGATTATCTAAGTAATCTTGCCATTCTTCCTTGGAAAATTCCAAAGCCTCCTTTCTCAGTTGATTTATGTGTTTGGACCCATAAGATCTTCTTCTTCTGTGTGTCTTCACAAAGGATGCTGAAGAGATGAGAGCCTTTAAAGTCATCTACTTGTTAGTAGATCCTACAGCTTCTGCTTTGCTTTCACTTTCCTGAGTTGTTGCATTTAATATGCATGTATTTCTGAAATCTCTCTTTGGAATCCATATTTGCTTCTGTTTGTACATCTTAGTGTTTTGAGGATTAAGTGATTATGAAAGTAAGTATGCTAAGAGTTCTTATATAGACATGTTACATACATTGTTTCAAGTATCTTTTGTTTTTATATTGATTAAGTCTTATCAATATCTTAAATTATATGTCTTGGAAATATTATCTAACAGTCTAACCTATTAAATATTCTTTAACAACTATGAATTTTATACTTGACTGGTTTAACTGTCATTTCTTGTGTCAGTTTTACTTCATTTATGTATATCAAATTATCTATTAAGTATTTGTATGATTGCTTAATATTTAGTGTTCAAATAACTTTTTTTCATTAATCACGCTCAAAAGGATTACATAAAAATATAAGAAACTGGTTTGATTCTAGACTAAGCTCTATATATGTCATCCAATGCCTTATAATAGAATTTATTGTCGTAATCATAATCTGGCTCATCTGCACCAATGTTCCCCTCCTCTGCTTTTGGGACAAAGCGGTGAAACATCTCGTTAAGCCTCTTCTTCTTTGTATTTTTCATGGGTATCTTCCATGTCTTCAAAACAGCTACTGATGGACCTACTTCTGTAGGTCTCTAAGGTACTACTGACGAGGTTTCATCTGAAGTATTCATTGAAGAAGGCATAGAATCAGTTGCAAAAGCTTCTGAAGCTGTTGGCTTCTGGGAATTTTGGATACTCTGTCTTGTAGAGCTCTCAGAGATTTCTGTCACAATAGAAGCCTTATGACTCTCAGCTGAGGACTCCATAATTGTAGTGAGTGTTGATGAAAATGAACTAGATCTTGGTTGCTTTTATAATAGCTTCTGGGTAACTTAAACATTTAAATTAAATCCTTTGCTTGATTCTTGAAATTGTTATAACCAATAAGTATTATGCATGCACTATACAATCCTTAATTACCCCATGTTACTTGATCCCTTTTCAATTCCTTGGAAACTGATTCTGTAATGATGATTTGTGATACATTTATGATTTTAATTCCTTTCTTCTTCTCTTTTTATTTTCTTTTTGATGTGACAAAAGGGGGAGAAATAATGGTAAGTATTTAATTAGAAGTTGAACTTATTGAGTACCTATTCAGTTGTACATATTGGTCATATATAATTTTATTATTTATATTTATGTTTTTATGATTATCTTGCCTGGGCGACACATTTTAATTTTCTTGTACATAGAACTAAGGAGGAGCTTACAAACATCAGCCTTAGCCTATCAGACTCATAAGGAGCTTACAAACCTCGTATTCTGATATTGCCAAAGAAAGTTAAAATATTATTTTTGGTTTTCTTAAATATGGAACTAAGAGGGAGCCTACAAACCTCAACCTTAAAACTGTTAGACTCAGGGGGAGCTTACAAACCTCAGACTCTGATGTTACTGAGAAAACTGAATTACTTTTTCTTGAGAGTAGTACCAAGTATGATATGTACATAACTCTGCTTTAGACTATTAAACTCAGGGGAGCTTACAAACCTCATACCCTGATGTTGAAAAGAAAATTATAACTGCTCAACATTGTTCTTTAAATACTTGTGTTTGTCATCATCAAAAAGGGGGAGATTGTTAGAACAAGATTTGTTCATGACATATTTTCCTTGGTTTTTAATGATATCAAAGTATTGAAAGAACAATGGTTTATTTGATGTGTGTTACATGTGTTCATGTTCTTATACTTGTAAATAATATTATCAGAATTTGTTCTACATTAAGCACACTTTGATAGTTGCTGCATTGTTAGCTTCTTGTGGTAGAATCTGAAGAAACTTGCTAAGGGATGTTTGGCGAAGACTCTGAAGACGAAGGTCTCAACATCAGAAGAAGCAACATTATTGCCTCTACACTTAATGAATTCAAATTGGCTTCTGGTATCATTCAGAGTTGATGATAAAGTTGAAGTTGTCCGTACTGCAGAAAGCAAGTTGTATTGTCAAATCAGTTTGTTAGCTAGAGTCTACAAATTGTAAGGCTCAAGAAAGGCTAAGATGCTTTATGGATATCTACTTTCAACGACTCTGATAGTACATAATCTCTTGAATACTGAAAGGTTAAACATGTTACACATTGGATTAAGATCTTCTGGTGTATTTATCTTCAACAGATCTTATACTATGTAGTAACAACAAAGACTCTTGATCAAGTTACCTCCTCAATAACTAATTTCTAGAAAGGCTATAAATATGGCTGAAGTTTCAAACTGAATCTTTAACAAGGATCAACCAAAAGAAGGAGTAATAAGATCAACAATTATCAACTAAATGTATATGCAGATTTTTTTGATGTAGGTTGTAATTGTAAAAACCTTAAGATTTCTTACATGTTGTATATCTTAGAAATATTAAGAGCTTTAGGTCTTTGTTATGGTGATTTCTCGTACCTCAGATACTTGTATCATGTACACCTTGTTCTCTATTTTGCTGAGCTTGTTCAACAATTTAGATAAAAGTCTTGTGTCATTAAGATACAAGCAAGGAAGTCTCGAGCCAAGATGCTTGAGCTACATAAGTCTCTTGCTATGTGCTTGAGCAGTGAGAGTCTTAATCAAGTAGATTGATTGAGTAGGTATATCTTTAGCCAGTGTGGCTTGCACAGGATAACTCGGTTCATAAAATTTGGAGCAGTAAGTCTTGGCCAGGAAAGGTGCAAGCGGAGGCTCATTTCATGGAACCTTGAGCAGAAGTCTTGGGCCTGAGGGGTATGAGCAGGAATTCTCAGTACATGGAATTAGAACAGTAATTCTTAACCCGAGGGGTGCAAGCAAAAAGGCTCATTTCATGGGACTTGAAGCAAAAGTCTTGGGTTGAGGGCCTGAGGAAGGAAGTCTTGGGTTCATGGAACCTGAGCAGGAAGTCTCGAGTGAGGAGCTTGAGCAGAAACCTTGGACCTTGAGTCTGAGCAAGTGTAAAGTCTTATGCATAATGCATAAGTGATTGTAATCATGTTTTGATTATAGTAAAAATCTCTTATGAAGCAAGGGGACTAGACTAATGTCCATTAGAGGAGGAACCGATATAAATCTTTGTGTTTTCTACTATTATTTATTTTCTTTTGTTGACTTTCTGCTGCTAATAATTAACCATAATCTGAACACCAGTTTATATTCTTAACTTTGATCAAATGCAAACTAAGAAAACGGAAAACACAATTCAACACAGCCTTTTTGTGTACTTTTCTCACCTTCAGTATGAACTAATAATCAAACAACATAACTTAAACTATAGAAGCCTTAAATGCATGTGAAGATCTGCCAAGTTAGAATATCATTGATAAACTCTTTAGTGATGATACTTGTTCAAATAAACCCCTGCATGAAACTTTTGTTGAATTTGACTTAGTGTCATTTGTAAAAATGTTGTCCATGATGTCAATGAGAACTTGTCTAGGACTATAATAGATGATGAAAGTTCAAGTGAGGATAAGGAAGAACTCAGTCAAGATGATGGTAGAGATTTCAACAAAGTTGTTAGTAACAATGAGGATGAAACTCATCAAACTAAACAAGTTATGTCAAAAGGAGAGGCTGATGAAAATATGCCAGAAGAAGTTACAAAAGATGTTGAAGGAAGTGAGGAAGATGAAGAAGACAACTAGATTGTTGATGATATTGAAGTAAGTAAAGAGTATACTAAAAAGGATGTGATTAAATATTCCAGTCACATTAGAGGTGTCATTGAGCATGTTGAGGTGATAACTAATTAAGATGTCATTAATGATGTTAATAACAATGATGAAAACAAGTTGGAAACTAATATACCTACTGCCAATGGTCAGAATGATGTGGAAAAGGATGTCAATGACATTCCTGAAGGTCAAATTCAGTTCCAAAGAATATGCAAGTGATAATGATCAAACTAATGTAAGTCCTGATGTCAATGATAATGTTATTAACACTTTTTAAGAAGGTATTCCTATTGCTGAAGAAGTTGAGACCTCTAAAAAGATTCCTAAAAAGTCCAAGAGGTTAATTGTGAAGAAAGTTTCAGTTTTAAAATCTAAAAAGTTCACCATCACCAAAAAGTTTGTTGTCTCAAGCAAAAAGAAAATAAGTACTAAGAAAATGAAATTTTTTTTGAAGAAGAATAAAAATCCACTAAAAAAGGAAATAAGACTGTAGTTAAGAAAAATGTTAGTGCATAAAAGAAGAATGTTGTAAGAAAAAGAAAGAAAGATCCTGAAAAGTATGTTTTCGAAAAGGATGTTGTAGACATTTCAGATATTATTTAGGAACCTACTGCTAAAAGAAGTAAGAGAGTAGTAGGCAGAAAGAAGTTTCCGCAAAGATATAACGAAGTTGGCAAGTTAAGAAGAAGATCTTTTGTAGGTCGCAAATGACAGAAAAGATAAAAATGATGCTTCAAGAACATTTTATATGTGCCTCAACTATAGAGGATCATACGATCAAATGTGCAATATCAACTGTTGAAATTGCATCAAAGATTGTTCAAAATAGTCAAGTACCCTTAGGAAGAGGAATCATCATTGTCAACAATTGTAGAGACAGATGTCGGTTATTCCTTATGAAACATTACCTATTACAACAAAGGAATTTAATGCGCCGATTCTCGATGATATTGATGTCCCATCAAAGTTTTTCACTTCCTCCGAGCCAACAATCGAGCTAAGGCGTATACGACAAATCCTCGTCCTACAAAACACATACAATAGCTTAGAGACAACTGTTCTGAGTCGCTCACAAGGCCCAAAAGAGAATCAAATGGGAGGATCAGATGTTCCCATATCCTCGCCTAAAGCAGACAATTTCACCCTTTGAAGCATTACCATTCGTCTAGATCAATCATCAATTTTTCGTGCTCCACGTGGCACTCCCTGCATAGAATTTAAAACACTGGCACTATATAAGAGAGAAAATATGACATTCTCAGATATTCAGATTGATTCTCGCTCTCACTTCACTTTTTATTTTCTTAATGTCTTAAGTATTGGAGTGTTATTCTTATAAGTCATTCATCTCTTCATTGTACTAGAAGCTTCCTCTACTATACCAAAGTCCTATCTCATTATTCATCGAACTACTATGATTTTACAATGAAAAAAAAACATCAATATTTAAACTTAAACTATCATCATTTATCGCGTTAATTCGACTCAATTGATAGTTGCAAAATTATATGATTGTTGAAGGAACGGATTTGGATGATGGATATCATATTTATTCACTTTTAAAAGAAATATAATTTTAATTAATATCTAAAACTAAAATTGTAAGAAGAAAATCATTTTGAAATCAAAAAGGTGTGGGGTTTAGTTACTACATGTATTTTAGATCCATATGGGACACCCTAAAGACAGGACATCAGAAAGAAACACTGAAAATGTCCAGGTCCACCACATATCCTCCCGAAACAACTAGTCAAGTAATAGTTTCACGTGGGTGAAACTTAAAATGGTGTCTCAATAATTTCGCACGCGTTACTCATGTTTTCGTATATACTTGTCTCTATCACACCCGGTCGACTATACTATACTATCTATGGCTTTTGCGTGTCCGAATATCAACTCTCATCTTTCCACTATCTCATTCTTTCTTTTCTCAAACAAACAAACTTGTGTTACAAATAATAGACATAATATCAAAACCACTTCTGTACACAATGAAAATGATGTTTATTTTATTTTGCCCACTGTATTGCGTAATAAATTAATAATTAACAATCCTCCAACAATACAATAGTAAACCAAACAATTATATATATATGAAACCAATCTTCTACCTACTCTCATCATATTCTCAAACATCAAAATGTGTTTTGAAGATTCTCTTTCTCTTCAATCTACCTTCACTTTCCTCTTCTTCTCTTTCACCTTTCTTTTCTCAATCTTCTCTCTTCTCATCTACATCTCTAGAATTAAACCATGGTGTAACTGCAATACTTGCAAAACTTATTTATCAATGACTTGGTCACAATACTTCATAAACCTCTGCGACTACTACACTCATCTTCTTCAAATCTCACCCACAGGAACAATTCAAGTCCACGTCTTAGGTAACACCATCACCGCAAATCCAGAAAATGTTGAATACATCCTCAAAACAAATTTCAACAACTACCCTAAAGGGAAACAGTTTTCCACCATTCTCGGCGATCTTCTTGGCCGTGGCATCTTCAACGTTGACGGTGATTCGTGGAAGTTTCAACGCAAAATGGCATCTCTTGAACTCGGTAGCGTAGCTATTCGTTCCTACGCTATGGAACTTGTCACAGAAGAAATCAAAACAAGGCTTATTCCATTCATAGCTTCCAAAACTGGTCAAAACGATGATGCTTTTATTGACATGCAAGATATTCTTAGAAGATTCTCGTTCGACAACATTTGTAAATTCTCATTTGGTTTTGACCCATGTTGTCTTGTTCCATCACTTCCAGTTTCAAAGCTCGCTGACGCTTTTGATCTTTCATCAAAGCTTTCAGCTGAAAGAGCAGTTAACGCGTCGCCATTAATATGGAAGATGAAGCGTTTCTTCAACGTTGGGTCAGAGAAGAAGCTCAAAGAAGCCATAAAAGTGGTGAACGACATGGTCAAAGAGATGATAAAACAAAAACGAGAAATTGAAATTGGAGTTGACTTGCGAAAAGATCTTCTCTCACGTTTTATGGGTTCTTTGAATTCAAACGAAGATCAATATTTAAGAGACATAGTTGTTAGTTTTCTTTTGGCGGGTCGTGATACGGTTGCTTCCACCTTAACCAGTTTTTTTATGTTATTGTCTAAGAACCCGGATGTTGAGGAAAAGATACGGATTGAGTTAGACCGGATAATGAACCCGGTTCAGGAAGTTGCTACTTTTGAACAGACGCGTGAAATGCATTATCTAAATGGAGCGATCCATGAGAGTATGAGACTTTTTCCTCCGGTTCAGTTCGATTCAAAGTTTGCTTTGGAGGATGACGTATTACCGGATGGAACTTTTATAAAGAAGGGAAGTCGGGTTACTTATCATCCTTACGCGATGGGTCGGATGGAGAGCATTTGGGGACCTGACTTTATGGAGTTTAAACCAGAGAGATGGTTGAGAGAAGGTGTGTTTGTACAAAAATGCCCTTTTAAGTATCCGGTTTTTCAAGCAGGTGTGAGGGTTTGTTTGGGAAAGGAACTGGCTATTGTAGAGATGAAGGCTGTTGTTGCTGCTTTAGTGAGACGGTTTGATGTTCGGGTTGTTGGACCGAATCAGCATCCACGGTTCGAACCGGGTTTAACTGCCACATTTAGAGGTGGCTTGCCTGTTAAATTTTATGAAAGAAGATGAATCTTATGATTTATATTAGACGTTAGTAGGTTGTAAAAACTATTATGTGGGAATGAGAATATAGTAAATATGTGTTTGCATGAGATATTAAACCACGTATTTAAAGAAATTAATTTTTTTTACAACTTGCTCATGTGTTTCTATCTTCTGTATTTAAATTGCAGCCAAATCGGTTCTGTATTGTAGTGAAGAAAAAATATTAAAATATGCAAGAAATTTTATATTCATTTGCAGGTATTGATGATGTGTTTGTTGTTGCTCTGGGGTGTATAGTAGTGTGATGCTGCTAATTATGCAATGCAAGATGGCTGGTGTCACAATTGTGTTTCCTAAAGTGATAAAAATTACTTTCTACTCAAAATCTCATTAGCATTTAGCTTTAGTTCTAGCATTTAGCTTTAGTTCTAGCATTAGCTTTACTACTAAAGGGATCTTGATATGTGTCTTTTGAGTTTTTTTTAATCTCTGTGGCTTCATTTGTCTACTCTAGTAGTCTAGTGGCTTCTAAATATTAAACTAGTTTGTAGATGCAAGTTTTTAATTTTGGTCATGTTTTAGATCGGAACGAGAATTATGTGTGAATTGAGGTGGTGAATTTTTGATATGGTGCTGTAAATGTTGGTAGTTGTTGAACACGGGATGAATTTATAAGTCTAACACTCTAGTGTCCAGATCAATGGATGAAATTAAAATGGGTAAAGTCAAGTATAAAAAGTGTATGTATCTTAAGTTTTACACATGTAGGAGTATACATATGTAGGTCAAATAGTCATTAGGTTTATAAAAAGTGTATGTATCTTAAGTTTTACACATGTAGGAGTATACATATGTAGGTCAAATAGTCATTAGGTTTTCTTTTGAACAGTAAGTGATTCTCCTTTTATTGGGACATTGGTTGGTTCATAATAGTTGCCCCCAAGATTTGTCATCACAAAATTTTGTTTTGAATTTGTATTGCCTACATAATGCTGGATAGGTCACCAGTAGTCATAGAAATTTCTATAAGTTGGTTGCAAAGAAAGTGGAAGACATGCACATTAAATGTCAGTCTTATCACCGCGTAGCTTCGTAGTATTTAATACACATGACACTAACTTTGTAGGTTATGGTATGATGCTTTTACTAGGGTGTTTGAGTCCACGCAAGTGTCATTGTATTTCATCTATCTATTCTCATGTAACCTGGTTCGTTGATTACCTTGGCTTGCTATCTTATAAAAAGATAGTTTGGCTTTCAAATGAACTTTCGTTCCCATTTCTTCTGGAATTCATTGTTATTTATGACCTTTCTTCCCTTCCACACTCTGACGTTGTCTTAGCTGCTCAGGAGGAGCATTAGACTATATGTACTATTTGATCTCTTGGGGTGACGACTACAGGGGCCCATACAAATACATAGACTAAGGGTTACACAGATACTCACAACTCTTATGTTGATCCTGGCCAAAATTTGTTTTTTCATGTCAACCAGACAGGTATGGTGCGCCACAAGAACTTGGTGGAGGCGAGTTATGTTGATCAATATTGGTGTGTAAATTCGAAATTCTTGGGGAGAAATTCGTCTTGGATAACTTCAATAGCATCTGAAGCGCTTACTTGGATGTGGTATTGTCACCCGATTGGTCAATATCTTTAGTTGATAGGAAAAGAGAATTTGCAGGTTCATCTTTATCTACAAATGCATGTACCACAAATTGAAGTTGAGTCTAACTTTCATGAAATTTGAGAAAGGGCTGCTAGTACCACTCCTACGGAAAACCCATTTAACAACGGTTGGAAAAGATATATAATCACGCGGTCCCATACATTATTATGCATAGTGTCGTTGTATATATGATACTTACAATCACAGCCTAGTAACCGTTGTAATAAAATGGAAAGCGTGCACCCTATCACAATGGGTTTTCCAAAAGACCGTTGTGATAAAAATACTTTTTTGGGTCAGCGCACGAGGTATTATAACAGTTATGATATATAACCATTGTTAAATTTTCTGCATAATTAACAAATATTATCCTGCTTTTATAATTAATCCCATTTTTTTAACCTGTATTATTGTTCACCATATCACAATAGAAAATACAACTCACATTTGTGCTAAAGTTATCATAATAATATTAATTGTATCATATTCATAATATCACATAATTGTATCATATTCAATACACCACCAGTCAACATACAAACTTAATCAACTATAACATATTTCGTCATTGTTGTTACAACAAATGCAATGAACACTAAAAATAAAAAAAAAATCCAGGTAATCTTCAACTATATCATCGGGATCTTCACCTTCAACTTCAATTCATCCTCCTTGGCTTTGTAGGTGTTAACCATCTCCTTCTCCTTATTCAAGTTCTTTACCAGTGAAGAAATTATTTGTTTTACCCTAGGATCCATCTCCTCATCCAACCAAGCAAAGTGAAAGAATTTTTTGTATCCTTGAGTCCAATTACTAGCTTGTTGGCGGCTTCGACTTGACCGTTTACCTGAGCATAATACGGTTTTGAAGTGATCAACTTAAAACCTATTTTTGCTGCAATATCTTGCATCTTCTGGCTAACAAATACGGAACCTTGGTCCATAGTGATGGTTTCAGGGATCCTGAATCTATACAAAATATGATTCTGGATAAATTCAATCATGGTCTCCTGGTCTACTGTTACTAGAGGTACAACCTCTATCCACTTTGTGAAATAATCTATACCCACAAGGATGAATCTTTGCTGCTTCGACGAGGCTGGTCGAAATTCACCTATGATATCCAACACCCATCCACGAAAGGGCCATGGCTTGACGATTGTGTGTAATTTACTGGCTGGTACGTGCTGAACGTTTGCATGTCTTTGACAATCCTGGCACCCCATTGCAAATTCCATGCAATCCTTGAGCATGCTTGGCCAATATACACCTTGTCAGAACAACAAACATTTCATCTTATGGCCAACTTGATGAGCCCCGCATGTCCCACTATGGACTTCCGAAATTGCTAGGTATGCATCTGTGTCTCCCAAACATTTAAGCAACACTCTTTCTAGCGTCTTTTTTAGCAACTCATTCCCCATTATAACGTAACTTAAAGCTCTGTACTTAATCTTCCTATCAACACTCCCTACCGTATTTTCCAAATACTCGATGATTAGTCTTCTCCAATCTGACGGTGATAGATTGCTGACAGCGAAGATTTCACAGTTTCCTAAAATTTTAATTAAGCTTTTTGTCAAGACGCTTATTCCTACGGCTTTTAATAAGCCTGATGATGGTAGCACATTCGACACCATCTTTCCCTAATTTCAATGAAGTCTCTCAGCTTTCCTTCTGACACTTTGTACCCAGAGGCAATTTGTGTTAAATCGTTTGCCTTTTGATTTTCTATTCTGGGTACGTGTGTAATGCTAACAACTTCGAAGCGTTCGAAAATTCGTTTCGCCATCGTGAAGTATACGACAAGATGTTTTTTGACGCATTTGTATTCTCTCGTGATCTATTTAATCACCAGTTCAGAGTCGCCTCTTATGTCAACTTTCTTGGCACCCAAATCTCTAAGAATTTTGAGGCCAGTGATTAAGGCTTCATATTCTACCTCATTATTGGAACATTTTTGTTGACCCTACACTTGAATTTAGTAGGAATGCCGTGCGGGGATATTATCAAGATCCCAATACCTGTTCCATTCTTATGACTTGACCCATCGAAGTATAACTTCCACTGATCAATTTCGACCATCAACAGCGGAGATTCCACCACTGTGTGGTCGACAATAAAGTCCACCACTGTTTGACCTTTCATTGCTCTTAGAGGGACATACGTCAAGGAGAATTCAGTTAACGCTAGTGTCCATTTCCCAATTCGACTATGCAGAATGGGTTTAGACAACATATGCTTAATAACATCAAAATGCAACGAAACATAAACTTCAATTGGTTTAATATATTGTTTTAATTTCATACATGAGAAGTACAAGCATAAGCACAACTTTTCGATCATAATGTACCTAGTTTCAGCATCTATTAATATTTGAATAAGGTAATAAATGGGTCTTTTGATGCCACAATCATCCTCTTGTGGTAACATGCTTCCTGTGACTGCGTCTGACGCAGCAACGTACAACTCCATGCTCTTATTTATACTAGGTGGCAATAAAATGGGAGACCTTGTGAGGTACTCTTTAATGGTGTCGAAAGCCTCCTATTGCTCCTGTCCCCAGTGAAAATCACTTTCCTTCTTGACTTTGAGTAATAGCGAGAACACCTTTGTCTTGCCATTTAGATTTGATATAAACCTTCTCAAGAAGTTTATCTTCCCCAACAAAGACTGGAGCTGTTTCTTCGTCGAGGAAGGCTTGAGATCCAAAATTGCCTTGTTCTTGTGTTGCTTGATCTCGATGCCATTTTGTGGACCATGAATCCCAGGAAGTCTTCTGCATGTACACAAAAAAGCACATTTTAATGACTTCATTTTTAATCCATATTTTCTCATTCTTTCAAATTAGCTTCGGAGGTGGCCCAAGTGACCATTCTCCGATGAGGATTTTATGAAAATGTCATCAATGTACACCTGCATAAATTTCTCAATAAAATCATGAAACATAACATTCATGGCTCTTTGATAAGTTGCTCCAACATTTTTTAAACCAAATGGCATTACAACACATTCGTATGTTCCCAAGGCCCCAGGGCATTGGAACACCGTTTTGGGAACATCATCTTCGTTTGTGAAAATTTGATTATAGCCGGAGTACCCATCGAGCATACTCAAATATTCGAAACCTGCAGCCGATTCAACCAACATTTCTGCTACAAGTATTGAATACTCATCTTTGGGGGTACCGTTGTTCAGATCCCTGAAATCTATACAGACTTGCAAAGTCCCATTCTTCTTGATAATAGGAACTATGTTCGCTATCCATTCGACGTACCTTGCAGTTCTGATGAAACAGATTTTGAGTAGTCTCCCGGTCTCCTGCTTGATCTTTAGAGTGACTTCTGAAGCGAATCATCGCTGCTGCTGTTTTACTGGCCTTTTTCTGGCTGGATTGGTAGTCGGTGTTCCACTACACTCCGAATCAAACCAGGCATTTCGCCATAATCCGAGGCAAAGAAATCTTTGTATTCTTTTAATACCTCGATAAGCTTGGCCTTCATCTTCGACCTAATCTTGGTACTTATTGTCATACCCCAAATTTGTCCTACTTCACTATTTAATAATTATTACTGCTTCATGACTTCTGACCATAACTCTCCAAGAATTAGGTTGTGCAGGTCCTACTTGGGTTCCTTGTGATTACACTCTCTCAAATGTATTGAACTCAAGTGAAGACAGGAGAAAAGTTGTGTTCTTTTTCTCAAGATAATTTGGTCAATATATGATTAATTAATCGGGAAGGTTTTAAGCCATTTGATTATTTGTGATATATGATCATGTTATTTGAAGACATAGTCAATTTGCTTCATGTTAATTACAAATCATGTTCCAAGTGGAGAGATCTTGCTTCATTTACATTTTGACGCATACCTCAACACATTTCTTTCAGTCAAGCCAAATTCTGGACAAATTTGTAATAAAATAGTTGGCAGAGTGCGGTCAAGGACAAAATTAGTTCTTATTCAAAACAATGAGGCCCAATTTAATGTTAAGGCCACCGTGGGAATTGTTTGAAATAACCACTAAGTCCCAACTCAGTTGTTTCCAAAGATGACCAATTTGTGTCAAAGCTGTCCATGAGAATATGCTCTAGTAAATCTTACACATTATACTGGCAAGAGCTGATGTTACAGACAAGATTAGGAGGATGATGACACAATAATTCAATAAAAGCTCTAAATATTACACATTATACTTGAAATCTACATCAGTCATAAGACTGAAACGAGTAACTTCCAAGGCAAATATTTTGGTGCGAAATTTAAGTAAATTCCAAGGATTGTCACATTGTACAAACGGTTCTACAAAGATTACAATACTTAAATCTGTTTCCATATTCAATCCTTAGAGAGGGGGAGCTAATCTCTTTGCTTGCCTTTACGAAGACCAAGATTGTTCCATGACTAAGTTTCCATGTACCCTCATGCAGTACGTGAAGTTTGGTTGTGGCATTCATTAAATAATGGCTTCTATGTCTTGTCCTTCTGCATCCTTTGTCTCTTTTTTTTGTAACCAAGCCTTTCGAACGGCGTTGGCGGATGGCTCGAAGTTGTGTCACCCTAACATCCTGCATTATACCTGAAACATATTCACACACTGATAAGAAGGAAAGCTCATAGAGGTTTTAGCATAGAAAATGATATAGACATGTTGCGCCATGATTTATTACAGTTAGCCTGTACATCTGTAGACATTGACAAGGTCCTTGACTTTCACTTTGGGCCATGTCCTGAATCCTTGTTTGGCTCCTCCTTGAGCAACTCAGTTACAAAAAGACATTAAAAAAATCAGAGTATTGACTCTCTTGACATCCAAATCAGATTCAAATACTTTGGCCATCTTATAATTCCATCAAAACCTTTGTGTATCAATTGCCCATGGTGATACCTAACAGTTGTTGGATCAAGGTCAAGAGTGGTAAGAGTAAAAGTGTCACAAAATTGGACACAATCCTTAAAGAAAATCAACACAGAAGGCATTGATAACAATAGAGTTCCAAAGTTGGAAGGGTCCATACCAGGTGTTATGTTTGCTTATACCAATTAACCGTTGACGCCTCACCAAACTTCAAAGTCATCACTTGTAGTTACCTCATTTGAAATCAGAAAAATTAACATCAGAGGCGGCATCATTATAAAAAAAAATAATGACTTCATGAAGTAAAATGAAAATCAAGCTAACCTCAGTTCTAAATCCTTTGCGCCTAAGCCGTGACCTCCAACTTTAGTTCTTTGTACTCCATCAGCAGGCCCAAACTCAGTGCATATAATAAGAAGAATTAATGATTTATATCAGAAACAAAAATTAGAGATCAGTTGGTTGAAAAACGGCACAACCTTAAGAGAGTGCTTATACCTGAAACATAGTTCATTGTTGCTGAAGCACAATTAATCAACAATGATGCGGTTGTGTCTGAAGAACAGTGCAAGAACAAGTCAACCAATTCATGTTTTAAAGCTAGCTATCCTAAGCCTCCGTGCCAAGTGCATACAAAACGGAGAAACGCGAGGATTTGTTTTAAGCTCAACAATTCACACACCAAACATTTTGTTTCCTTCAAGTTATAATCAAAGTCTGCAAGAATGCAACATGAGTACAAGGAATCAAAACAATAATCTTACCATGACGAATCCAAATTATCGAAGAATATGCTTCCAGTTTTGATGGCAAAATATTTAATCGAAAAAGCATCAGGCATCCAGTTATGATATCATTAATTCAAATATTGTCCTCTCCCTGTAAGATGATTACTGAAGAGAATTCCTTCCCCTCACTTTGTCCCAACAGAACAGGTTTTGAGTGCCATTTTCACGTTGAAATCACCATGTGCCTTCCTTTCTTTTCCTCCATGTTTTTCGAAAGAGACAATGCTCTGAATTCCAAACAATAGCTGACAAGATGAAGTAAAAAAGGGAATTAAGAACATTGAATCTGATGTATATAATAGGTATATAGAAGAAGTAAGTCACAGCTTGGTATACCAATTTTATTGCAGCCAATATGCACAACTGCAAACAAGATCTTTGCATTTGGTAAGATCTCAAATCCTTATTTGACTTAGCCATGAGAAACTTACAATGATGGTGCTGGCCCTCTTGACATCTGAATCAGCGTCAAAATAGAAGAATAAAAGGTTACACTACATAAGTACTTATCCCATGAATCAATTCTACAAGATAGCTAATGTTATTTCTTCCATCTTCACCAATACATGACCATGCCATGTCAATAAGCTTCAAAGTACCCCTTGTTTGCTCTTCACTACTTAAAACGACATTCATGCCAAGACTTCACACCTTCCTTGTTGCTAAGGTTCTATTCAAAATTCATACCAAAGCTTCCAAACAGTTTTTATGATCCACAGCTCGCGACCTACAAATGAGAATCAAGAGTTTATAGGAGTGAGTTATTTGAATTTTATGATGGAACTTCAGAAGCAAGCAAAGATGTTAAGAGAATACCAGACATAGAGATGTTTTACCCGACAATTACAGCCATGACTTCAATTTCTTCTGTTATGGAGAATCTGCGAAAAGGCTCACAAAAAACGGATCTGTTTGAGTTCCTGATACAAAGCTTTCACCAATTTTCCGCCGTTTTTTTGCACCATGCCAAAGCCTTCACAGAGCTGCACCAATCTCTTCAAACATCTCATTCTAAGATTTGCAACTTCTGTTGGATTCATCTTGTCAACCGGCGATAACTTTATCCTCCAACTGGCAGCAGCTGTATGTACCTTGCATTCAACAAAACAAGCTGCAATCAGTTCACAATGTGAAGACGACGAGATAACTGAAAGCACCAAAATTGCAACTATAAGCCAAGTTTGTAGAATATACATGAAAAGGATGAAAGGATTTTATTAGTGTGAGCAAGATAGAAGTGATACAAAGAATTAGCATACCAAGAAAGCAAGGTGATGAGACACAGAGGGACAATACTTCTCAGTTTCGAATTTCTTGGAGAAACTGATTACAACAACCTTCCACGAGTTTATTCCAATATTGATTTGTTGAGCTTCAATACCCTGCAAGGGACCAACGACCATGAAACAAAAGTGAAAATTCCACATCATCACAGTGAAAATTATAAACTCACACTGTAAACAAATTAGGGTAAAAACAGATATTTCCAGAAACGGCTAACAAACAAAAATCACAAGAAAGGAGTCCGAAATCATACGATTTACACCCCAAAGTTCACATGTTTTGCTGATAAAAAACCCTAGCTCACACGTATGAAAGCCATATATATAACGTGCATTGTTCATATCGAGGAGGGGGGAGGCTACATCAAAAACACAGAAAATTGCTACACATATAAGAACCCTAATTTTCTGTTTCTGTAAAAGGCTAGAAGACTAGAATCTTTCACGCATAAACAAAGACACAGAGGGAGTAGAAGAAGAAGAGATTAAGAAGAAAAGGGAAGGCGAAGATTACCTGAATACACTCTAAAGCTGATTCTGGAGGGTTCTTCAAGAGGTACTCTTTTAAGCTCCATTTCCCTTTGATTCGAGCGTGTTACTTAATTTTACGTTTTTCTGAGCAATGTAGTTGCATTCTTTTGCATGGAATGTGTGATTTCTAGGTAAATTGGGAACTAGGTTTTTTCATTTGAAACTATCGATTTGTTTAATTTGATTAGGTTATAGTAATTTTGGGGCTAGGATCTAGATTTCGGTTAGGTTTCGCCGGAGAAGGTGGTGGTGGCCGCCGTTGGCCACCGTCTTCTCCGGCCTCGTTCTAGGTTTCCGGCGAGATGAAGTTCAGTGAGAGATGAGAGACGAGAGAGTCAGAATATGGAGAGAGAGAGAGAGAGAGAGAGAGAGAGAGAGAGAGAGAGAGAGAGAGTGAAAGTGTGAAGTGGGGTTTCGTCTCCATTTTTTCTTCCTTGTTTCGTCCTATACCGGTGACACGTGTGCCTACCAGGATACCTGTCACCGGTCCAACTTGTCTTCCCCTTCAATTGCATGTGCGTGTTCCCCTATTTCTTACTGTGTAAGCCCACTAATCGCCCTCGGATCTGAGTCAACTGTTGACTCTTTGCAGATCCAATGTGCCACCTTGCTCCTTGCAGTCAACCTTGGACTAAGGACCACCGTAGACCTTCTTAGGCGCCTGGGCTTCCTGGTTAATGGGCCTAAGATGTCTGCTAACTGTACCCCCTCTTTGTTTGAATACTAGGCCCATTTATTTCCATTTATTTACTAACTTTTTATAATATATCTTAAAACAAATAAAAAAACCATTATTTAATTTCTATTTTTTAGAGAAAATTTTGAAATTATTATTTAATTAATCTAATTAATTTAATTAAAATCTTTTATTTAATAATAATTAATTTATTTAATTATTAATATTATTAAATAATTGATTTTAATTTGATTAATGGTTTTAAATTTTTTTTTTAAAATTCTAAGACAATACAAAAATATTTCACTTTCAAAATTATATTTTAATTAATAATTATCTTAATGGACTATCTTTTCATTAATTTAAAAAAAAAAATCTAAAACAATTTAATTTGAGTTCTTTTCTTTTACTAACCTTAGATAATTAGGATATTAATTAAGTTAACATGTCTTGATTAACGTATCCCCCATTTATCTAATTCACGACTTTTGTGTGATGTTTATGCATGCGTTATTATTAGACCTCAATTATATGTTGTTCATACGCTTGTTCAAATCTACCCTTTTATTAAACTAATATCTTGACTTGATGTCAAACCCATTTTCAAATACCCTTGTAAGCCGATTGTTTTTACGATCGCCATCGACCTTATGGCCTCCTCTTGGGCTTTGTACAACGATGTTTGCCACACACTTCTCATATAAAGTTAAAATCAAATGCTCTTCCAAACTTGATCCAACGTCAAGTATCTCCAAAACAAATGCAATTAACCTTCAACTTTCCTCAAGCACATGATTATATCAAATGCTCATACTCTTCTTGTAAGTCGAGTGCTTTGGCCTCGCTATCGACCTTACCCTATACCCATAGGACCTCCCATCCATTAGTTCAATCTTGTTCGTTCCATATGCAAACTTAAACCTCGATTCATATCGAGTATTTTCTCAAATCAAATTAAAATACTTAATAATTACTCAAATACAATTTCAACACTTAGATGAAAAAGAGAGAGTTACAAGTCTTTGGTTCACTCTCCCAATTGTTTGGGTCCGAGAAGTCTTTTTTAAGCTCAAACAATTGTCTTCTAAGAACGATAACAAATTCAAACCTATTTTTTCCTAAACACTTAGATGAAAAGGAGAGAGCTCCAAGTCTTTGGTTCACTCTCTCGATTACTTGGGCCTGAGAAGTCTTTCTTAAGCTTCGAGTAGTCATCATCCGATTAAAACACTCTAAGTATATCAAACATTTTTCATAATATTAGATGAGAAAAGGAGAGAGCTCCAAGTCTTTGTTTCACTCTTCTGATTACTTAAGGTCAGAGAAGTCTTTCTTAAGCTTTGAGTAATCCTCATCCGTTAAAACACTTTAATCAAATCCCATCGTTCAAAGTCTTTCAAACATAATTACTCGTTGGGATGAAAAAGGGAGATTTCCAAGCCTTTGGTTCACTCTCCCGATTACTTGGGTTCGAGAAGTCTTTCTTAAACTTCAAGTAATCGTCCCCCCTAACCAAAAACATCCAATACTTCTAAACACTAATTCTTCGCCCCTGTGCGACAAAAACCCTAAAACCTATTCAAACTTATCTTTTCTAAACCAAATACTTAACATATTAAACTCTCTATTCTCGCCCCTGTGCAATTGATACTTCCCAAAACCTAATCCCTCGTTGTCGCACGACCTACAACTTAGACAACCCTTATCAAAGAACATTATTTAGACCTTTCTTCCGCGCATAACAAACTAGTGCTTCAGCCTCCCCTAGTGAGCAGGAAAGCCAATGTTTAGCAGTTAGAATGAGACCTAAACACTCGTTCCATTCAAATACAACCTTCTTTTCACGATGAAAAAGAGATAGCTCCAAGTCTTTGGTTCTCTCCCCCGATTACTTGGGTCCGAGAAGCCTTTCTTAAGCTTCAAGTAATCGTCATTCGTACCCACAAACCTTTTTACCTTAGTTTTCCGAACTACGGCTGCTCTGATTCTTCATTCACTTTTGAATGTAAGATACGTAGGCACAAGATTGAAATGATCTTGGCGAGCACAATTCCCTCTTTTTCTCGTAGTCCCACGAACTACGAACGCTCTGATTTTCCACTTCTTACAAGTGAAGATACGTAGGCACAAGGGCCCTAATCCTTGGCGAGCACCCTATCTTAAAACCACCCATCTCCCCTTTAGCAAGCAATTCTTTAAAAGATAAACAAGTGTATCCACTCTCTCACAAATTGAATCAAGAGGTTCCCGTTGAGTACAACGAACATGAGGGGTGCTAATACCTTCCTCTCATGTAATCGACTCCCGAACCTAGAATATTGGTTGTCATGACCATGTTCTTATCTCCTTAAAGGTTTTATCGATATTTTCCTATTTCATCCTTGGAATGAATAAAGTTCGGTGGCGACTCTGTTTCGAACTTATTTTCCGCGTCCATCTCGAGGATCATATTTTTCGAGGTACGACAGATGGCGACTCTGCTGGGGACATGCATAGCCCTATGCTAGAGAGACTCAAGCCTAACTTGACTCGATTTGTAAGAGTTGGATCCGCTTGTTTGTGAATCTTCTTCTATTTGTTTGCTTGTTTTATTTATTTGTTATTTACTTGCTTGCTTTTATATATCTTATTGTTGTTTCTTGCGACACTATTGGGGTTCTCTGATTGTGGGAACTTTGTGAGATGGCTCTACACCCAAGTCCGAGAAAAAACATAGGATTAGAATGGTGGTTGTGTAGTGGAATCCCTCGAGGAGTCTTTCTCGTTGGGAGGAAGCGAAAGCCCTACTTAGAGTTGATTCCCTAAGGATGTTACTGTTGTGGTGAGTCTTTGCCATGGCAGTAGTATTTTTGAGGTTGAATCTATAACTCTAAGGACCGTTTACCCCTTTTCCATGGTGGTTGGTAGTGTTAACTCATGAGGATCACTCCATTTTGGGTTGATGCGAACGCCCCAATCATATGAGATCCCTTGAACGTATCGTTATTCTGACAATGATATTTTCAACCTCGATCTATGACTCTGAGGTCCCTTTAAGAAACCTTGGACTCGATGGTTGTGTAGTAGAGACTCGCGAGGAGTCTTCCTCGTGGGACGACGCGAAAACCTCACCTAGAAGAGATCCTTCGAAGGTATTATTATCGGATGAATTTTTGTTATGGTAATAATATCTTTGAAAAGATCCATGACTCTGGGCGCCTACCTGTTTAGAGCCTACCTATGGGGTTCCTTTGATCAGAGATATCTGTTATTTACCTGTTCTTCAGTCTAACCTCAGAACGTGGTAGAACCTGTGATCCTGTTTGTGCATTGCATTGCATTCGCGTGTCATTGAATTTTCATTTCGTTTGCATTTCATATCATCATCTTCCTAAACCATAAAGTTTATCCATCCTTTGTCCATCCTTTGAACTTGACTTACTGCTGGAAGACCATGGAACACTTGAGGCAGAATCAAGTTGAGCTGAGAAAAGACGAGAATAGCAGGGAAGGCAAGATGAAGCAGACGCCAGAAGTGGGAAGAAGAAAGGAAAAGCTTCAAGAAGGTAACATAACTAGGAGTTTTACTTCCATAATTCCTCCCACTTCACAGCCTGCAGTGAATAGCCTATCGTGCATGGCTCCTCTTAGTCTTTATCCCCAACCGTTTCTTCCAAAGCCTCAGAATCAACGGTCATCACCTGTTTTATCCCAAGAATAGGGGAATTTAAACTAGAGAGGTAGTAAGAAGTTTCAGTCACGCCCTATTCGCGACCCTATTCCTATACCGTGTGGACAATTGCTCTCGTACCTGATTCAGAGTTCATTGGTGGTACCCGTATCCCTCGGGCCAGCTCGTACTCCTCTTCCACCTGGATATGATCCTGATGCGCAGTGTGAATACCATAAGGGGGCGAGAGGGCACTCTATTGAAGGTTGCTAGTCATTCAAGAATAAAGTTCGAGAGCTAATTAACAACAAGTGCATAGTCTTCGAGGAAGACAACCCAGGGGCAGGGTGTGGGTATCATACTGGAACCATAGGGCATGATGTCGAAGAATGTGAAAGCTTTCGAAACAATTTGCAAAGGTTGACCAGAAAGGAAGGCCCTGTCCCAAATGGTTCAACTCAAAGATCTGGCAAAGAGGAAGTACAAGAGTTTTGTGGACCAATCAGAATCCGGTACCACAAGGAAAAGGTTGAGTTTTTTTGCAGATGAGATGTCTTTATCCTCTGATAATCATGTGGAGACCATGATATCAAGAAAGGAGATGAAAGAGAAGCCTAAAAGGGTTGTATTTGCTGAAGAAACCTCGAAAAGTCACTTGGGAGAGCATCCTACTGATACTGAGGAAGATGACGACATCCACCTTTGGATCTCGAGAGGACAACCAACAATTCATAAGCAACCATGTCAGAAACCTTGGGTTGCTCCCTATGCAAATCAACATAGGCCTCACATTAATTTGGGAAGAAGGAACCATCCTTTCCATGTAGTTCCTGTGTCTTACACTCAACTTCTACCACATTTGATTCGAAATTCACTAGTGGAGCCTAAGTCTCTTAAGCCAGTGCCAGAACCATACCCTCTTGGGTATGATCCCAAGGCAGATTGTAGATACCATGCTGGATCAATGGGGCATTCAATAGAAGATTGCAAAGCTTTCCAGGCCAGGGTACAATAATTGATTGACGAGGGATGCATATCCTTTCAAGAAGGGAGTTTGGTTGTGCGTATCCGCCTCGCACCTGAATGAATTTGGGGACTTCAAGACGCATCTTCTCAAGACAACCGATCAAGGAAGAAAAGCCCAGTTCCTCCATGCTGGCATTTTTAGATTATGTTTTTTTAAGCATTTGTAGTTTCTTTTCTGTTAATTGCTACTTGCTTTTAGACATTGACGTTTATTAATGGTATTGTTAATGTGATAATTATGCATGTTTTGATCAAACCCATTCGTATTCACTCACATTTTTTTCATTTATTGCAAAAATCATAAAAAAAATTCACTCCACTTCCTTTATTGCACTGTTATTTAGCAAAGTTTTGAGGGAGGATGACGAAAACTATAATACCCATAATTGTTGATGGCATGCTTTTGGATAAAATCTCGCCGATGATGTACATGCATTGTTTCAAATCCCCAAACACCGGAGATATAAGGAGTTAATCCCTATTAAACCACTTCGAGCCTAGAAGTAGGAGTTTCCTTCGGGATATTCAAACCCTTTACACTCAACCTGGGGCAGGGTAGTGTTCAGTTAATCCAATCCCGCACTCAAAGCAAAATCCCAAATACAAGACGTTTGTTCATCAATAACCCTTGACATGGCAGTCAGAATCCTTCACCAAAATCGAAAAAAATCATAAGCCTGCTAAGTCAAGCATCTCAAAGGGGGGACTTAGGCAAAAATCAGGGCTATCCCGATGGATCTGACAAGCAAAATCAATCCATGCAAAATTTAGGGATCAAAACAAAATCATAAGAGGTCCTAAAACCCTCAACAAAAACAAAATAAGAGTCAGTGGCCACCCAAGTCAAAGGGTCGCTGACATCCATCAAAACCAAATAAGGTGGCTGCTATTTCGAGCAAACCTTGAATCATCAAGTTTTACACCGTCAAGGTAAAACATATGCATAATTAACTGAACGTAGGTATGGAGATCCTCAAGAAGAAGGGGTGGGTACAAATAATACTTTGAACCTAATATACTTTGCTTCTATAACTGTGAACCAGACCGCGTTACAACCCTCAAAAGACCTAATTGAGGCGGGGTTTATTCTGAAAGCATACTATCGCAAGGTTGCGTAAACTGACTCCTCACATAGTTGCTACTCATCAGCATTAGTGTCAATATCCTTGCTATATATTTTGCACCAATCAAGTTAGCACAACGTTTGGACTAACGGTTCATTCACGACACTTAATAAATGACATTTCTTTCAAAACTTGCATAAACTTTGCATTAAAATTACCAGTCGTGAACAAACAGTTTTAATTGCAAGTCAGTAATTGGCATAATGGAATTCCAACAAAGTGCAATCAAAGAGGAACTTGATCACACATTAGTGTTGACTTGAATCAAGACTTTCTCATAACCCTGCGAATTTGGGGTAAGTCCGTCCGAAGTTTAAATAGAGGCATGCTGCTGCAAAATCTAGACACTAGGGCAAAACATCTTAGATTGTCATGGCATAAACCCTTCAAGGAAAAATCATCATATACCCTGCAGTATGGGGCAGACCAGTTGAACGGGGGCAGACCATTTGAACAGGGGCAAACTAGTTGAACATGGGCAATTTCCCTTCATGCTTTCAAAGTTGATCAAGCTGACCACACCAGACACCAGTAATGGTTGAGGTCAACAAACGTCAAAATCCTTGGGGCAGAGCAAAAAAACGACTAACACGCATTGGTTAAGTCGCTACACTCACGCAATCCATATGCATTGGTTAAGTCGCTACGCTCACACGATTAACACGCATTGGTTAAGTCGCTACACTCACGCAATCCATATGCATTGGTTAAGTCGCTACGCTCACACGATTAACACGCATTGGTTAAGTCGCTACGCTCAATGTTTGTAAGTCATCATGACATATCAGCTAGAAGCAAGGTTCTTACAAGAACAAGCATACCATTTCTGCAAAGGATCCAACTTGGGACACCAAGGGTATCCACATCTGTCTTCTGATTATGGCACTGCCAGAAACTGTGTGTCGGGAAGTCAAATCCTTTTACCAATAAAGTCCAAACTCGCTTGGCACATCCTCAAAGTCCAATCTTTTATTGGAAACCACAAAAAGCCGCTCTAGTTGGAACCTTCAATTTACCCTAAAAAGTCCAGTCTTCATTGGAAACCAATAAAAATCCACCCGCGATGGCATCCTCATAAAACCAAAGTCCAATTTCTCTTGGCAAATATCTAAATCCAGTCCCTGGTGATACCTCCAACAGGAACTTTTATCCCCAGTATACCTGATCGCTGCATTATCATAAGCATGGCATGCATCATCATATCATAATCATATCAAGCATTAGCACATCATTTGCATACGCATCTTGCACTCCCTAGTAGTTGCATTTCTAGTTGCATGTTTGTGCATCATAATGCATAACATCGCTGTCTCTAGTAGCATAGCATAACAACATGGCAGGATCCAAAATCATTTTGCAAGCATCTTGGTCAACCCTCCATCAAAGTTGGCAGTATGGCTCTAAAAAGAGTTAATACCCCGCAAGTTCAAGGAATTCTACTCCCCAGCAAGTCATTCTTCAGCCATGTGGTTGATGATGGTAATCCCCAGAAGCTATTTCTCTTGTGGCTCCCTAAGTAGAGGTTTTCTTTAAAAGTTTCTCAAAGGCTTACCCTGCAGAGTTTGGACAACGATGTTCCTCTAATAGGATTTTTGGCACAACCAACAAATCTGTTCAGAGATACTGCTTTGGTATCATCGAAGAATCTTATTGGATAAGAGGCTGCTTCGACCACCCGAAGAATCTCATGTGTTTAGAGATATTACTTTGGTATCATCGAAGAATCTTATTGGATAAGAGGCTGCTTCAACCACCCGAAGAATCTCATGTGTTTAGAGATATTGCTTTGGTATCATCGAAGAACCTTATTGGAAAAGAGGATGCTTCGACCACCCGAAGAATCTCATGTGTTTAGAGATATTGCTTTGGTATCATCGAAGAATCTTATTGGATAAGAGGCTGCTTCGACCACCCGAAGAATCTCATGTGTTTAGAGATACTACTTTGGTATCGCGAAGGACCTTAATGAGTGAGGGACTGCTTCGACCACCCAAAGAGGATCGTTTATACCACTTTGGTATCGCAAAGGACCTTAACAAATGAGGGACTGCTTCGACCACCCAAAGAGGCTCGTTTATACCACTTTGGTATCACGAAGGACCTTAACGAATGAGGGACTGCTTCGACCACCCAAAGAGGCTCGTTTATACCACTTTGGTATCACGAAGGACCTTAACAAATGAGGGACTGCTTCGACCACCCAAAGAGGATCGTTTATACCACTTTGGTATCGCGAAGGACCTTAACGAATGAGGGACTGCTTCGACCACCCAAAGAGGATCGTTTATACCACTTCGGTATCGCGAAGGACCTTAACGAATAAGGGACTGCTTCGACCATCCAAAGATGCTCGTTTATACCACTTTCGTATCGCGAAGGACCTTAACGAATGAGGGACTGCTTCGACCACCCAAAGAGGCTCGTTTATACCACTTTGGTATCGTGAAGAACCTTAATGAATGAGGGACTGCTTCGACCACCCAAAGAGGCTCGTTTATACCACTTTGGTATCGCGAAGGACCTTAACGAATGAGAGACTGCTTCGACCACCCAAAGAGGATCGTTTATACCACTTTGGTATGCGAAGGACCTTAACGAATGAGGGACTGCTTCGACCACCCAAAGAGGCTCGTTTATACCACTTTGGTATCGCGAAGGACCTTAACGAATGAGGGACTACTTCGACCACCCAAAGAGGCTCGGTTATACTACTCTGGTATCGCGAAGGACCTTATTGGATAAGGGACTACTTCGACCACCCGGAGAATGTCAAATTATCTTGTTCATCTTTCTAATCCTGTTAACCTATTCATGGTACTTTTCACTTCTCTATCGGACAAATTTTGGGGTCTTCTTGTATCTAATTAACATTCACCTTTAAAATGAACGCCATACAACAGTTCATTCTCTCAGGTTTAAGGCAATTAGATAGGGGCATCTGTCATACCCCAAATTTGTCCTACTTCGGTATTTAATAATTATTACTGCTTCATGACTTCTGACCATAACTCTCCAAGAATTAGGTTGTGGAGGTCCTACTTGGGTTCCTTGTGATTACACTCTCTCAAATGTATTGAACTCAAGTGAAGACAGGAGAAAAAGTTGTGTTCTTTTTCTCAAGATAATTTGGTCAATATATGATTAATTAATCAGGAAGGTTTTAAGCCATTTGATTATTTGTGCTATATGATCATGTTATTTGAAGACATAGTCAATTTGCTTCACGTTAACTACAAATCATGTTCCAAGTGGAGAGATCTTGCTTCATTTACATTTTGACGCATACCTCAACACATTTCTTTTCAGTCAAGCCAAATTCTGGACAAATTTGTAATAAAATAGTTGGCAGAGTGTGGTCAAGGACAAAATTAGTTCTTATTCAAAACAATGAGGCCCAATTTACTGTTAAGTCCACCGTGGGAATTGTTTGAAATAACCACTAAGTCCCAACTCAGTTGTTTCCAAAGATGACCAATTTGTGTCAAAGCTGTCCATGAGAATATGCTCTAGTAAATCTTACACATTATACTGGCAAAAGCCGATGTTACAGACAAGATTAGGAGGATGATGACACAAAAATTTAATAAAAGCTCTAAATATTACACATTATACTTGAAATCTACATCAGTCATAAGAGTGAAATGAGTAACTTCCAAGGCAAATATTTTGGTGCGAAATTTAAGTAAATTCCAAGGATTGTCACATTGTACAAACGGTTCTACAAAGATTACAATACTTAAATCTGATTCCATATTCAATCCCTAGAGAGGGGGAGCTAATCTCTTTGCTGCCTTTACGAAGACTAAGATTGTTCCATGACTAAGTTTCCATGTACCCTCATGCAGTACGTGAAGTTTGGTTGTGGCATTCATCAAATAATGGCTTATATGTCTTGTCCTTCTACATCCTTTGTCTCTTTTTTGTAACCAAGCCTTTCCAACGGTGCCGGCGGATGGCTCGAAGTTGTGTCACCCTAACATCCTTCATTATACCTGAAACATATTCACACACTGATAAGAAGGAAATCTCATAGAGGTTTCAGCATAGAAAATGATATAGACATGTTGCGCCATGATTTATTAAGTTAGCCTGTACATCTGCATACATTGACAAGGTCCTTGACTTTCACTTTGGGCCATGTCCTGAATCCTTGTTTGGCTCCTCCTTGAGCAACTCGGTTACAAAAAGACATTAAAAAATCAGAGTATTGACTCTCTTGACATCTAAATCAGATTCAAATACTTTGGCCATCTTATAATTCCATCAAAACCTTTGTGTATCAATTGCCCATGGTGATACCTAACAGTTGTTGGATCAAGGTCAAGAGTGGTAAGAGTAAAAGTATCACAAAATTGGACACAATCCTTAAAGCAAATCAACACACAAGGCATTGATAACAATAGAGTTCCAAAGTTGGAAGGGTCCATACCAGGTGTCATGTTTTCTTATACCAATTAACCGTTGACGCCTCACCAAACTTCAAAGTCATCCATTGTAGTTACCTCTTTTGAAATCAGAAAAATTAACATCAGAAGCGGCATCATCATAAAAAAATAATGACTTATGAAGTAAAATGGAAATCAAGCTAACCTCGGTTCTAAATCCTTTGCGCCTAAGCTGTGACCTCCAACTTTAGTTCTTTGTACTCCATCAGCAGGCCCAAACTCAGTGCATATAATAAGAAGAATTAATGATTTATATCAGAAACAAAAATTAGAGATCAGTTGGTTGAATAACGGCACAGCCTTAAGAAAGTGCTTATACCTGAAACACAGTTCATTGTTGCTGAAGCACAATTAATCAACAATGATGTGGTTGCATCTGAAGAACAGTGCAAGAGCGAGTCAACCAATTCATGTTTTAAAGCTAGCTAGCCCAAGCCTCCGCGCCAAGTGCATACAAAACGGAGAAACGCGAGGACTTGTTTTAAGCTCAACAATTCACACACCAAGCATTTTGTTTCCTTCAAGTTATAATCAAAGTCTGCAAGAATGCAACATGAGTACAAGGAATCAAAACAATAATCTTACCATGACGAATCCAAATTATCAAAGAATATGCTTCAGTATTGATGGAAAAATATTTAATTGAAAAAGCATCAGGCATCCAGTTATGATATCATTAATTCAAATATTGTCCTCTACCTGCAAGATGATTACTAAAGAGAATTCCTGCCCCTCACTTTGACCCAACAGAACAGGTTTTGAGTGCCATTTTCACGTTGAAATTACGATGTGCCTTTCTTTCTTTTCCTCCTAGTTTTTTGAAAGAGACAATGCTCTGAATTCCAAACAATAGCTGACAAGATGAAGTAAAAAAGGGGATTAAGAACATTGAATCTGATGTATATAATAGGTATATAGAAGAAGTAAGTCACAACTTGGTATACCAATTTTATTGCAGCCAATATGCACAACTGCAGACAGGATCTTTGCATTTGGTAAGATCTCAAATCCTTATTTGAATTAGCCATGAGAAACTTGCAATGATGGTGCTGGCCCTCTTGACATATGAATCAACGTCAAAATAGAAGAATAAAAGGTTACACTACCTAAGTACTTATCCCATGAATCAATTCTGCAAGAGAGCTAATGTTATTTCTTCCATCTTCACCAATACATGACCATGTGTCGCTACTGCGAAAATCGGCGCCGGCTGAACAGAAGAGTCGCCACCGTGCGTTATTTATCCCAATGAAGGGAAAGGAAACGCTCGAAGTAAACCTCGCAAAAAACGGGGAAAGGTATGGTCATCGCAACCAAAACCTGGGTTCGGGAGTCGGTTACGCAAGGGGAAGGTATTAGCACCCCTCACGTCCATCGTACTCGATGGGATCCACGCTTGCTTGGTTTGTACGGATTACACTTCTATCTAAACTAAAGGATGAGGTCTGAAAAGAAAAGAAAACATGACTCGGCAAAGCATCGCACTTTATGCCTACGTATTCCCGTCTGGAACGAGAAATCAGAGTCAACGTAGTTCGCCTAACTACGGGGAAAGGTGGGTGAAGGTTGCTCGCTAGGATATCGCATCCTATGCCTACGTACTTCCACACTGCATGGAAGATCAGAGCAAACGTAGTTCGGGCTACGTACGACACAAGATGTTCAAGTGTCTTTTATGAAAAATCTCACCTTAAACAAGGGTTTTCTTATTGCAAAAAGGTTGATATTTGTTCAAATCTTTTGACGGAAGAAATGAATTAATCTCTGTTATAACCTTTATTAGTGTTTTTCTGTTGTTTTGAAGGAAGAAGAGATGACACTCTACAAATCCTAGGGTTGAAAAAGGGGAATGAAATCTACCCTAATGTTATCATGCATGGGTTAACTCCTAATGTCTATCATGTTCCTCTCTTGCACAGAGAGAAACAGAGATCCTAAGGGAATAGACGAAAACAGAGACAACAGATATATACAATAAAGCAGTAAAATGCATGGATGCAACAATACAAGCGAGGAAAGGGAGTCCCACTCAACCTCGAACCTAGAAAACAATAGGCAAAAGTGAACATGATTCACTTTCCACCCAGCAAGCTAAACAACAAACAATACAATCCGGGAAATTCACACAATACATCAAAAGTTAAACAGCAAAGGCTAAACAGCAAAGCAATCTTCATCAGCATCAACAACTATCTTCAAGTCAATATCAGCTATCCACAGGCTTCAAGCAAGCATCAGACTTTGATCTTCAATCTCCCAATGGCTTTTCTTCAAGTCCTCCTCTCCAAGCTGAGGAATCAATCACAAGAATAAACTGGGTGTTAAGCAATTAGTTGACCACTAAGGGAGGCAAACATACTGCTATCAACACAAAGAATATTTCTCTCAAGAGTTCTATCCCTCAGACATTAGCACCAAGCCTTCCAAAGGAAGGGGGTGAGTGTCTTAGAGAGACTCTGTATCACAGAGAAGAATGGAGGCAGTCAAGACCTTCCATGTTTGAAAATCAAGTTGGCTACTCTAGAGCTCTGCCTAACTCCTATGTCCTACAAACTTCAGCAGCCACCAGCAAGAGATACTCCTCATTAGCTCTGGAAATTGGTCTTCATTCTCTGATCTTCCACTGGGCTTCATCATCACAGGTCTCCAGCTCCCCCCAAATCCCAAACAAACCCAATACCCCACACAGACAAAAAAGATAACCCTAAAGAGGGCACACCACACAGTTAACCAATTATAATCAATATACTAATAGCAGTAGGGGAATCTTAGTGTTTCCTAAAGGGATCTATCCTATACCCATAACCCCTATAGTCCATACCCCAAAAATCAAATGAAAATCTCCTAAAAGAATTAATCTATCTCACCTATGCTCATTTAAAACCCTAATTTTGAACACCTAAATGCCACATAAGAAAACTACTAAAAATAAACTTCTAAAAATCCTAGTACAAAATCCAGAGAGTCTACACATTCATATTTGATGGCACAAAAAAGAATGGGATCAAAATCAATTAGGAAGTGCATGAACAAAAATTGACAAATTCATGTATGAAATGAAACACCTAAAATAGGCATTTATTTGGAAAATATGGGAAAAATATCAAATAAAAAATAAAATGCAATTTTTATTTTTTATAATTTTCTTGACTCTTTAAAGAAAATTATGCAAAAAGAATTATCAAAAAATAATGTTTTTTCAATTTTATATGATTTTTAGAAAATGAATGAAAATGAAAAGAAATTAAAGAAAATGAAATATAAAGAAATAGAGGAGGGGGTGTGAAAAGTAGAAGATCCAGTTCATTTGGTTGGGTTTGCGCGCTAGGGGGCGCAAAAAGCATGTGGGATAAGCCCACTAACCAAATCAGTAAAACAAAAAGGAATAAAAATGCGATGGGGTGTATTAATCAAAGTTTTCACGTGTATTTTGACTTGGGCCTGGAATGAGGGGGTGTGGAAAAGAATCAGACTAAGCCCAAGATAACTCACTAATCCAAATGCCGCGTTTAGCTCTAGGATTTCCCTCCTTCTCTGAATTCAAATATGAGCCACACGATTTGATTAAAAGGTCAATAGATCCAATGGTACATGTTCATCTTCTTCCTTGGTTAGCTAGGGTTTCTGAAAATCCAGTTCATGCGCAAATCTTCTACTCCCTCTATCTCTCTTACCTGGCCATGAGACCTCACGATCCCAAGAGCAAAGATGCTCCCCTGCTTCACCCTCTACAAGACTATGACTCTAGATTTTCTCAAACCTCAACCAATAAGGAAACCCGATAGAAGAAAGTTCTGGGCACACTTTAATTGCACTGATATGCATGATCACCATCCTTGTTGAAACTATGCTAGCATGATCTAGAGGCTATGGGAAAAATTCTAAACATGATAACTAGTATTAATACGCCCTAACATGTGAGTTCTTTATCCCTAAACAGAAACTACCATGGAACCAACCTTCACGTAGTGCCTTCAAACTGGTCATGATTCATCCCTAAGAGTCTCTAATCACATTTATCCTAACCACATGCTCTAATATTGAATAATTAAAGGGATTCGAAAGAAAATGCATACCTTGCAAGTGATGATGGCTATGGTGGTTCCTCTTCAATTCAAGCCTTGATGCTTGCTTCAAATGATCTTCAATGGCTGTAGATTCTTCTGTTTGCACTGGTTCTTGCTCAAACCTCTTGAATCACTCTATCCAATTCTTCATGCAACTTGGAGTGAAACTTTGGATCTCATGAACCAGCCACGAATTCCTCTCAATTTTGTTTGCCAATTGCTCTATGATGATGGTAGATGATGATGATAGCAAGAATTATGATGATTGATGAAGTTTCAATGGAGTTTGAAAGCAAAATGCAATATGGAGTTATGGAATCAAACTATGGTATGCAAGCACAATCAGTCACCAACCAGGGCATGGATCATCTCTATGGCATATATAGGTGTCAAAAGAAATGTGTGGAAGCTTTGAGAACCTTCCAAGAAGTTTCTAGAATGTATCATGCAATGAGAATTTGAATTCTCTATATTTAGTAAATCTCATGCAATCTCATGATAAACCATGCAATCCCACTTAATTTCTCCTCAAATGATATTATGATATGAGAACAAGGTCTTACAAACCCTTATGTAGCATTTCCTTACTTTTCCTTTTGGTGCCTTAAGATGCAAGAAACACATTTACAAAGGAATTCCAATTTTTAAGCCTAAACTCAAAAATGTGGCTAAACCATTGTCTTTAGGATGATGTTGGGAATCAATTTGGTATATTGGATGACCCATATTGGATTTGTAGATCTCTCAAACCAATTTTTTATTTCAACTTTTTCAACTTATAAGCCATTTTCAAGTCATTTGCACCACTTTTAAAATTCCATGCTCTAAGCTTTTCCAAACTTTCACACCTTCTTTTCTAGCCTTAAAATCCCATTTTGAACAACTTCGATGTTGTGAAGTTTTTCATTTGAAGCTTCCTTGTATGAGTTTTAGGCATATGCTAAGAATGACCTATAATCCTCAAATGACCAAAATACCCTTTTCTTGCCAAGACCATAAGTAGAGTTCCACAAATCATATGAAGGCATGCCATACCATTCTAGAAATCTAAGACAATAAGGAACAATTTTCATGTGGCCAAGAACCCATTTGAAGTACCCTTGAAAGTTAAAAGTTGCTTGGAAGACAGACAATTTTCACAGACAAATTTTAGTGCCCTCAGATGACCTGTAACTTGCAAGAGCCATAACTTGAGTTCTACAAATCATCTTGATGACTTCCACCACTCAAATTAAAGCTATGAAGATACTCTAAAAGTTTCATGTGGACCAAGAATTCATATGAAGCTTGCATCTTGAGTTACACTGCTTTGAAGTTTGACCTAAATCAGGGGATTTTACACTGAAACCCTAATTTAGTAACTCCAGTTCTCCTTGACTCCTCTTGATTTTTCTTTACCAAAACATCATATCCATATCCATATAGAAAATAATGAATCCCACATCCTTCAAATGATCCTTGATGCCCTTCAAAACACTTCTTTGACCTAGAATTGACCCAGTGTTGACCATAGTTGACTGACTTCAACTAAGGCTCTTGCAATCATTCCAATGACTTGGTTATCCTCAAAAATGATTCTCTAGACTCTTCATAACATCCATACACACCTCATACTCTTGGCTCATAACTCACATTTCCTCTGATGATCCCCAACTAGCCTCAAGATAGGAGAGAATTCACTGATCAACCTGGCAGCTCTTCAAAGCTCAAATTCTCCTCTGATGACCTGAGTAGCCTTGACTATGAATGAAACCCTTGGATATACCTCTTGAGATAAGAATAGCACTTGATTCCCTGATGAAGATAGCTTGCTCATGCTATGCAATGCAGATGAATACACTATGCGCATGATGACAATGCAAATGACTATGCAATTGAAACATAAACCTAGGTTAGAAAGGTTGGGCAAATTTTGGGGTGCAACAGCTGCCCCTATTCAAGCGACTTGGACCCGACTGGATGAAAAGCGCGCAGCTTTCAGACATTCGAGGTACGAGACGATTGAATACGAAAGAACCCGGAAATTTGCCAACCGCAAAAATAAATTGCGAAACGACTACTGTTGATCTCACTTATCAACCGAGCACACGCTAACCAGCGGGAGAATATTGACTTCACTTGTCATGTTGACTTCACTGATCAACTTTTCGTATCTTGAAGAAACGAGAGAACGCTTAACAAAACGAGACAAGGTCCGAAGACATGAACAACCGACTCTGCGGGGAAATGAGAAACTTAACCAAGCAACTCTGAGGGGACAAATTCTGACGACTGCCGTCAAACACCTGCTGGGGAAATAGGAACTTAACCGAGCACCCTTGACGAGATTAACCCTGTTGAAAAATACGAGGAATTTAACCAAACAACTCCTGTAGTGAGCACCCTGCTGGGAACTGTGAGAGACTTAACCAAGCAACTCACTAACGTAACACCCTGCTGGAGCACCTAACTCTGTTGGGGAATTGCGGGTAATCACCCGAAAATCTGTATTACCACCTTCTAACACTGATACCACATCATCCTGAGAAAGACTCAGCTGGGGAAATATAAGTGACTTAACCAAGCGACTTGTCAACGAACACCCTGACGGGGACTACGAGGAACTTAACCAAGCGTCTCGTTGAAGAACAACCCGCTGGGGATTATATCTCTATTGGGGAAACTGTGGGTAACCACCCAGAAATTGCATTATACCATCTCTACAGCCGTCTGAGAAAGGACTCGGCTGGGGAGAAAGAGAAGTGCTTGGCCAAGCACCTCGGCTAGGGGGAACATGACATGACGAACACGATCACTGCGTGCCTAGCACAACCCTCTGTAACAAGATGAACACGATCACTGCGTATTCTACACCAACATCCTCTTGACAGAAGAAAACACGATCACTGCGCGTCCTGGTATTGCAAACAAAATCACATAATGGGACAAACACGATCACTGCATGTTGCGCTACCACCAAACTCACATCGGCCACAAATCCAACCGGATAAGATAAACACGATCACTGCGTGCCAGACGAAATAAATCCACATAGAAGAGGCGAACACGTTCACTGCGTACTTCAACCACCCATATGATGAACACGATCACTGCGTGTGCTGTAATAGGACGAATACGATCGCTGTATATCCTGACCATCAAACCCCCAAACTAACGTCAACACGATCACTGCGTGCCACGAAACCAACCCATGTAACAGGACGAATACGATTACTGCGTATGCCGACCAACAAAACCAACTGATACAATAGCCACGATCACTGCGTGCTCCGCATCACAAGTTCCCATGGTACTATCAACACGATCATTGCATGCTGTACAAATACGATCACTGCGTATCTCGAACACGATCCCTGCGTGTTCGAACACGATCACTGCGTGTTCTGAGCCACGATCCTCTTGACTGGAGAAAAACACGATCCCTGCGTGTTGCGTGTCTCAACTAACCCACATAACTGGACGAATACGATCACTGCATATTCCAATCATACGTAGGGTGGACGCGATCACTGCGCGCTTCATGTCACGACCCTCTTGACTGGAGGAAACACGATCACGGCATGCCTTGTGACACGACTTCAAACATGGGACGAATACGATCACTGCGTACTTCTGCTACCAACAACCAGATGAACACGTTCACTGCGCGCCTCACCCTATAACCAAATTGTAACGGACGAATACGATCACTGCATACACAGACCAATAAAATCTGGATGAACACGATCACTGTGTGTCAATCTATAACCACTGTATAACGGACGAATACGATCACTGCGTACACAGACCAATAAAATCTGGATGAACACGATCACTGCGTGTCAATCTATAACCACTGTATAACGGACGAATACGATCACTGCGTATCTCGACCAACAACCATCACATGACATGGTAAACACGATCACTGCGTGTCCTGCCCAATAATAAAGTGAACACGATCACTGCGTGTCCTGCTCAATGAAACCCCGAGATGATACCAACACGATCACTGCGTGCCTTACAAAACAATCTCCTTAGATCGGGACGAATGCGATTACTGCGCCATTCGACCCTAGATTCACATACCAATATCAACACGATCGCTGCGTGTCCTACGACATGAATCCCATATCTGGCACAAATACGATCACTGCATACTTGGGCCACAAACCCACATCTCAAAATCAACACGATCACCGCGTGTCTTACAACATGAACCCCGTACCTGGCACAAATACGATCACTGCATACTCGGGCCACAGATCAACACACCACGATCAACACGATCACTGTGTGCCTTACAGCATGAACCCCCAAAATGATACAAAATAGCATCCTCCTGGATCATGAATTCTCTTATCGGCAGGGAACCACATATCTGAAACTGAAGAGATAACCACCTGGCTTATGTTTCAACAATGCGCGTTTGATAATGACATAATGCTTCCACACTGCATGGAACTGTCAAAAATGCAAATGCTCATGATGCATGCTTATGCAAAGAGTTACTTCAGCAAAATAAATGCCGAAGACACACTGGATCCGCCGGGTATGACCGGAATACTACCGATACGCTTCCAACGAAATAAATGTTGGGAAGATGATTTAACTCTGCTGGGGATAACCATCCTGCTGGGAAGGTAGCTTACGAACTCAAAACTTCAACATCTGCTGAGGAAGGTCTTCCTGACGAGGAAGAGCGACTTGCTGGGAAAAGAAAGAACAATCCTGCTTGGGGAAACTCCTTTCAGCAGCTCCAACCACCTGATCATACTCTGCGGGGAATCTCTCCTTCCATCACTGAGCTGGGGAACTCATCCCGCTATCACTGAGCTGGGGATTGAACTACACATTCTGATTTACACTGCACAAGAACTCTCTGGGAGTTAATCACATTTGTCTTGACCCTCGCTGAGGAAGGCTCTGCTCTGCTTGACTGAAGATACATTGATCTCAACTCTCCTGGGGAAATAGCATTCAATTTTTCCTGGGGCGACTTCACCGGGGAAGACACAACATACACTCTCTGAAGAGGGTACCAGCCTGCCATGGACTCTGGCGGGGAACTTTGTGAACTTTTGAATACCTGCAAAAGTCGACAAGCAAACACAAGGCAATCTATGCAAACAGAAACATCTTGGTAATCACCCACGACAACCATTCAGGTAATTTTTGGTTTTAACAATCATAGGTCGAGGCCCGCCTGTTTACATGCATGTAAGTTTATCAGAAAACATCGGCGCTTTTTACAAACAAAACTGTAAACAATTAAAACCAAAGTCACACACTTCATTGAATAAACACTTTATTGATAACAGCCTGAGAATAGGCAAAATTTGTACATAGGATGCAACTCCTGAAAAGAGGTAGTCACACATAAACAAAATGCAGAAGTATACAAATATACAGAATAAAATTTATACACATGTCGGCAACGTGTTACAGACGAACACCATGAACCGATCCTCCTATGACTCGTCGGACTCCGACGCTTTCCCGATTCCTGTCTTCGGAAGAAACTGCTTTGGATAGTAGACCCCGGATGCTCCCAAACCGCTAAACAATCAAACTTGGACCGCAGTCATTTGCTTCTTAAATCCCTAACTTTTGCGTGAATCGCCCTTTGCGGGTTTTCGATTCACCGGGATACCCTTTTTTGCCGAAGCCACCCAGTGTAGGTTTTCGACTTCGCGGGTGTACACTTTTTTCATTTTATCCCTAACTTTTGCACGAACCTTTTTATTCTGTGTTTTGGTTCGCCAGGATGCCCCATTTTTGCCTGGACTCTCTTTTTACTGTCCAGCGGGTCAATTTTAAGCAAAGTATTTTTTAACTGCGTCCGAGTTCACAGGGGACGAAAAGTCTTCACCATCCATGGTGGATAACAATAAGGCCCCTCCGGAGAAGACCTTTCTCACGATGTATGGACCTTCGTAGTTGGGAGTTCATTTGCCCCTGTGATCCGATTGCGGTGGGAGAATCTTCTTCAGCACAAGATCACCCGTCTGAAAGCTTCGAGGTCGAATCTTCTTGTCAAACGCTTTCTTCATCCGGCTCTGATACAGCCTACCATGTGCAATGGATGCCAATCTTTTCTCATCTATCAAGCTCAGCTGATTCAATCTACTTCTCACCCATTCTGCCTCTTCCAGCTTAACATCAAGCAAGACCCTCAAAGATGGTACCTCAACCTCCAATGGCAGGACAGCCTCCATGCCATATACCAGTGAGAACGGTGTTGCCCCGGTTGATGTACGCACTGTAGTACGATAACCGTGCAAAGCGAATGGCAACATCTCGTGCCAATCCTTATACGTCACCACCATCTTCTGAACAATTTTCTTTATGTTCTTGTTGGCCGCTTCAACAGCGCCATTCATCTTGGGTCTGTAGGGAGATGAATTATGATGCTCGATCCTGAAATCCCGACACAAGTCTTTCATCATCTTGTTGTTCAAATTCGAACCATTATCAGTAATGATCCGTTCAGGAATACCGTATCTGCAAATTATATCCTTCTTGATAAATCTGGCCACCACCTGCTTCGTCACATTGGCGTAAGAAGCTGCTTCCACCCACTTGGTGAAGTAATCTATCGCAACCAGAATGAAGCGATGCCCATTAGAAGCAGTAGGCTCAATCTTTCCAATCATATCAATTCCCCACATGGAGAAAGGCCACGGGGAAGCCATAACATTCAGTGGACTGGGTGGCACATGGATCTTATCAGCATAGATCTGGCACTTGTGACACCGCTTGGCAAATTTGAAACAGTCAGTTTCCATCGTCAACCAATAATACCCGCTCGCAACAACTTTCGAGTCATAGCATGCCCCCCTGCATGCGTGCCAAAAGTTCCTTCATGGATTTCTTCCATGAGTAGATTAGCTTCCTTCTCGTCTACGCACCGGAGGAGTACCGAATCGTGGTTCCTTCTATACAAAACGCCGTCGGGATTCAGATAAAAGTTGCCTGCTAATCTTCTTAGGGTCTTCTGATCGCGACTGGATGCCCCAGCCGGATATTCCTTATTCTTCAGGAAATTCTGTACATCGAAGTACCAAGGTTTATCGTCAGATGCTTCATCAATTGCAAACACAAAGGCCGGCCTATCAAGGCGGGAGATGACAATGCTGGGAGCCTCATTCCAGCGGTTGACTTTATACATCGAGGATAACGTTGCAAGGGCGTCCGCCATTTGATTCTCGGCTCGAGGTACATGGTGGAACTCCACCCTATCAAAGAAAGGTAGCAACCTTCTCTCATAATTCATGTACGGTATCAGATTAGGTTGGCGCGTCTCCCACTCTCCCTTAATTTGGTTCACAACCAATGCTGAATCCCCATATACATCCAGATTCTTAATCCTCATATCGATAGCCTCCTCTAACCCCATAATGCAGGCTTCATACTCGGCTTCATTTTTCGTCACTGAAAAAGTCAATCTGGCTGTGAACGGGATGTGCGACCCGTGGGGAGTTGTAATGATTTCCCCGATCCCGCTACCATACGAATTGACGGCCCCATCAAAAAATCAATTGCCACTGGGAACTCCGCTCAGGTCCTTCCCCAGGCAACGGCTCATCACAATCTTTAGCTTTCAAGTACATTATGTCCTCATCAGGAAACTCAAACTTCATAGGCTGATAATCCTCAATCGGCTGTTCGGCGAGATATTCGGACAGAACACTTCCCTTAATGGCTTTCTGGGAAACATACTGGATATCGTATTCTGTCAATACCATCTGCCATCTGGAAATCCTTCCGGAGAGTGCTTGTCTTTCAAACACATATCTGATCGGATCCATCTTCGATATCAACATGGTTGTATGGTTCAGCATATACTGTCTTAGACGTTTGGCAGCCCACGCCAATGCACAACACGTCTTTTCGAGCATAGAGTATCGAGATTCACAGTCCGTGAACTTTTTACTCAAGTAGTAAATTGCGTGCTCTTTCCGCCCTGTCTCGTCGTGTTGACCGAGAACACAACCCATACTGTTCTCCAGAACCGTCAGGTACATAATCAGTGGTCGTCCCGCTACTGGGGGTACCAACACCGGAGGTTCCTGCAAGTATTCTTTTATCTTTTCAAATGCCCTTTGGCAATTGTCATTCCAGACCACCGCTTGATCTTTCTTCAACAGCTTGAATAATGGTTCACACGTGGTCGTTAGGTGAGAGATGAACCTAGCAATGTAGTTCAACCTCCCTAAGAATCCACGGACTTCTTTTTCTGTTCTCGGTGCTGGCATTTCTTGTATTGCTTTTATTTTTGCAGGATCGACCTCGATTCCTTTCTCGCTCACAATGAACCCCAGTAGCTTCCCGGATCTCACTCCGAAGGTGCATTTATTTGGATTCAGCCTCAGCCTAAATTTCCTCAGCCTTTTGAACAACTTCACCAAATTAACCAGATGTTCTTCCTCTGTTTGAGACTTGGCAATCATGTCATCGACATACACCCCAATCTCTCTGTGCATCATGTCATGGAAAAGCGTTGTCATAGCCCGCTGATACGTTGCCCCAGCATTTTTCAAACCAAAGGGCATCACCTTATAACAGAAGGTTCCCCACGGGGTGATAAAGGTCGTTTTTTCCATATCCTCCGGAGCCATCTTGATCTGGTTGTACCCCGAAAATCCATCCATGAAGGAGAATACCGAAAACTGAGCCGTGTTGTCGACTAACACATCAATATGCGGCAGCGGGAAATCATCCTTCGGGCTCGCTTTGTTTAGATCCCTATAATCAACGCACATTCGAACCTTGCCATCTTTCTTTGGCACAGGCACGATATTAGCGACCCAAGTGGGATAAGTGGTAACAGCCAGGAACCCAGCATCCCATTGCTTCTGCACTTCCTCCTTTATCTTTACAGCCATGTCAGGACGAGTCCTTCAGAGTTTCTGCTTCACAGGCGGGCAATCTTCCTTCAACGGCAGACGATGAACAACCATATCAGTATCCAAACCCGGCATGTCCTCATAGGACCAAGCAAATATATCACTGTATTCGCGCAGCATCTCGATAAGCTCTCGCTTGATGTCCACTTGCAACGCGGCCCCTATACGGACATTCCTGACGCACTCTTCAGACCCCAAATTGACAATATCAATCTCTTCCTGGTGAGGCAGAATGACTCTCTCCTCTTGCTTCAATAACCGACTAAGCTCTTCTGGTAAGTCACTATCCTCCACAATCTCCTCCTCAGCTTGGAAGATCGGACGCTCGAAGTCTAAACGAGTCATAGGAAGTTTTTGGTCGGTGTCATCTGAAAATTCATGAATCTGTTTGGTGACTTGGACGACGTCCTGGATGGCCCAGTTGCATAGGCTTTGCCCCGGCGTGCTGGGTCGAATCCACGAGTCCATGTCGCAATCGCTATCCGCTTCTTCCGTATCAGACACGGCATTGATCCTTTCAAAGCTAACCCCTCCGGGTGTGAACACGACAGGTCCCTTGTACTTAGGCGCGCTATGCGAGGAAGATGGACGGTACCCCAAGCCATACTTGTCTTGTTTTACCGGAATGTCCAGAACCTGCCCCCACCTCTGAGTCTCTCCTGCCTGAACCAGCGCCTTGGCTTCTTTATACGAGGAGACGACCACCTCTAGTCCTTCACTCTTTACCGGAGCTTCCTCTTTAACTTTCACCTCCTCGAACGCTTGACACAACGTTTCATGAATCTCTCCATCTACCTCCACGTACTTGAAAGAAGATAAATGGCTGACTAGGATGTCCTCTTCGCCACACACCGTCACAATACTCCCCTCAACCATATATTTCAACTTCTGATGGAGCGTCGAAGTTACTGCCCCAGCGGCATGAATCCAGGGTCTCCCAATTAAACAACTATATGCGGGTTGTATGTCCATGATGTAAAACACGGTATCAAACACCTCTGGACCTACCTGAATAGGTAACGTTATCGACCTGAATACTGACCTCCTGGTTCCGTCAAAGGCCCTTACTACCAAATCACTAGGGGTGCACAACAACCCACGGGTATCTAATTTCAACAGAGCTTTCTTTGGTAACACATTCAACGAGGACCCGATGTCTACCAACACATGGGATAAAACAGTGCCCCGACATTCAATAGAGATGTGCAAAGCATTATTATGATCACGCCCTCGAGGTGTTAAGTCAAAATCCGTGAATCCCAACCCATGCCCAGCGTTAACATGTGCCATAACTCCCTCCAGCTGATTAACTGAAATCTCTTGCGGCACGAAGGATGTCTCAAGTACCTTCAATAGGGCATTCCTATGCGCCTCAGAACACAACAACAACGATAATATGGAGATCTTTGACGGGGTCTGCTGCAAGTGATCTACAATCTTGTAATCACTTTTGCGAATTAACCTCATGAATTCTTCCACATCTTTGGTTATCGGCTCTTTCTCTTTACTCCCCGAAGATTCCCCCTCAACAACTTTGTTCTTACCCCTGGCAAGCCTCTCTGCTTTAACCTCAGGTGAAGTGAAAATTCTCCCGCTCCGGGTTATACCACCCGCTCCCACTATATTATCAACGGATCCCGCTGGCGGATCATTCAAGTCAATCTTTTCCCCATTGCAATACGCCTCAGCACTGTAGCACCACAGGACTGCCTTTGTTCTTTCAAAAGGGACAGACTTAGCGTTGGTAATAGTAATGGTCGGCCTTTTTGATGATGCCGAAATTGTCACCGATTTAAACGGAATGGTGATCGTAGCAATCTCCCTACGCTCTTCTACAGATTCTGTTTCAACAGACTTCTCTTGCCCCACAACCCTGTCGAACTGCAAAGTTCCTTCATCAATCAAACTTTGAACTCCCCTCTTCAACTTCTCACAGCCCTCTGGTTGAATCAAACAGCCATCACACTCGTTACCGCAACCGGGATAGACGCCTCCTTCCAACAAACGCTGCTTTACGAAACTCAAAGGGGTTTTCAGCTCGCTCACTTCTGAAACTAAGTTCAACTCATCATCTGACATGATTGCATTGGCCCCGGCTCCACCGTGCTTGGGCATCGGCTGCTGCGTGATATTGGGACCTTCCTTCCCGAAGTTGATAGCCGTACTATCAAGCAAGTCCTGCACTTTATGCTTGAAAGCCAAGCAATTCTCAATATTGTGCCCCGGCGCCCCCGAATGGAAGTCACAGTGCTCATTAACATCATATCCGGCTGGCAACTGGCCAGTTGGTGGTGCTAAGGTCCTCTTCTCGACTAGCTGCAATTTCAACAAGGTCTGAAGGAGTTCTGCATATGACACTGGCGGTACCTCGAACACTCTCCTTTGTCGGGGGTTCTGAAATCTACGCTGATTATTAGGCTGCTGCTGAGCCTGCTGCGGTGGTTGTTGTCTCTGCTGCTGAGAAGGCCCTGGAATGGTTACACTTGCGACTTGCGACTGCTGACGCCAGTTCTGACCTTTATTCTTTCGTCGAGCACCGAATACAGCATTGGCGTCACCTTGCCGTTTGCCACCAAACGTCTTCTTATTACTTCCTGCGGAACTGGACTCACCTGCTTGAATTTTACCAATCTTCACCCCGTTTTCAATTCGCTTTCCCATCAAAATCAGCTCAGAGAAAGTACTCATCGAAAAGTTGAGCAGACGGTCGTAATACATTCCAGAGAAAGTTCCTATGAACATATCCATCATTTCGCGTTCCACCATTGGAGGGTGCACCCTAGCAGCCAGATCTCGCCATCTCTGGGCGTATTCTTTAAAGCTCTCACTAAACTTCTGAGACATGCTTTGCAGCTGAACTCGGTTAGGGGCGAGATCGCTATTATATTGATAATGTCGAACAAAAGCCTCTGCCAGCTCTTTCCAACTCCTGATCAGAGTAGGTTCCAAGCTCATGTACCACTCCAGCGATGGCCCTGACAGGCTATCCTGGAAGAAGTGCATTAGCATCTTCTCATCCTCAAAATACGCAGACATACGCCTGTAAAATGCGCGCACATGCACCCTAGGGCAGGTATCCCCTTTGTATTTATCGAACGACGGTGCTTTGAATTTCAGCGGGACCCTCAACCCTGGGACTAACCCCATGTTTGACATATCCAACCCGAGAGCATTCTGGTTGGCCAACCCGTTCACCTTCTCTTCTAGCAACCTCATCCGATGGTTGTCACCCCTGGCCCTGTCATAGCCTTCATTCTGACCAGAGAACACATCCTCCTGGCGATCCTCCCAGCGAGGCACTGCTTCGTATCCAACATAATCTGCATCGCGACTCGGACCTATTTGAACGCACCTGGGGTCATACCTCAGATTACCCATCTCTTGAGTGTTGTATGCGCCAGCTCCATATCCAAGATTCCCATAGCCACCAAACCCAGCCTTGGCGCCAGCCATGCCGCCATACCCCATATTCACACCGTTGAGGCCCTGGTTACCATTAATACCATTCGTTCCGACATTCTCAACACCCCCATTGAAACCCTGGTTGACATTACCCACGAATACCCCAGCAGTATCCGCATTGACATTCATGTTACCGGTGTTCCCACCTCCACCTACAGGACCAGTCTCTCCAGCATTCAAACCGGTTACGGGGACAGCGTCAGCACCTTGACGATTCTCAACTCGGGGAGAAGCAGCAATGTTTTCACCCTGCGGTGTCCCGTTGTTCTCAGCCCGGGCGACTATTGGTTGAACCAGATTCTGCAGCTGCTCTTGTCCTTTGGCGATAGTCTCCATGGTTTGCATGAGCAGGGCCATCCTGTCACGCATCTCTTGCATTTCACTCTGCACGTTGTCCATGATCTTCTTCTGATTAATTCTGGTAGAGTAACGGTGGACCCGCTTTTCTGCAATCCTGAAAATACCTGCTTCAAAGATGCAAGAGATAGGATATCTGGATCACAGACCTGCAATGCAAATATGAGTATGTATGCAAAATGCAATGTGTGTCTGTGCTTTAGGGATTATCATTCCCCGATTCTAGTGTGAGTGCCAGTGCAACGACAGTGTTAGCAAAACAGTGATCGGAGCCGAATCAAAGAAAACCTCATATATTGAAGAGAAATCCAAGCATACAATAATACTGAGAGTATAATGAGAAGGCATGACCTCAACCAACAATCCTGGCGATGGTCAGCACAAATGCAAATAAAGCATACAAGCTAATACATGAAATGATCAAGTACTCCCATGAGCCCGGTACTCTTCTATTAACTTCTTGGTCTCTGGATGACCTGGTCGGGTAAGCAGACCTTCGACAAGCTGGTTTCTTCTCTTGAGAACATGCCGCGCGTCACCAGCGGTTTCTTCCCCTGCTCCATCTCCGAAGCGATCTTCTAGCTTCCGCTTCTGAGACACTGCTTCGTTCCTGCCTTCAATGGCTTTGTTCAATGCCTTCTGGAGACTGTATCTGGTCATCACTTCTTCTTCGCACTTCTCAATGCTAGCCTTCAACTGCTTCTCGAGGTCAGAAATTTGCTGCTTCAACTTATCTTCCCTCTTCTTATTGTTGGTGAGCGTCGCATTCCAAGTCTTGTTGCAAGAGGAGATCTCTCGGTGAGCGGCGTCAAGTGCTTTCTTTTTGGCCTCTAGCATGTCGTGGGAGCTTCTGAACTCTTGACCCAGACGTTCGCGCTTTTTCTTCTCTTCAGTTAACTCAGCATCTAGCCTGTTCACTAGTTCGATCTGCTGTTGGAAAGAACGGACGGCCTTATTCTTCTCACTCCTCATCTGAGCTAGCTCCTTCTCTAACTCTTCATTAATCTTCAGCAAGGCTTCCTTTTCCTTCACAACCTACTCGTAGACCTCCCTTGTGACAGTGGTTGGCTCTTCTACCGGAGTGTGAACGGGGACCGGAGCGGCTGGAAATGGCATCAATATCTGTCTGGCTCTCTCCTGAATCCAAACTTTGTAGGGTGCATATGCCTGGCAATCACTCTTCCCCAACAGTGGCTTCCCTTTCCTATTAATACGTGTCCAGGCATGCCGAAGCTTGGCTAGCAAATCTCCGCTCAAATCACCTGTGAAGTACAGAGATTCCTGTACTTCATCCTCCTGAGGTGGGCTCTTCAGCGCATATCCGAACTGACGGACGAACAAAGATGGGTTGTAGTTAATGCACCCTTTTCTCCCTATCAACGGAACATTTGGATACCCCGCACAACTGCAAATAAGCTCGGACCCCAGCAGGTCTCGATCAAACCACTCAATATCTGTAGAAGACAGCCTCATCATACGCTCTGGCCAGTCAAATGTGGTCGCATCATCCACAAAAGGTCCCTTCGAAGGAAGATGGCTCTTGAACCATATGGATAGCAAAGGCACGCAACAAGAGACGTTCTTGCCTCTCCTGTTCTCATTCCTGTAGTGCATTGAATGGTAAAAGTCCCCGATCAGTGTCGGCACCGGGTTACCAGCAGCAAATAGATGAAATGCATCCATGTCCACGAAGTTTGGGAAGTTAGGAAACATCACGATCCCATAAATGCATAGAGCCAGAATAGCGTTAAAGACCACCCAACACCCATTCTTGGCGTACTCTTGAGCCTTACCAACCAGAAACTGGAGAGAAAAACCCGGAACCCCTCGCCAAGAAGTTATCAACAACTCAGAAGCATTCATATGCAAGGCTTTAGCTAGATCCTCCAACTTAGGTTCAGCGGCAGAGTGAATAAAGGGAACTGCATTCTGCACTGGCAGCTCAGTAAACTCCACATACTCCTCCATGGTAGGTCCCAAAATGAAGTCTGCAAATGTGAAACATCTCAAAGCCGGGTCATAGAACTGCATCAGCGTGTACAACCCGTTCAACTCATCATCAGTGGATCTGCGAACCAAACTCAACAGCCGCCCATAACTCTGCCTGAAACTTCTACGGACATCATCATCTGCCAGAGAAATCAGACCCAGGAGTGGAGTAATATCAGGAATAGGTAGCTTGTAGGCAACTGTCATCCTCAATCCAGCCATAATCAATATCCAGAAGTCCAGACACTAGAACCCGGGGATATGCAAATGCACCTGCAGCACAGACACACGTTAATGGGATGCAATGATAATGAGTATGCAAAACAATGCAATGCAAGCAACATGCAACAGGGACCAAGTGCTATAGCTGAGAAGCCTGGACCATATCAAGAGTCTCAGATAGACCCTCCAACACTCATCAATCCCCGGTCTCAGATAGACCTAATACAAAGCTCCAACATCGGTCTCTGATAGACCCATAATATAACCCCAACTGGTCTCTGACAGACCTCAAACCATAACTCGGACTGGCCTCTGATAGACCTCATAATATAACTCCAACTGGTCTCTGACAGACCTCAGAACCATCCATAAATACCCAGGATCTCTGATCAAGAAACAAACGGCATCTGAAGGTCTAGTTACCTGCATAACCCCAAACCCTCTCACAGGTGGACGTCCTAGTAACTGACAAAGGTATGGCATCCTATGCGGTCGTCGGCGTCACAGACTTTCAGGGTTGATGATACGATTCCCAGAAGGAGTGGCATCATCAAATCCTGAAGAGGCCTCACTTAGCCAACTTCCAAATGATCGGTCCCCAAAGTCGACAATCCAACTAACCAGCAACCCGAGCCACCCAAAGGGCAGGACAGGAGGCCAACCAGAAGAACCTCGTCTGAGTGTAGATTTCGCGGGACACTAGGACATGCAAAGCACGTGCGCGCCCACTAATCTCTACTCTAAATCTAGGTGCACTCAAGCCCAAGTCCGGCTTATCTCTCAATCATAGAACACCCGTCACACCCCACAATACAACAATAATAATAATAAAATGCTGAAATGTAAATACAGAAATGTAAATCCATACAAATTCCTCGACGGGCAAACAAGCGCTAGGATTGACTCTCTAAAGGGACGTTGGATCCCAAATGCATAAGAACTATCGCAGTCCTTAGCAGCCAGGGGACGTTGGATTCCCAGCAGAGTCGCCAGCTGTCGCTACTGCGAAAATCGGCGCCGGCTGAACAGAAGAGTCGCCACCGTGCGTTATTTATCCTAACGAAGGGAAAGGAAACGCTCGAAGTAAACCTCGCAAAAAACGGGGAAAGGTATGGTCATCGCAACCAAAACCTGGGTTCGGGAGTCGGTTACGCAAGGGGAAGGTATTAGCACCCCTCACGTCCATTGTACTCGATGGGATCCACGCTTGCTTGGTTTGTACGGATTACACTTCTATCTAAACTAAAGGATGAGGTCTGAAAAGAAAAGAAAACATGACTCGGCAAAGCATCGCACTTTATGCCTACGTATTCCCGTCTGGAACGAGAAATCAGAGTCAACGTAGTTCGCCTAACTATGGGGAAAGGTGGGTGAAGGTTGCTCGCTAGGATATCGCATCCTATGCCTACGTACTTCCACACTGCATGGAAGATCAAAGCAAACGTAGTTCGGGCTACGTACGACACAAGCTGTTCAAGTGTCTTTTATGAAAAATCTCACCTTAAACAAGGGTTTTCTTATTGCAAAAAGGTTGATATTTGTTCAAATCTTTTGACGGAAGAAATGAATTAATCTCTGTTATAACCTTTATTAGTGTTTTTCTGTTGTTTTGAAGGAAGAAGAGATGACACTCTACAAATCCTAGGGTTGAAAAAGGGGAATGAAATCTACCCTTATGTTATCATGCATGGGTTAAATCCTAATGTCTATCATGCTCCTCTCTTGCACAGAGAGAAACAGAGATCCTAAGGGAATAGACGGAAACAGAGACAGCAGATATATACAATAAAGCAGTAAAATGCATGGATGCAACAATACAAGCGAGGCAAGGGAGTCCCACTCAACCTCGAACCTAGAAAACAATAGGCAAAAGTGAACATGATTCACTTTCCACCCAGCAAGCTAAACAACAAACAATACAATCCGGGAAATTCACACAATACATCAAAAATTAAACAGCAAAGGCTAAACAGCAAAGCAATCTTCATCAGCATTAGCAACTATCTTCAAGTCAATATCAGCTATCCACAGGCTTCAAGCAAGCATCAGACTTTGATCTTCAATCTCCCAATGGCTTTTCTTCAAGTCCTTCTCTCCAAGCTGAGGAATCAATCACAAGAATAAACTGGGTGTTAAGCAATTAGTTGACCACCAAGGGTGGCAAACATACTGCTATCAACACAAAGAATATTTCTCTCAAGAGTTCTATCCCTCAGACATTAGCACCAAGCCTTCCAAAGGAAGGGGGTGAGTGTCTTAGAGAGACTCTGTATCACAGAGAAGAATGGAGGCAGTCAAGACCTTCCATGTTTGAAAATCAAGTTGGCTACTCTAGAGCTCTGCCTAACTCCTATGTCCTACAAACTTCAGCAGCCACCAGCAAGAGATACTCCTCATTAGCTCTGGAAATTGGTCTTCATTCTCTGATCTTCCACTGGGCTTCATCATCACAGGTCTCCAGCTCCCCCCAAATCCCAAACAAACCCAATACCCCACACAGACAAAAAAGATAACCCTAAAGAGGGCACACCACACAGTTAACCAATTATAATCAATATACTAATAGCAGTAGGGGAATCTTAGTGTTTCCTAAGGGGATCTATCCTATACCCATAACCCCTATAGTCCATACCCCAAAAATCAAATGAAAATCTCCTAAAAGAATTAATCTATCTCACCTATGCTCATTTAAAACCCTAATTTTGAACACCTAAATGCCACATAAGCAAACTACTAAAAATAAACTTCTAAAAATCCTAGTACAAAATCCAGAGAGTCTACACATTCATATTTGATGGCACAAAAAAGAATGGGATCAAAATCAATTAGGAAGTGCATGAACAAAAATTGACAAATTCATATATGAAATGAAACACCTAAAATAGGCATTTATTTGGAAAATATGGGAAAAATATCAAATAAAAATTAAAATGCAATTTTTATTTTTTATAATTTTCTTGACTCTTTAAAGAAAATTATGCAAAAAGAATTATCAAAAAATAATGTTTTTTCAATTTTATATGATTTTTAGAAAATGAATGAAAATGAAAAGAAATTAAAGAAAATGAAATATAAAGAAATAGAGGGAGGAGGTGTGAAAAGTAGAAGATCCAGTTCATTTGGTTGGGCCTGCGCGCTGGGGGGCGCAAAAAGCATGTGAGATAAGCCCACTAACCAAATCAAAAAAACAAAAAGGAATAAAAATGCGTTGGGGTGTATTAATCAAAGTTTTCACGTGTATTTTGACTTGGGCCTGGAATGAGGGGGTGTGGAAAAGAATCAGACTAAGCCCAAGATAACTCACTAATCCAAAACGCCGCGTTTAGCTCTAGGATTTCCCTCCTTCTCTGAATTCAAATATGAGCCACACGATTTGATTAAAAGGTCAATAGATCCAATGGTACATGTTCATCTTCTTCCTTGGTTAGCTAGGGTTTCTGAAAATCCAGTTCATGCGCAAATCTTCTACTCCCTCTATCTCTCTTACCTGGCCATGAAACCTCACGATCCCAAGAGCAAAGATGCTCCCCTCTTCACCCTCTACAAGACTATGACTCTAGATTTTCTCAAACCTCAACCAATAAGGAAACCCGATAGAAGAAAGTTCTGGGCACACTTTAATTGCACTGATATGCATGATCACCATCCTTGTTGAAACTATGCTAGCATGATCTAGAGGCTATGGGAAAAATTCTAAACATGATAACTAGTATTAATACGCCCTAACATGTGAGTTCTTTATCCCTAAACAGAAACTACCATGGAACCAACCTTCACGTAGTGCCTTCAAACTGGTCATGATTCATCCCTAAGAGTCTCTAATCACATTTATCCTAACCACATGCTCTAATATTGAATAATTAAAGGGTTTCGAAAGAAAATGCATACCTTGCAAGTGATGATGGCTATGGTGGTTCCTCTTCAATTCAAGCCTTGATGCTTGCTTCAAATGATCTTCAATGGCTGTAGATTCTTCTGTTTGCACTGGTTCTTGCTCAAACCTCTTGAATCACTCTATCCAATTCTTCATGCAACTTGGAGTGAAACTTTGGATCTCATGAACCAGCCACGAATTCCTCTCAATTTTGTTTGCCAATTGCTCTATGATGATGGTAGATGATGATGATAGCAAGAATTATGATGATTGATGAAGTTTCAATGGAGTTTGAAAGCAAAATGCAATATGGAGTTATGGAATCAAACTATGGTATGCAAGCATAATCAGTCACCAACCAGGGCATGGATCATCTCTATGGCATATATAGGTGTCAAAAGAAATGTGTGGAAGCTTTGAGAACCTTCCAAGAAGTTTCTAGAATGTATCATGCAATGAGAATTTGAATTCTCTATATTTAGTAAATCTCATGCAATCTCATGATAAACCATGCAATCCCACTTAATTTCTCCTCAAATGATATTATGATATGAGAACAAGGTCTTACAAACCCTTATGTAGCATTTCCTTACTTTTCCTTTTGGTGCCTTAAGATGCAAGAAACACATTTACAAAGGAAGTCCAATTTTTAAGCCTAAACTCAAAAATGTGGCTAAACCATTGTCTTTAGGATGATGTTGGGAATCAATTTGGTATATTGGATGACCCATATTGGATTTTTAGATCTCTCAAACCAATTTTTTATTTCAACTTTTTCAACTTATAAGCCATTTTCAAGTCATTTGCACCACTTTTAAAATTCCATGCTCTAAGCTTTTCCAAACTTTCACACCTTCTTTTCTAGCCTTAAAATCACATTTTGAACAACTTTGATGTTGTGAAGTTTTTCATTTGAAGCTTCCTTGTATGAGTTTTAGGCATATGCTAAGAATGACCTATAATCCTCAAATGACCAAAATACCCTTTGCTTGCCAAGACCATAAGTAGAGTTCCACAAATCATATAAAGGCATGCCATACCATTCTAGAAATCTAAGACAATAAGGAACAATTTTCATGTTGTCCAAGAACCCATTTGAAGTACCCTTGAAAGTCAAAAGTTGCTTGGAAGACAGACAATTTTCACAGACAAATTTCAGTGCCCTCAGATGACCTGTAACTTGCAAGAGCCATAACTTGAGTTCTACAAATCATCTTGATGACTTCCACCACTCACATTAAAGCTATGAAGATACTCTACAAGTTTCATGTGGACCAAGAATTCATATGAAGCTTGCATCTTGAGTTACACTGCTTTGAAGTTTGACCTAAATCAGGGGATTTTACACTGAAACCCTAATTTAGTAACTCCAGTTCTCCTTGACTCCTCTTGATTTTTCTTTACCACAACATCATATCCATATCCGTATAGCAAATAATGAATCCCACATCCTTCAAATGATCCTTGATGCCCTTCAAAACACTTCTTTGACCTAGAATTGACCCAGTGTTGACCATAGTTGACTGACTTCAACTGAGGCTCTTGCAATCATTCCAATGACTTGGTTATCCTCAAAAATGATTCTCTAGACTCTTCATAACATCCATACACACCTCATACTCTTGGCTCATAACTCACATTTCCTCTGATGATCCCCAACTAGCCTCAAGATAGGAGAGAATTCACTGATCAACCTGGCAGCTCTTCAAAGCTCAAATTCTCCTCTGATGACCTGAGTAGCCTTGACTATGAATGAAACCCTTGGATATACCTCTTGAGATAAGAATAGCACTTGATTCCCTGATGAAGATAGCTTGCTCATGCTATGCAATACAGATGAATACACTATGCGCATGATGACAATGCAAATGACTATGCAATTGAAACATAAACCTAGGTTAGAAAGGTTGGGCAAATTTTGGGGTGCAACACCATGCCATGTCAATAAGCTTCAAAGTACCCATTGTTTGCTCTTCACTACTTAAAACGACCTTCATGCCAAGACTTCACACCTTCCTTGTTGCTAAGGCTCTCTTAAAAATTCATACCAAAGCTTCTAAACGGTTTTTATGATCCACAGCTCGCGACCTACAAATGAGAATCAAGAGTTTATAGGAGTGAGTTATTTGAATTTTATGATGGAACTTCAGCAGCAAGCAAAGATGTTAAGAGAATACCAGACATAGAGGTGTTTTACCCGACAATTATATCCATGACTTCAATTTCTTCTGTTGTGGAGAATCTGCGGAAAGGCTAACAAAAAACGGATCCGTTTGAGTTCCTGATACAAAGCTTTCACCAGTTTTCCGCCGTTTTTTTTGCACCACGCCAATGCCTTCACAGAGCTGCACCAATCTCTTCAAACATCTCACTATAAGATCTGCAATTTCTGTTGGATTCATCTTATCAACCGGTGACAACTTCATCCTCCAACTGACAACAGCTGTATGTACCTTGCATTCAACAAAACAAGCTGCAATCAGTTCACAATGCGAAGACGGCGAGATAACTAAAAGCACCAAAATTGCAACTATAAGCCAAGTTTGTAGAATATACATGAAAAGGATGAAAGGATTTTATTAGTGTGAGCAAGATAGAAGTGATATAAATAATTAGCATACCAAGAAAGCAAGGTGATGAGACTCAGAGGGACAATACTTTTCAGTTTCGAATTTCTTGGAGAAACTGATTACATCAACCTTCCACGAGTTTATTCAAATATTGATTTGTTGAGCTTCAATACCCTGCAAAGGACCAACGACCATGAGACAAAAGTGAAAATTCCACATCATCACAGTGAAAATTATAAACTCACACTGTAAACAAATCAGGGTAAAAATAGATATTTCTAGAAACGGCTAACAAACAAAAATCACAAGAAAGGATTCCGAAATCATACGATTTACACCCCAAAGTTCACATGTTTTGCTGATAAAAAACCCTAGCTCACACGTATGAAAGCCATATATATATCGTGCATTGTTCATATCGAGGAGGGGGGAGGCTACATCAAAAACACAGAAAATTGCTACACAGATAAGAACCCTATTTTTCTGTTTCTGCAAAATGCTAGAAGACTATAATCTTACACGCATAAACAAAGACACAGAGGGACTAGAAGAAGAAGAGATTAAGAAGAAAAAGGAAGGCGAAGATTACCTGAATACACTCTAAAGCTGATTCTGGAGGGTTCTTCAAGAGGTACTCTTTTATGCTCCATTTCCCTTTGATTCGAGCGTGTTGCTTGATTTTACGTTTTTCTGAGCAATGTAGTTGCATTCTTTTGCCTGGAGTGTGTGATTTCTGGGTAAATTGGGAACTAGGTTTTTTATTTGAAACTATCGATTTGTTTAATTTGATTAGGTTCTAGTAATTTTGGGGCTTGGGTCTAGATTTCGGTTAGGTTTCGCCGGAGAAGGTGGTGGTGGCTGCCGTTGGCCACCGTCTTCTCCAACCTCGTTCTGGGTTTCCAGCAAGATGAAGTTCAGTGAGAGATGAGAGACGAGACAATCAGAATATGGAGAGAGAGAGAGAGAGAGTGAAAGTGTGAAATGGGGTTCCGTCTCCATTTTTTCTTCCTTGTTTCGTCCTATACCGGTGACACGTGTGCCCACCAGGACACCTGTCACTGGTCCAACTTGTCTTCCCCTTCAATTGCATGTGCGTGTTCCCTTATTTCTTACTATGTACGCCCACTAATCGCCCTCGGATCTGAGTCAACTGTTGACTCTTTGTAGATCCAATGTGCCACCTTGCTCCTTGCAGTCAACCTTGGACTAAGGACCACCGCAGACCTTCTTAGGCGCCTGGGCTTCCTGGCTAATGGGCCTAAGATGTCTGCTAACTGTACCCCCTCTTTGTTTGAATACTGGCCCCATTTATTTACTAACTTTTTTATAATATATCTTAAAACAAATATAAAAAAACCATTATTTAATTTCTGTTTTTTTAGAGAAAAATTTGAAATTATTATTTAATTAATCTAATTAATTTAATTAAAATCTTTTATTTAATAATAATTTATTTGTTTAATTATTAATATTATTAATAAATTGATTTTAATTTGATTAATGGTTTTAAATTGTTTTTTTTTTAATTTTAAGACAATACAAAAATATTTCACTTTCAAAATTATATTTTAATTAATAATTATCTTAATGGTCTATCTTTTCATTAATTTAAAAAAATAATCTAAAACAATTTAATTTGAATTCTTTTCTTTTACTAACCTTAGATAATTAGGATATTAATTAAGTTAACATGTGTGATGTTTATGCATGCGTTATTATTAGACCTCAATTATATGTTGTTCATACGCTTGTTCAAAACTACCCTTTTATTAAACTAATATCTTGACTTGATGTCAAGCCCATTTTCAAATACCCTTGTAAGTCGATTGTTTTTACGATTGCCATCGACCTTATAACCTCCTCTTGGGCTTTGTAAAACGATGTTTGCCACACACTTCTCATATAAAGTTAAAATCAAATGCTCTTCCAAACTTGATCCAACGTCAAGTATCTCCAAAACAAATGCAATTAACCTTCAACTTTCCTCAAGCACATGATTATATCAAATCCTCCTACTCTCCTTGTAAGTCGAGTGCTTTGGCCTCGCCATCAACCTTACCCTATACCCATAGGACCTCCCATCCATTAGTTCAATCTTGTTCGTTCCATACGCAAACTTAAACCTCGATTCATTTCGAGTATTTTCTCAAATCAAATTAAAATACTTAATAATTACTCAAATACGACTTCAACACTTAGATGAAAAAGAGAGAGTTCCAAGTCTTTGGTTCACTCTCCCAATTGTTTGGGTCCGAGAAGTCTTTTTTAAGCTCAAACAATTGTCTTCTAAGAATGATAACGAACTCAAACCTATTTTTTCCTAAACACTAAGATGAAAAGGAGAGAGCTCTAAGTCTTTGGTTCACTCTCTCGACTACTTAGGCCCGAGAAGTCTATCTTAAGCTTTGACTAGTCATCATCCGATTAAAACACTCTAAGTATATCAAACATCTTTCATAATATTAGATGAGAAAAGGAGAGAGCTCCAAGTCTTTGGTTCACTCTTCCGATTACTTAAGGTCAGAGAAGTCTTTCTTAAGCTTTGAGTAATCCTCATCCGTTAAAACACTTTAACCACATCCTATCGTTCAAAGTCTTTCAAACACAACTACTCGTTGGGATGAAAAAGGGAAAGTTCCAAGCCTTTGGTTCACTCTCCCGATTACTTGGGTCCGAGAAGTCTTTCTTAAACTTCACGTAATCGTCACCCCTAACCAAAAACATTCAATACTTCTAAACACTAATTCTTCGCCCCTGTGCGATAAAAACCCTAAAACCTATTCAACCTTATCTTTTCTAAACCAAATACTTAACATATTAAACTCTCTGTTCTCGCCCCCGTGCGATTGATACTTCCCAAAACCTAATCCCTCGCCCTCGAGTGACCTACAACTTAGACAACCCTTATCAAAGAACATCGTTTGGACCTTTCTTCCGCACCTAACAAACTAGTGCTTCAGCCTCCCCTAGTGAGCAGACAATCTAATGTTTAGTAGTTAGAATGAGACCTAAACACTCGTTCCATTCAAATACAACCTTCTTTTCACGATGAAAAAGAGAGAGCTCCAAGTCTTTGGTTCACTCCCCCGATTACTTGGGTCCGAGAAGCCTTTCTTAAGCTTCAAGTAATCGTCATCCGTACCCACAAACCTTTTTACCGTAGTTAGCCGAACTACGGCTGCTCTGATTCTTCATTCACTTTTGAATGTAAGATACTTAGGCACAAGATTGCGATGATCTTGGCGAGCACAATTCTCTCTTTTTCCTGTAGTCCCATGAACTACGAACGCTCTGATTTTCGACTTCTTACAAGTGAAGATACGCAGGCACAAGGGCCCTAATCCCTGGCGAACACCCTATCTTATAACCACCCATCTCCCCTTTAGCAAGCAATTCTTTAAAAGATAAACAAGTGTATCCACTCTCTCACGAATCGAATCAAGAGGTTCCCTTTCAGTACAACGGACATGAGGGGTGCTAATACCTTCCTCTCATGTAATCGACTCCCGAACCTAGAATATTGGTTGCGATGACCATGTTCTTATCTCCTTAAAGGTTTTATCGATATTTTCCTATTCCATCCTTGGAATGAATAAAGTTCGGTGGCGACTCTGTTTCAAACGTATTTTTCGCGTCCATCGCGAGGATCGTATTTTTCGAGGTACGACACTTATGTACATAGGTCTTTTCGTTTCCCCCATCTCCTAAGTCAATCTCTTCGAGTGGGTCTTGCATCGGAATTCTTTGCAGCTCAATGGATGGGTTTTTCTCAAACCCCAAAGGTTCATTGTCATAGAGGCAATCAAGCCTTCGGCTTTCCAAAGCTGTTGTCTGGCCTTGTCGGCCAGCTAATTGTGCCTTGCTTTCGGTCTCACCAGCTATGTTTTTTTTTTGTTTTTCTACTTCCAGTACCTACTTTCATTTGTTTTCAACCAAATAGGCTGAAATTTGAGTCAAGCTTTCTGACTCAGTAGTCATTTTCATCAATTGTTGGCCACCTTGTGGGTGGAAGTTCTTCTGTGGGCTCTATTATTTCGTCAACAACATCCCAAATGAATCCATAATCAGGACCCAAATTTAGGACGCGACCCGTGTTGACAGAAGTATATGACCCTGATCCATCGTCATAAGGTGCCACATTTTCTAGGTACTGGTCGAAAGATTTCTTCGTACCTTTTTCTTCATCATTCTTATAATAGCTCTGGTCGGCTTTGATATTTTCGATGATGTCGTCTTTCCTCCAAATGCTTAATCTCTGATGTAGAGTTGACGATACTTCCCCTATCCCATGAATCCACTCTCGACCCAACAATAGGTTGAAATTGGCCTTTGAGTTTATGACCATGAAGAGTGTTGATCGGGTAGTTGTACCTACAGCTAAATCGACTTGGACAACCCCAAGAATGTTGTTGGTTTTTCCTTCATAATTAGATAAAACCATGTTATGTTGTCGGAGATTAGCTTCAGTTTTCCCAATCTTCTTGAACAACGTATGAGGAATTAAATTGACAGCTACCCCTCCGTCTATAAACACATTGTTGACTGCCACTCTGTTAACCTTTACTTTTATGAACAACGACTTTAAGTGGCACATCATTCCAGGACTAGGTCTTTCAAACATGGTCGTCCGTTCTTCCACCATGCCACTGTTCATCATATAGTAACATAGTGGCTTGTCTTCTGTAGTCTCGTCTGGTACGAAATCTTTTTCTATTTCAGAGACTTCCGATACCCTGTCATATTTGGCCAGCATTATTGACACGATGCCACAGTTTACGACGAAATCCTCACCGTATGTGTCGTCATTAGTGTTGTCGTACATGTCTTCGTCAAAATTGCCTTCTGGTGACAGGGTGTATTCCTCATCCGACTAGGGAGTGTACTTTGGTTCTTCCTCATATGACTGGGGAGTGTACTCTGACTCTTTCTTGTTCTCAACTCCAGATGAGTACTTCGAACTATGGTTTGAGACCACCCCTTTCTCTCCTGAAGCTTCCACAGTCACTACCATAGTCTGATTCGTCACGATTTTCTCCTTCTTGACCCACCTTGCCTTTGGATATTTCCTTTTTAGTCCAGAGGTTCCGACAGGCTTTAATTGTGACGTCGAAGCCTCTTTGGCATCCTTTTTATTTCACTGATACCGCTTCCACTGGGTCTTTGTCATAAGATTTTTCCCTTTGTAATTGGGGAAAACCACATAGCCCCTGGGTCCAGTCCTCTTGTCAGAGACCTTTGCCTCCTTTTCTAGATCCAACATCGTCCATTTCGGCCTCTTGCTCCCCTTCTGGCTCACGGGTGCGACCCACTTATCCTATGGAGTGTCTGATGGTAGCACAAAAGTCTTGGGCCGCGCCTGCTGGAACAACTTCCTGTACTCTTTATTTCATCGAGAAGCACCGTTCTGGTTGAACACAAGCCTTGGGACTAATGGCTTATTGTCTTGCAGTGCCATTTTCCTACCCACTTTGTACTTCTCAACAACCTTTTCATCAAAGACGGTTTTGCATCTTGGGCATAACACAACCTTCGACCTGCTCACCCTGCATTTCTCTTGAAAATATGTCAGACTTTCACCAGCTTAAGGGTAAACTGTCTTGAGTTTCTCCTCAGACTCCTTGTCGGGACCATTAGTAGTCTCGACCATCATGCATTCAAAATCTTCGGTTGTTAAGTGCTTGTTAAGACCCTCAGTAGCCTCAACCATCATGCAGTCATACAACTTAGAATATAAGGCTTCTTCGACCTTCAGAGGATCCGTGTCCACCTACATCTTCGGCCATTTGCAAAATTGAAGTTGGCCTTCCTTCAAAGCTTTCTGCACCAAATCCCTGAAAATAAAACATTGAGATGTCTTATAACCAAGGAAATTATGAAATTTACAAAATCCCTTTTTGTTGTTTTGTTCTAAAGGGTGATCTTATGCCCTAAGAGGGACAATAATGTGACCGTCTTTAACTAATAAATCAAATATTTCTTCGCACTTAGATACATCAAAAGTATACTTTTTCGCGCCGTATTTATCTGTTTTTTCAGTTTTGACAGGATTTTTTCTATTTGATGGTTTTAATAATTTACACGTGTACGGAGTCCCTGACTTCAGTTCAGCCACGTTAACCTTGCTTTCGTCGATGAGTTCCTCATTGTTAAAAGAATATTCGTCATCGTCCACGTATGAAACTTTCTCTTTCTTGCGGTATTTGTTAGCATGAGTTTTTTTTTTTCATTTTTTAAGTGTTCAATCTGTCGGACCTATCAGCTAGTTGTGCCATATCTCTGAGATACTACGTGTATAAATTTTTCCTAATTGAATAATCTAGGCTGCCAGCCGTCATTTCGACTAGCTTGTGTTCAAGGACTTGCGTGAAACATCGCGCTTTCAAAAGTCTAAACCTGTTAAGATATTGGTCCACCGATTCTGTGGCCTTTCTTTTGACACTGGCTAACTCTTTCAGGCTAATTTTCAATTGTCCCATGTAAAACTGTCCACGAAGCAACCTTTCTAATTGTGCCCAAGTGTGGACAGGCTGTGGGGGTAATATGGTAAACCACGTAAATGCATTCTTTATGGGGGAACTTAGAAAATATTTCATTTTCAAGTCCTTGTTGTTCGATATGTCACTATTAGCTCACAAATTCGATGCCCATATTAAATTAGAGTGTTTGGTTGAAATGTTGAATTTTCGAGGTAATGCGGAGAAGCCTTCGAGTGAATTTTTACAATAAATGAAATCGAAGGCACTCGCATAAGAAAGGAATACTTTTTGGGACTTAGGAAATATTTATAAGGTTAAAGAAGTCACCTTCGACCGAAAACGCTGGCCAAATACTAGTAGAATTTGAAATTCAAATAAATGAGGGAGTAGTTATGCTTTCTCATTCATGAATGAGACAAGTGGCGCACATCTAAGAGGCAACTGCATGCAGCACAACACTTGTTAGGGGCTAATTGTTTTGAGCAATTAACATCAGTTATTTTTACTATTATAAATAAGGGTTTTAGTAATAGGATTCGAGGTGTTGTGTTTACTATTGTACAAGTCACTCCAAATTTAGTCAAAGTATCAGTGTGTAGAGAAAAGAGTTCTGAGAGAATGTACGTAATGTAAAAATACCATTTTATGATTTAATAAAATTTACTTTCACTTTGTATTAAAAGAGTTCATCCTTTATTTTCCTGCAAATTACGTCTTTTGCATTACGCTTTGTCTATTTTAAGCTTTTTTTCATCAAAGTTGTTTACCTTTTCTTTCAATTTAATGTTCTTACATTCTTGTCGAACCATACATTTAAATTGACCTTTCTTCATGAACACTGTCGAAGTGTTCAGCCTTTAGTATTTTCTGTAGATTAAAATTTAGCACATGTCCTAGGATCAATCTGATCGATCATGTGAGTCACCAAAGTTAGATTTGGAAGATCAGCGGGTGTTTTCTAATTTTCATGGGAAACAAATTGGCACGCCCAGTGGGACGATGCTAAAGTTTACAAAGCTTTTTGTAAAAGTTTTATAAAATTGCAGTTATTAGTGTTGTCTTTGAGATAACTTCGTTGCATGTTATTAAGAAGTGGTAAAATAGCCGTTACAAATGAAGAAAGACCAAGGAGAAACTACACTAGGAAAATGGCGACAAATGTTAATCAGCCAAATAACCCAAACCTTCGAGGGAATGATTCTAATCCCCAGCCTAGTAACACTAATCCTCGAGACGTGTCTAGGAATGATGTAGTTCCACCCTTAATCCCTTCGACAGGAGAGTAGATACCGCCTCCTGTTATCCCCGAACCAGTGCCACCAGTGGTGGGTTTAGGGTCGACAGATATAAGGGCTTACACGCAACCCGTTTTGGAGTAGGTAGGGCCACAGGCATCCAATCCCTAAACTCTGTCAGGGGGAACTTTGATGTTTAGACATTTTATCCCTCCAGGGTTTTCACAACCATTACCAAGAAACCCACCGTATGGAATGCCAACGTAAGTAATGTAAGGCCTCCAAAATGCTCCCCCAATATTCTTAAAAAATATGATGGCTTCACTGTTACAAGGATCAGGATCTAGGATAAATGTTGGTCGAAACAGTCAAAGTGTAGGTGTGGGGTACTCCACTCAGGGCCCTAATCTGACAAACACTTTGATAGCTTGTTTGAGTCAACAAATGGATGAGAGCAACCTGCAAATGGTATAAAACTTATCCCAAACCATGGGGGAAATCTTCCAGCCCTTGATCCAGAATACTACCCAGACTAACCAACAATTAGCAGTGCAATTGGCACACCTGGAAGAATTTATGGTTGTACTAGCCGCTTTAAGAACCACATATGTTGTGGAAAATATTCCATGACGGGACTTAGGGAACATACCTAAGGCGAATCTAGAAAATCAAGGGAGGGTCGAACCCCTTAGACTTGAACCTCTTAGGGTCGAACCACCTAGAGGCCAAACACTGATTCCGGTAGAGAGAGCTAGAAGTGATTGTGGTGAATTGAAACCAAGATGTTGACCATGTCATACAACAGGTTCGACGTAACAACATAGCCATCAATAACAACTTAGTAGCCATGATCGAAAGAATAATGGCTCGAAATAGGGTAAGCTCTGGTTTCGCTAGGCCAAATTATACGTCACCAGTAGTAGATTATATTCTCCAGTCAGAATTACCTCCTAGGACGAAGGTGCTAAAATTTACCAAGTTTTCAGGAGATACGACTGAATCTACTGTCGAACACATAGCCCGGTACATGATCGAGGCTGGAGAGATTGCAGACGATGAGAGTCCTAGGATAAAATATTTTCCAAGCTCTCTCACTAAAAATGCTTTCACCTGGTTTACAACCCTACCCCCTAACTCAATCTGTAATTGGACCCAGTTGGAACGTTTATTCCATGAACAATTCTATATGGGACAAACTAAGATTAGTTTGAAGGAATTGGCTAGCATAAACGAAAGTTTTCTAAGCCAATAGAAGATTACCTAAATAGGTTCCGACTACTTAAGGCTAGGTGTTTTACTCAAGTACCTGAACATGAGTTAGTCGAAATGGCCACTGGTGGCCTTGATTACTCTATTAGGAAGAAATTAGATACCCAGTATCTGAGAGATATGGCCCAACTAGCTGATACGGTTCGACAGTTAGAGCGTCTGAAAGACGAAAAGGCCAAATTTAATAAGGTAGCTTATGTCGAATAAAATGAGAATATCAAAGGTTTACATGATGAACCATTGTATTTCGATGAGAATGAGATAGATGTTGCTGAATTAAAGCAGGGTCTTCCATATGCTTGTAAAATGTTAGCTCCTCCAAATGGGAAAATTTTTGTCGAATCTGAAAAGAATGACAAGTTTCCAAAGAAACTTTATACTTTCGATATCACTAAATGTGACGAAAATTTTGATTTTTTTAGTTAAAGATGGGCAAATGATAGTACCTGCTGGCGCTAAAATGCCACCTTTAGAACAAAGGAAAAAGAGAGGATTTTATAAGTACCACAATTTTTTGGGTCATAAAACTTCTCAATGTTTTCTTTTCAGGGATTTGGTTCAAAATGCTACCCAAGAAGGAAGACTGAAGTTTGGAGAGAAAACCAATAGTTAGATGAAAATTTACTATGATCTATTGTAAGCTGTGGATGCCCACTATGTTAAGCCCACAAAAGTGCATATGGTCGAAGTTGTTGATGGCTTCGACTATTCGATTAATATGGTGGAAATTACTGATGATTTCACCAATAATACTGTTCTAGCCAAGGTCACTATAGGCCTTGAGAATAATACCACAGAGAAACTCATGAATGAGGTTCCTGAAGGCCTCGACAAAGTTGCTGATGACTCAAGTGATGGGGACACTGAAGATTCCAACTTGATGCTGGTAACTAAAGAAGCTGCAGATGGTTTTAATAGGATGGATATGGTTGCTGAAGGCCTTGAGTTGGACTTCTATAGCCTGAACCTGAGTGATGATGTCGAGATGGACGTAAATATGGTCGAAATAACTCCACATAAGACCATGGAAGACGATGAGCCAAGTTGCCAGGAAGAGCAAAATAAAGTGGCATACCCAAAGACAGGAAGAGACCATTGTTGAATTCCTTCATCGCTGCCAATGAAAGGGTTTGGTGTCATTGTGTGCCCCAGATATAGCACAATCTTCGACCAAAAGGCTTCTCAGAAACTTGAAGGGTTGCGAAAGGAGAAACAAAAGTGGGAGAAGGCCAACTATGGCCCTCGAAGCGTCGATCCAAGAAAATCTGGGTCTAATGCTAGATCCCCAAGAGCAAGGCCTGCTACCTTTAAGCCATTTGCTGAAATTTCTAACACAAATGGGTCAGGCCTAATAAGGATAGACAGAAGGGATGGCATAAATGAAAGAACTTCGACATTTATCGTGGTTCTTTGATCACCTATCGCAAGGAGTTTAAATCCTCCAATACTGTACATGTCTCTGAGAATTACAAGGGGAAAACCCGATGTCACAATCTCAATGAAGGAGGGAACAGAGAAGAATGAAGACCTTCAAGGAGGCTTCATCGAAGAACCAGGGAGAGTCCAACACTAATGCCCCTACTGGGAACAAAGGGAATCAACTCAAGATTATTGAGAAAATGCCTGTGGGGCGAAAATTGTTCCCCTCTCAAAAGGGTGAACATAAAAGGACGATCAAGGATGATGAAGAGATGACAGATAACTTCGACTCTGACTCTGATGCCTCTTTGGATATCCTAGTAAATATGGTATCTGTAATTCCCAAGGACTTCGACCAGATTATAGAGGTCGAGAATCTGGATGCCTACACTGAGGCAGAAATGGTGGCACACAAGCCTGTGTGCTACTATGTCATGAACAACATGTTATAACACATATTGGTTCTTAATAATATCTCTATGTTTTGATGATAACTCTTATGAAATTTTGTATTAAAGAATTATATACTCTAAAATTTGTTTGAGAATGTTTGCTGCAGATATTAAAGTGAATATTACTCTAGAAGCAAATTAGATCTGAACATGAGAAATATGCAAGGCTCTGAAGCATCAGAAGCATCTCTTAGAAGATTCTGAACGCTGCCTCCAGAAGATTCTGAGCGCTAGCTACAGAAGAATCTGAAGCAGAAGCCAGAAGCATTTGAAGCATTGTAGAATTCTGTATGAAGAGTTTCAAGCAGAGTTATTTCAGAAAACTCTATAGTGCTAACGCTGCCAGTACTGAGGATCTGATTCCAAACTCTGCTCTGAACATTTACACGCTGAAAACACACTTGCTGCAAAGACTCTGATTCAACAAACTCTGATGAACTTCGGAAGGCTCTAATCAGTCAAGGCTCTGATACTTTGCTGAAACTTATTGAAGAAGAATTCAAAGTTATGTCCGTTGGAATGACCAAACGACTCTTTCCTCATTAATGCTAGACACAAGAACACAGACAAAAAGAATTTTTCTGTGCATTCTATTTCTAGGAAAGGCCATGTGATGTGAAGACAAAAAGGCTCAGACCTTTTTGGTGCACAACCTTCAACGTGAAAGACTTCTTGGACCTCTGTGCCTATAAAAGCAAGACTTCATTCATCTTCTTCAGTTGACGAAATTCTTGAAATAATTCATTACAAGCTCTCATACAATTTATACTCACTTGCTGAATTCAACTCATAGTTCTTAAAATCTTAAGTGTAAAATCACATTTGTGATAAAGCTTTATTAGAAGCAATTTAAACACTTGTATTATTATTACATTTGATTGTAAAAGAACCTTAAGAAGATCCAGTTAGGATCAGTAGTTCTTGAGAAGACTTTGAACAGTTGTTCTTAGTGCTTACTATTATAATCAGTTGATTAAATAGTGGATTAAGTCCTTGTTTGAGAAAGGCAAATCACTCTTGATAGGGTGGACTGGAGTAGTTGAGTTCAACGAACCGGGATAAAAATCCTTGAGTTTTTATTTCTAAGTTTTATCTACATACTTATTCAACCCCCCTTCTAAGTATTTTCTCACCTTCAGTTGGCATCAGAGCTCCGGTTGTGTGTGTGCTACCACTTCACAGTGACAGAAATGATCCAGTGAGAAAAACTTTGATATATATTTGGTTGTTATTATGGCTGAAACTTCAACATCTGACAGTAACAACAGATATGAAGAAAGGGACAGAATCAGCACAAAACCCCCCATGTTTGATGGGGAGAAAATTTTATTATTGGAAGGACAGGATAAAAAGTTTCTTCCTTGGTTATGATGCTGATTTGTGGGACTTGGTCATAGATGGGTATGTTCATCCCACTGATGGGAATGACACGAAAGTAGACAGAAGATCTATGACAGAAGCCCAAAAGAAGGAGTTTAGAAATCACCACAAGGCTAGAACAATCTTGTTAAATGCAATATCTCACACTGAGTATGAAAAGATCACAAATAGAGAAACTGCATTTGACATGTTTGAGTCCTTGAAGATGACTCATGAAGGAAACCTTCAAGTAAAAGAGACCAAGGCTCTGGCGTTAATACAAAAGTATGAAGCGTTCAAGATGGAAGAATCTGAGTCTATAGAAACTATGTTCTCTAGATTCCAGATCCTTATAGCTGGTCTAAAAGTTCTGGACAAAGGCTACTCAACTACTGATCATGTGAAGAAGATCATCAGAAGCTTGCCTATCAGATGGAGACCTATGGTCACTGCTCTGAAGCTTGCCAAGGATCTGAACAAGATCACTCTGGAGGAGCTAATCATCTCACTAAGGAGTCATGAAATTGAACTTGAGGAAGATGAGCCTCAAAAGAAAGGTAAGTCTATTGCCTTTAAATCTAACAAATATGTGAAAGCTTTGCAGGTGTTAGAGGAAAGCTCTGAAGAATCTTCTTCTGAAGAAGAAGATGAACTATCCTTACTGTCCAGAAGAATCAACAGACTCTGGAAGCACAAGCAGAGGAAGTTCAAGAACTTCAAAATACCAGATCAGTGCAAGGAGTCCTCTGGACCAAAAAGATCTGGAAAGAAAGAAGTTGTCTGCTTTGAATGCAAAGAACCTGGCCATTACAAGAGTGAATGTCCAAAGCTTCTTAAAGAAAAGCCAAAGAGGAAGTTTGACAAAAAGAAGAAGGTTCTAATGGCAACTTGGGATGACTCTGATGAATTTGGATCCTCATCAGAATCTGAAGATGAATGTGCCAACATGGCTCTGATGGCAGGCATTGATGATCAGAATGAAGAATCATCTGGATCTGAGTCTGATTCTGAATCTGACTCAGAAGAGGTACTTTCTGATCTCACTAGGGAAGAGCTTATCAAAGTCTTATTAGAAGTCCTGAAAAATTATAATCAGATTAAGCTCAAATGCAAGAAGCTTAAGTGCAATCTTGGCTCTGAGAATAATCTGTTGAGATAAGAAATTGATGAGCTAAAAGAAAATAATTTAAAAATGAAAGCTAATTTTGAAATAGCTTAACAAAACTCTAAATCTGAAAGTAAGTCTAAATGCAAAAACATTTTAGAAGAATATGACTTTAGCTTTTAGAAATTTCTTGCTTAAGGCATAGACAGAAATAACAGGAAAGGAATTGGATATGAATCTTCCTCTGGAAAGGATTTAAATCCAATGCCTGTTGATAAACTTGTTATTAAGAAAACTCCCTTGTACTCTCATTTCAAGTTTGGTCATCTGAATGATATTAAACACACACGTTCTGATCAGAACATTCCTGTGTTTAAGCCAAAAGTAAGTCAGAACAATACTGTTGTAAAAAGCCAGAAGTTCAGACCAACTTTCAAGGCAGCTAACCAAAAAGAACCCAAAATGATCTGGGTACCTAAGGACAAGATTATCCCTGTTGCAGATGTTTTTAGCAGAAAAGTCAAGACGCCAGTCATGGTACCTGGACTCTGGCTGCTCACGTCACATGACGGGAGAAAGGTTTATGTTCCAAAGCCTGGAGCTTAAATCTGGAGGAGAAGTGAAGTTTGGAGGGAATCAAAAGGGCAAGATCATTGGCTCTGGTACTATTGGTAATGGTAACCTTCCCTCTATATCTAATTTTCTTCTTGTAGAAGGATTAAAGCATAATCTATTATCTATAAATCAATTAAGTGACAATGGTTATGATATAATTTTCAATCAACAATGTTGTAAAGCTGTTAGTCAGAAGGATGACTCAATCCTATTTAATGGAAAGAGAAAGAACAAAATTTATAAAATAAATCTTTCAGAACTTAAAGTTCAAAATGTTAAATGCCTCCTGTCTGTTAATGATGAGCAATAGATCTGGCACAGAAGATTGGGGCATATTAATATGAGACGTATATCTCAGATTAATAAACTCAATCTGGTCAGAGGACTTCCTAATCTGAAGTTCAACTCAGATGCTCTTTGTGAAGCATGTCAAAAAGGAAAGTTTTCAAAATCTTCTTTTAAATCCAAAAATGTTGTTTCAACCTCAAGACCATTAGAATTACTTCACATTGATCTGTTTGGACCAGTGAAAACTGCATCCATCAGAGGCAAGAAGTATGGATTAGTCATTGTTGATGACTACAGCAGATGGACATGGGTAAAGTTCCTAAAACACAAGGATGAGTCACATTTTGTGTTCTTTGACTTCTGCAAACAAGTCCAAAATGAAAAAGATTTCAAAATTATTAAAGTCAGAAGTGATCATGGTGGTGAACTTGAAAACAAATATTTTGAAAAATATTTTAATGAAAATGGCATTGCTCATGATTTTTCTTGTCCTAGAACTCCACAACAGAATGGAGTTGTAGAGAGGAAAAATAGAACTCTGCAAGAAATGGCCAGAACCATGATCAACGAGACTAATCTGGCAAAACACTTTTGGGCAGAAGCAATTAACACAACATGTTACATTCAGAACAGAGTGTCTGTAAGACCTATTCTGGAAAAGACTCCCTATGAATTGTGGAGGAACAGAAAGCCCAAAATTTCATATTTTCATCCTTTTAGATGTATTTGTTATATGCTGAATACTAAAGAGAATCTTAACAGATTTGATTCTAAAGCACAGAAGTGTGTCATGCTTGGGTATTCTGAACGCTCTAAAGGCTACAGAGTATACAATACTGAAACACAGATTATGGAGGAATCTATACATGTTAGATTTGATGATAAGCTTGGCATTGAAAAGCCAAAGCAGTTTGAAAGTTCTGCAGATAGAGAAGTAATTCTCACAGACTCTGAAGGCTCGGAGGCAGACAAAGCTCAAGTAAAGGAACCTGAAGCAACACCAGATGCAATTCCTTTATCTTCTCAAATGAGCAACTTGAACATTTCTGAAGAATCAACTGTTATAGGATAATCTTTCAGAATCAAGGCCTCTGATCTAGAGGATGTGATCATTGGAAAGAAGGATGACCCCATCAGAACAAGATCCTTCCTCAGGTCATCTGAAGCATCATTATTTGGGTTGGTGTCAGTAATTGAACCAACTTCTGTGGATGAAGCTCTGCAATACAATGACTGGATAATTGCCATGCAAGAAGAGCTCAATCAGTTCACAAGAAATGATGTGTGGGATTTGGTTCCAAGACCAAAAGGATTCAACATAATTGGAACTAAATGGGTCTTCAGAAATAAGTTAAATGAGAAAGGAGAAGTTGAAAGAAATAAGGCAAGGCTTGCTGCTCAAGGTTATAGTCAGCAAGAAGGAATTGATTATACTGAGACTTATGCTCCTGTAGCAAGGTTAGAGTCTATTCGTTTACTCATTTCTTTTGCTGCACATAATAACATCACTCTTTATCAGATGGATGTTAAAAGTGCCTTTCTAAATGGTATTATAGAAGAAGAAGTTTTTGTTCACCAACCTCCTGGTTTTGAGAGTGAAAAATTTCCAGAACATGTTTTCAAACTAAAGAAATCTCTTTATGGTTTAAAACAAGCTCCCAGAGCTTGGTATGAGAGATTAAGCAATTTTCTTCTGGAGAAAAATTTCATCAGAGGCAAAGTGGATACAACTCTCTTTTGTAAAACATTTAAGAAAGATCTTTTAATTTATCAAATATATGTAGATGATATTATATCTGGATCTACCAATGTTATGCTAGGAAAGGAGTTTGCTCAATGTATGCAGGCAGAATTTGAGATGAGCATGATGGGAGAATTGAGATTCTTTCTGGGAATTCAAGTCAACCAAACTCCAGATTGCACTTACATTCATCAGACCAAATATGTTAAAGAGCTTCTGAAGAAGTTTAACATGACTGATAGTAAGATGGCAAAAACTCCCATGTATCCAACAAGTACACTTGGCAAGGAAGAGGTAAGTAAGAAAGTAGATCAGAAACTCTACAGAGGTATGATAGGATCTCTTCTCTACTTAACTACTTCTAGACCTGACATTTTGTTTAGTGTATGCTTGTGTGCTAGATTCCAATCAGATCCTAGAGAATCACACTTAACAGCTGTTAAGAGGATTCTAAGGTATCTGAAAGGTACTTCTAGTGTGGGTTTGTATTACAGAAAATCTGATGATTTCAAATTAGTTGGATTTTGTGATGCTGGTTACGCTGGAGACAGAGTGGAAAGAAAGAGTACTTCTGGAAGTTGTCAATTTCTAGGAAGAAACCTAATCTCCTGGTACAACAAGAAGCAACCTACAATTGCACTTTCAACTACAGAGGCAGAATATATTACTGTTGTTGGATGTAGCACGCAGATGCTCTGGATGAAAAGTCAGCTAGAAGACTATCAGATATTTGAAAGTAATATTTCTATATTCTGTGATAATACTTCTGCTATATGTTTGTCTAAAAACCCTATTTTACACTCTAAGGCAAAACATATAGAAATTAAACATCACTTCATCAGAGACTATGTTCAGAAAGGTGTTATAAATTTAGCCTTTGTTGATACAGATCATCAATGGGCAGATATTTTCACAAAACCCCTTGCTGAAGATAGGTTCAAAGATTTTTCTGGGATGCATCCATCACAGAAAATCTACAAATTCTCCAGATTATGTGAATAATGAACAACTCTACTTCATGTACTGTTTGAGTCAGAGTACAAAGGTAGATCTTCCTTACATCCTCTTCATGCATCTGTGGAACCATATCAATGCTTCAAGAGAATCTGTAAAGGATAAGGGACAGAAGATCAGGACGTGGATTCCCTTTGGAAGGTTGATTTCATACATTCTGACAGAGAATGGTCTGGTAATTGCTCTGTATGAAGCTGGAGTTAAAGATGAACTTGAATCCATTGTTGGAAAACCATTGAATGCAAAAAGTCTTTAGAGGCTAAAGATTGTAGATGAACTCACGACTGCACCCAAGAAGCTGAATATTTCTGAAGTTAGTCAGAAGAGGATTCCAGTTAAAGATTTTCCACTTTTTGGTGCTGAAGAACCAAGGGACATTATTGTAAGGTATATTGATGCATGCAAAGCAGATGGAACGCCTATTCCTGCAGATATTCTGATAAGAGCAAGAGAACATATGCCAGATGTGTATAATGAGAACACTCGTAAAAGAAATCAATCAGAGGCAGAAGAAGTTGCTGCTCAGAAGAAGCCAAGAGTTGCTGACAAGCCACAGAAGCAGATCAAGAGAAAAGCTTATGGAGAAGTTCCCTCTGCTCCCACTAAGCGTATAAAGACTAAAGGTACTAAATCATCTGTATCTTCTTTTTCTAAAATTGTTATAAATTCATCAACATTTAGTTCTATGCCTGAACCTCCTCCCACTCAAAATCAAACAATTTCTGCTCCATCTCAAACATCTGATCCACCAAAAATTCCTTCCCCACCAAAATCATCTTATCCTATTTCCACTTCTCCACTAAAAACTTCTGTTATTCCTCAATCTGAACCAACAACAACAACACCAGCAAACCGAATTCCAACACCTCAAACAAAATCAACATAACAACCTACACCACAACAACCAGAAATACAACAACCAGCTGCATCTGAACCCATACAATCTGATCCTGTTGCATCTAAAACAGTTACACCAGAACCTGTTGCACCTGCACAAGTTGTATCTGAACCAGTTGTATCTGAACCACCTCCATCCAAACCTTTTGAGATTCAACAAGAACCATCCAATCCTCCTGAATCAATTTTTCCTGACTCTGAAATTCTGGATGTTCAACCTCTCAAGACCATGTTTGTTGTATCCTCTACATCTTGCACACCAACCACATCCTCTAATTCACCTGAATCTGATATCCATCCTGATTTCATCTCACCCCTTCCCTCAGAACATTTGAATCTAACCAATCAGATCTACCCATTTCTTCTGAAACTACCATTCCTGAACCAAGAACATCTGGATTTGTTTCAGTTGCTTCTGCTAAACCATTTCCATCTGATCCCCTTCCATCTGGACTTGAAATAGAAAACTTTTTTGATCAACAACCTCAATCAGCTTTTGTTCCTTGTCTTGTTAAGGAAAAACAGTATGTGTTTGTTCCCTATTTTGATAATCTAAAAGCTGTCATACCTTCCATTCGCAGAATCAAACCATTCTTTCGTATTATGCCAGCTCAGAAGAAACCAGCTTACCCTAGCCCTCTAATCATTATTCCAGAATTCACCATTCCACCTCCACCTCAACCCAAGCCATTCACCTTGGAAACCCTTCTGAAACCAAAAACTAGGCTGAATGTTGATAATTTATTTGCAAGTTTTATGAAAGAAATAAAGATGCATTTAGGCTCTGTTCAGAAGAGATGCTTGTCCATAATGGATGCAAATAAATCTGATGTATCTGGAATAGCTTCATCAACAAATTCAATACTGTAGCATCAAATCTGAAGAATATATGTTCTGATGATGTGAAGCTCAAATTTGCTGAGACTGCTAAAAGCATGATCTGGAATGTAAAAAGATCTGAACCATTACTTCTTGAAGATGCTCCTTCATCTTCTGAAGTACTTGCTACAGAAGTGACTGCTGAATCTGCTTCTGAAGAAAATCCTCTGGCTCTGACTATTATGGAACATCCCTCTGGATCTGTTGCTCATGACTCAGCATCTCCTATGGAAATTGACTCTGTTCCTGCTTCAGAATATGCCCCACCCTCTTCATCTGAGATCAAGAAAGAGAATCCAGATTTGGAAGATAAGATTGTAGTTTTGGAAGCTGGACAATCTGAGATTAAGTCATGGATGGCCAAGCAAGATCAAAAATCTGAAGACATAGCATAATGGATGTCCAAACAAGATCAGAAGAATGAGAACATGGCTAAGTGGATGACAAAGCAAGAAGAGTCTTCATCTGAGATCACTCACCTGTTGAAGATGATTCTGTCCAAGCAAACCTAGTTTATGTTTTTTTTCTGTATCTGATGTTTATGCACATGTACTTAAATTTATCTGATGTTTGTCTGTTTTGCTCTGAATGAATGAATGACTCACTGTTTTCTCTACATGTTTATCTTTTCTGTATTTCCTTTTATTTGTCTTTTAAAAGTTTTACTTTTTGATTATGACAAAAAAGGGGGAGAAAATGGATCTGACTATTTAAATAAACTCTACCTAAATGAAACTTCAGACATATCAATTTTAACTAACGTGAACTCTTAGTGTTTCAGAACGTTTGATAAATCTGAAAAATTCTTCAAAAGTAACTCTGAGACTCCCAGATCATATTTAACCTATCAGACTCTGACTTTGAAACATTCAAGATCTAATGCTTGGAACATTCAGGCTCTGATTCTGAAAAGAATACTCATGCAAAAAGGGAACTTTCTATTCCTTCTTAGTATTCAATTCAGCGGAGATTCATCATCTCAGGGGGAGTTATAATTATTTCTTTTCAATTGAACAAAATTTCTTATGTTTTTGTCATCATCAAAAAGGGGGAGATTGTTAGAACACAGATTGGTTCTTAATAATATCTCTATGTTTTGATGATAACTCTTATGAAATTTTGTATTAAAGAATTATATACTCTAAAATTTGTTTGAGAATGTTTGCTGCAGATATTAAAGTGAATATCACTCTAGAAGCAAATTAGATCTGAACATGAGAAATATGCAAGGCTCTGAAGCGTCAAAAGCATCTCCTAGAAGATTCTGAACGCTGCCTCCAGAAGATTCTGAGCGCTAGCTACAGAAGAATCTGAAGCAGAAGCCAGAAGTATCTGAAGCATTGTAGAATCCTGTATGAAGAGTTTCAAGCACAGTTATTTCAGAAAACTCTGATAGTACTAATGCTGCCAGTACTGAGGATCTGATTCCAAACTCTGCTCTGAACATTTACACGCTGAAAGCACACTTGCTACAAAGACTCTGATTCAGCAAACTCTGATGAACTTCAGAAGGCTCTGATCAATCAAGGCTCTGATACTTTGCTGAAACTTATTGAAGAAGAATTCAAAGTTATGTCCGTTGGAATGACCAAACGACTCTTTCCTCATTAATGCTAGACACAAGAACACAGACAAAAAGGATTTTTCTATGCATTCTATTTCTAGGAAAGGTCATGTGATGTGAAGACAAAAAGGCTCAGACCTTTTTGGTACACAACCTTTAACGTGAAAGACTTCTTGGACCTCTGTGCCTATAAAAGCAAGACTTCATTCATCTTCTTCAGTTGACGAATTACTTGAAAGAATTCATTACAAGCTCTCATACAATTTATACTCACTTGCTGAATTCAACTCATAGTTCTTAAAATCTTAAGTGTAAAATCACAGTTGTGATAAAGCTTTATTAGAAGCAATTTAAACACTTGTATTATTATTACATTTGATTGTAAAAGAACCTTAAGAAGATCCAGTTAGGATCAGTAGTTCTTGAGAAGACTTTGAACAATTGTTCTTAGTGCTTACTATTGTAATCAGTTGATTAAATAATGGATTAAGTCCTTGTTTGAGAAAGGCAAATCACTCTTGATAGGGTGGACTGGAGTAGTTGAGTTCAACGAACCAGGATAAAAATCCTTGAGTTTTTATTTCTAAGTTTTATCTACATACTTATTCAACCCCCTTTTAAGTATTTTCTCACCTTCACAACAGGTGCGTGGAAGAACATAATGCCTTCTTCAAGCGACCTATAGAGGAAATGAAAACCCATATGAAGCCTCTTTACATCACTGGGAAGGTAGAAAACGTACTGGTGAACAAAATTCTGGTGGATTGTGGCGCAACGGTAAATCTGATGCACACTTCTTACTGAACAAAATTGGCAAATATGACACCGACACCAAGCCACATAATATGGTTCTTTTGAATTACGAAGGAAAAGTTGGCTCTACAATGGGTGTAATACAAGTTGACCTGATAGTTGGGACAATTACTAGACCAATTGTCTTCATGGTGGTAGAAACAAAGGCTAATTATAATCTGCTTTTGAGACGAGAGTGGATACATGGCATTGGTGCAGTGCCATCTTAAATGCATCAATGAATCACCATTTGGAGCCCAGACGACATAGTGGAGAACATCGAAGCTGATCAGGGGTATTTCAAAGCTCCTATAAATCATGTCGATCGAAGACAGTTCGACAGACATCTGGCTAACATTGCCCCTTGTGCCCCAACAGATTTTAAAATTGTCCCAAATGACGAGACGTTCTGCTCATTATACTTACACCCTGTCGATGGTTTTCAATGGGATAAAGAAGTTCCAGGAGAAAGGCTCTCATACCTTGGAAATCCTGCAGTAGACCCCACATGGCGAGGAAGCGAATTCAGTGATAATGATTGAGTTAGAAACATTGAGAAGAATTTCGGCCTATGTGGCTGAAACCAAATTACAAGTGACTTTGGAAGCTGCTAGTAAACATATGGCCGACAGGGCCGGGTTTAATTTTCAACAACAAGGTCTTGGTAAGGACTTTGACCCAGAACCACCTGATAAGGTTCAGGGTGTGGAACGAAGCCAGAGGCTTGATACCATCTATGATGAGGAGCCTCTGGGATTTGAAAAGCATCCGCTGGAAAATGACATTAAGATGTTAGCGCAGGATCCATTAGAAGAAGTCGATCTAGGAGAAGGGGTGACCAGAAGGCCAACATATGTTAGCCTCAATCTTGACCCACAACTTAAGGTCGAAATCATCTAGCTAGTGCAAGAATTTAAAGATTGTTTCACCTGAGACTATGATGAGATGCCTGGTTTGAAGAGAGAATTGGTTGAATACAAATTTCCAATCAAGCTTGGGAAGAAGCCAGTCAAGCAAAATCCAAGGCGGTTTGCCCCAGAAATTCTCTCAAGAATGAAAGAGGAAGTCGAAAACTCCTTTGATGCAAGTTTATCCGCACTGCCAGGCAGGGGATTTTCTAGGCTTTGTGGTCCACAAAAATGGGATCAAGATTAATCAGAACAAAACCAAAGCCATCTTGGAAGCAAAAGCGCCATCGACAAAAAAGAAGGTGCAATCACTACTGGGCAAGATAAACTTATTGAGAAGGTTCATATCGAACCTAAGCGCAAAAACGCATGCCTTTTCACCATTGCTTCAATTCAATAAAGAGGGGTTCGAATTGGGGCAAGGTCAGCAGGAAGCCTTCGATAAGATCAAGGACTACCTGAGCCATCCTCCGATTCTTTCACCACCTTGTAAAAGTAGGAGTATGAGGTTGTACATAGCAGCGTCAGACAAAACTTTAGGGAGCATGTTGGCTCAAAAGGATGAGAATGACGTCAAAAGAGCCATCTACTACCTCAGTAGAGTTATGAATGATGCAGAAACTAGGTATAACATGATAGAAAAATTATGTTTATGCTTGTATTTCTCTTGTACAAAACTGAAGCAATATATAAAACCAGTTGATGTTTATGTTTTGTCTCACTTTGATGTTATCAAACATAAGTTGTCTAAACCTATCTTGCATAGTCGAGTTGGTAAGTGGGCACTAGAACTGACTGAGTATTCTTTAACATATAAGTCTTTAAAGGCAATGAAATGACGAGTGGTAGCAGACTTTATAGTCGACCACTCCATAAATGAAAGAACTTTGAATTACATCGAACTAGAACCTTGGAAATTATACTTCGATGGCTCCAGCCATAAAGAGGGAACAGACATTGGCGTGCTAATTATTTTGCCCAAAAAATTTCCAACAAAATTTAAGTATAAAGTCGAAGGGCTTTGTCCCAACAACGAGGCTAAATATGAGGCCTTAATAGCAGGAGTTGAATTTTGTTAGAATTGGGGGCAACTCGAGTCGAAATAATGGGAGACTCAGAGTTGGTTATAAAGCAAATTACAAAGGAGTACAAGTGTGTTAAGGAAAATCTTATCATGTATTTTGTAATAGCCAACCGACTATTAAAAAAATTTGAAGTGGCAAGCATTCGACATATACCTCGACTGAAGAATCAAGTAGCGAATGATCTAGCTCAGATTGCCTCTGGGTATAAGGTTTCGAAAGAAAGTTTACATGAGGCAATCGAAGCTATAGGTAAATTCGTGTCTGTTGGATTACGTCCATCAGATCTAAAAGCAACAAAGTTTGGATATGCTGATGAGGAAAACTTTGAGATTTTTGCAGTGGATAGTCTGACAGACAAAGGCTTGAGGAAGCCTTTAGTCGAATACTTACGTAATCCAACAGCGTTTATAGAGCGAAAGGTTAAGTATCAAGCTCTGAGTTGTATTCTTCCAAGAAACTAGTTATTTAAAAAGACCCCTGAGGGGATCTTAGTTAAATGCCTTAGTGAATCAGAGGTATATCAGGCCCTTTCTACGGTCCATAGTGGGGCGTGTGGGGCACACCAAGTAGGTCATAAGATGAAATGGCTATTGTTTCGTCAAGGCATGTATTGGCCTACTATGTTAAAAGATTGTATTAAATTCGCTAAGGGTTGCCTGGAATGCCAAGTCCATGCTGGCATACTGTTGCACCCCAAAATTTGCCTAACCTTTTTCTTACTTGGTTTATGTTTCATTGCATTAGCATATCATTGATCTAGCATTTGCATAGCATAGCATTATTCATTTAGTAGGGGATCAAGTGTGGTTTATATCAAGAGGAGTCTATCTAGAGGTCTTATTCAAGCTTGAGAGGTCACCAAAGTCATCAGAAAGTGGGTTGTATTCTTGAGAAGTTGGGATGCTGGTATGTGGTTCATCTCCTAACTGGGGGGCCAATTGAAGACCATCAGGGGGTTGTAAATCCTTGATCATGGATAGGATATGTGGATAGAGCTCATAGAGTGCCTTGAGGGTCATGGTGGAGCTCAGTCAAGTCATTATGCTAAGTGTGAAGAGCCACAGTTGAGGGTGCTGCAATTAGGGTTTCTCTGGTCAACCATAAGTCAATTGTGCAATTGAAGGAGATTAAGCCTATTTCTAAGTCATTGTGCTCATGGAATGTTATGTTGAGGCGCATGATGTGATAGTCCAAGATCAATTCAAGAAGAATTCAAAGTGCGAGGAGTTGCTAAACTAGGGTTCTCAGGGTAAAATCCCCTATTTAGTGCCTGACTTCAAGACCACTTATCTCAAGATACAAGTTTCATCTCAACCTTTGGCCAACATGGAACTTGTAGAGCATGTTCTTAGCTTTAATTTTAGTACTAGAAGTCCTTGATTGGAGTTATAGAACTCAAGTTATGATCCAAACAAGTTACATGTCATTAGATGAATGTGAATTTTGTCTGCAAAAGTCAACCAACTTCTAAGGCACTTTTGACCTAGAAGGATGTTTGGCCAACATGAAAGTTGTAGGTCTTGGTCTTAGCTTTCCAAAATGTACTAGAAGTCTTTCATCTGATTTGTAGAACTCAAGTTATGAGGTTTACAAGTTAGGGGTATTTTGGGAAAGTGAGATTACAGGCCATTTTGGATTATGGGTCATTTTCACTATCTTGTGAGCCTCAAATGAAGTTTTGTCCAATACAAAACTTGCTCAAAATGGGATTTTATGGTCAACCATGTATCCATGAGGCATTGATTTGGCTTAGAACAAGAGTTGGTTTGAAGGAATTTGACAAAAGGCATTTTAAAAGGATTAAAAGAGAAAAAATCTAAAATAAATCACAATGGTTCAAAACTTCACAAGTTTATGCATTTTCTGATTGGAAATAACATTTTAAAGAGATTGGCAATTTTACATTTGGGATTTGAAGCTTAATTCATGGACTTTGCTTAGGTTACTTAAAATTGAAGTAACATAACAAATCTTGACCATAGGATCAAACCAAGCTTGCAATCTAATCCCTTCATTCTCACCAAGGAATTTGCAATGCATTTGAAGCTGGTTGAAGCTAGAAACAGAGAAAACTCATGGCTGCCATGATCACACTTTGGAAGGAAATTTGAATTTTGGATATCCAATATTGGGCTTTCATTGGGCCTAATAACTGTCCAAACATATCATATATAAGTCACAGGTCCATTTCAGATGAGTTTTGGTGGCATTTGGTAAAGAAATCAGTTACAACAGTTAGAATTTGAAGCTCCCAAACTCAAAATCGTGTTTTGGATTCAAGAGCATTTCAAGGCCAATTGTGGATTCAGTTAGCTTCAGTGATCATCAGTGAAGAATTCTGCACTTTCAGGAAGCAAGTTTCACTCTGTAACCACTCCAATTACAAGCTTCAGTTCAGGTTGGTGAATTTCAAAATTGCTCTTGATTTAGGCTGTTGTAGCATGATTTAGACTGTGGTTAAGGCTTAGGGAAGAATGTAGATGGATTTAGGTTCATAATTTTGGAGTTTAGAGACAATTTAGGTCATGATTCAATTTTTGTTTGAGATCGTAACTACCTGATCTTGAGGTGTTAGCATGAATTGAATAGCTCAAGTTGATCCCTGGAAGATGAGGATGAGACCTGTGGCTTTAATTTGGAGTTTGATAATGATCAATGTTTGGTGGATTTTCTGTTCATCTTCGTGTTTCAAGATTCATTGAGAATTGACAAAAATGGAGTGGATATGCATGATTAGGAGTAAAAAACGAGAAGAACCGTACCATTTTTATTCGTTTTGCTGAGGATTTGAGGTTTGTCACTATAGCACCTCGCCGGAGAAGACCACCGGAGGTCTTCTCCGGCCACCGTCCAGTTCCCTCCCAATTGCAGGATTCAAATGAAGACGATGCATGAGAGCCCTTAGATCTAGGTTTTGCACTTGACTTTGTAAGCATATCGTGTGCATGAGATTCATCCTGAGACTTGGACCTTTGACCACAGCCAAACGCAGTCGTTGCATTAATGCGTTGGCACGTGCTGAGACCGTTAGATGGATTGACTAGTCCCCTGATCCAAAGGCTCTAATATTTTCTTGGCTTTTTTATTTCTTTAATTGTTTTTTTTATTTTCTTTAATTGCATTTATCTTCTATAATTCATAATAAATTGAATAATAATCAGAAAAATGTCGAAAAAATATGAGCATGCTCCTAATTAAATTTCTGATTTTTTGATGCCCTTGGATTTTATTTTTGCGCAATTTCCAATTTATTTGTCATTTTTCCATTTTATTGAATTCTTTTAATTTGGCATTTTATCCTTGTTATTTGCTGATTTTTGTATGTTTTTTTGGTATAGATTTAGGACTTGATTTTTTGCTGACTGGTTGTAGACTCATTGGTGAGATTGTAGAATTTTTATCCTATTTTTTAGATAATTCTAACTTCTGTTTTGGAGTAGCTTTTTAGAGGTTTCCCATCTTGAACCTTCATTTGATACTTCTTGGTTTAGAATTTCTTTAGAGACCTTGAGCATTGATTTAGGCCCTGATCCTTTTACCCTAGGTTCCCAAAACATTTAGGATTCCTTAGAAAAACTCATAGGTTTTTAGGAGTTGATTTAGTATTTTAAATAGATTTAATACTTAGGCTATTTTTAGGGTGCTTCTAACATAGTGCTTCCCCTAGTTGAACCTCAATAATGACCATTAGATGATTCTAAGTCTCATATCCTTTTTGATAGAATAGTACTTAGGTAGATACCTCTTTAGAGCCTTTGAATCCTTAGTGTAGGTGCTCCTTAGAAGGTAATCATTGAGGTTCTTTAGAAGTTCAAATTAGGTGGATGATTCTCCCTATAGGGTCAGTTTCCCTCATAATCTTCCTGGCTTAATTAGGATCCTCCTTGTGAGCATGTTTCCTCCTGTGGAGGAATTCTTTGCAATATCATAAACGAGTTGAATCTATGAAAGCTTTCTGAAGAAGTGGAGTTGGTTGAGTGCCTGTGGTAAGTTCCTGTGGACCTTACCTTGCTTCCCATCTTCATTCGCTTAATCTTCTCCAATCTTTCTTAGGGACCTTCTTGGGGTAGCACAGTCCCTCTTGTGGGGGGAATTTTGCACATCTCTTGAAAGAGCCAAACCTCTAGGATTCCCCCAAATCTTTTTTAATTGGTTGAGTTCCTGGGATAAATTCCTGTGGACCTTACCCTGGCCTCCCAACTTTCAATTCCTTTCCCTAGGATAGAAGCCTTGTTTCTTTACTTGTGGAATGAATTCCTTATTTGTCATAAGTCTTTTTCCTCATTCATGATTGAGTGGTGTGTTGCATTAGGATAGTTCATGTTCAGGATAGTTTAAGTGTAGGTGCATGACTGCATTAAGAGGTTGAGTGGGTCTCCCTCTGCTTGATTGCTTTAAGGGTTGAGGTGGTCCTCCCCTTGCTTGAGTGTTGTTTTTCTTTTTCTAATTGATGTATTTGCATATAGAGGTTGAGTTGAGCTCCCTCTGCTTGTCTGTTTTGACTGTTTTATTTGCTTGATTGCTAAGAGGTTGAGTGAGTCTCCCTCTGCTTGTATTGCTGCATTGCATGTGCATCTTTACTGTTTTCTTCTGTTTATCTGTTTAGCTGATGTTTTGTCTGTTTCTATATCTTATTGACATGATCCCCTAGGAGTCTCACTTCCTTTGATGAGGAAGTGATGATTAGAACTTTAGGTTGAAACCTATGCATGTTAACTTCTAGGAGTTCCCTATTTGAAACCTCAACCATAGGATAAATCCTTGGCATGACAACATTAGGACTTGACAGTCTCCCCGTAGAGTTTGTCCTCTTCTTATCTCAAAACAACAGTAAAAAACGTAATAAAGGAAAGCTAGTACAAGCGCGTTATGAGCCTTAAGCTACTTAGGAAATGATAATTGGGAGGTCTCCTCTCAATCATCTTGGGTGTTTAGTATATGTCCTTTGGACGATATGTGACGCATTCGCTCCTAAGTCATAGTCTCTAGTGCTGTACAAACTACAGACCACCATAAAAAATACTTCTTCCATAAAAGACAGAAAACAAACTTCAAACCTTTTGCCCCGTGGGCCCATAACTCAAGGAAAACTTTTTTGAAGAAAAGAGTGTCGTTAACTCCCAGTTCTATCGCAAACGGTAAACGCCTAAGTCTCCAAAGGTCGAGCTGCATACACCAACTGCTATAACCGTTTATTAACCCTACTCGAGTAAAAATTTTGAACCAAACCTGTGGTCTTGTTAGCCCTAACTACGTTTGCTATGATCTTTCACGCCGTGTGAAAGTACGTAGGCACGAGATGCGATATCTCGGCGAGCAACTTTCTCCCCTTTCACCCGTAGTTAGGCGAACTACGTTGCCTCTAATTTCTCATTCCAGACGGGAATACGTAGGCATAGAACTGTTGTGTTCTGCCAAGTCATTTTCTCTTCTTTTGAGCCAGACCTTTTAGCGTAGATAGATAACCGACCCTTCAGATAAACACAACAAGCGTGGATTCCATCGAGTACGATGGACGTGAAGGGTGCTAATACCTTCCCCTTGCGTAACCGACTCCCGAATCTAGACGTGGTTGCGATGACCTTGTCTTATACCTTTTCGTCAGGTTTTTCCGATCGTTTCCTTTCCCTTTTTGTGGGATAAATAACAAAAGGTGGCGACTCTTTTGTTTTGCCGGCACCTTATTTTCGCGGTAGCGACAGCTGGCGACTCTGCTGGGGATCCAACGTCCCTTGTGCGAGTCATTCCTAGCGCTTGCGTGTTTATCTGTTGGGTTTACATTTATTTATCTCATTTTACTTTCTGCATTTTATTTTTCAGTATAATATGATTATTTGTGCTGTTGCGGGAAGGGTGCTCTGATGAGTGATAAGCCAGACCCAGGCTTGAGTATGTACATAGCTTTAGAAGCAGATTAGTGGTGAACCTGTATGTTAGGCATGCACTAGTTCCCACGAAATCTGCGCTCAGACGAGATTCTTTGAGATGATTTCCAGCCCAGTGGGCCGTTGAAAGGATTTCAGATCTAAGGATTATCGACTCTGGGGACCGATCATTTGTGATTCAGCTGAGTGAGGCTGCTTCAAGAGATGATGATCCCACACCTTCCTGGGTATCGTATCATTGTTTCTTGAAAGTCTGTGACGCTGATGAATGCATAAGATGTCGTGCCTTTGTCAGTGGTTAGGTCCATACCTGTGAGCGGGGTCGGGTTATTGCAGGAAACTTTAACCTTCAGACAACCTGGTTTCCTTGGCAATGAATCAATATTGTTGGTATCAGTAGGCCCTTATTATCAGAGTCGTGTTATATTCTCGTCGTAGCAGATTTATGACTTGCCACTTCACAGCACATCACAACACTCTTGATCTCCTGCTGCATTTTGCATTTGCATTTACATTTTCATATTGCATTACATTTAACACGTATCTATGTTGCAGGTGTGCAGTTCCTTCTCGATTCTAGCAATCTTGTCCCTTCTTTGTCCATCATGGAACCCAACTTGAGAAGAACTTTGGCTTACAAGTTTCCTACTCCAGATATTACTACTCTAAGGGGTCTGATTTCTTTGGCTGGTAAGGAAGTGATGAGGGATTTCAGGGGAACCTATGGGAAGCTGCTGAGTGTTGTGTGCAAGCCATATGTGTACGAATTGAACGGACTTCAGACTCTGCTTCAGTTTTATGATCCTCAATTGCGTTGATTCACGTTTCTGAGTTATGTGCTGGCCCCTACTTTGGAAGAGTTTTCTGCCATATTGGAAGTGCCCATTCTTGCTCAGGTACCATTTTGTCCTATCGACCAGGAGCCGGATCTGGCTAGTATTGCTACAGCCTTGCATATAGAGGTTTTTGAATTGAAAGGAAAAATAGCCAGGAGAAACAAAGCTTATGGATTCCCATTACCTTTTCTAGCTGAGAAAGCCCGACACTTCGCCAAGAAGGAATGTTGAGTGGCATTCAAAGCTATTTTGGCATTGTGCATATATGGTATCATGTTATTCCCCAATATCCTGAATTTTGTGGATGTGGACGCTCTTCGTATTTTCGTGTTAAGGAATCCCATCCCTACCTTGCTCGGAGACGTGTATCATTCGGTACACTATAAGAACGAGAATAGAAGAGGCAAAAGTGTGTCCTGTTGTGCTTCACTATTTTACAGATGGTTTGCCACTCATTTACCTAAGGCTGGTTCTTTTATAGAGACTGCAGAGACGAAGGAATGGTCTGAGCGACTGATGAGTTTGTCTGCCGAAGACATTGATTGGTTTGATAGAGATCGCCTAGGGAGTGAAATCATTTACAGCTGTGGGAACTTTCCTAATGTCCCTCTGGTGGGTAGGAAAGGCTGCATCAATTACAATCCGTCTATCGCTATCAGACAGTTCGGGTATGCCTTGAGGGGCCCTCCTAAGGATGAAGAGGTACAGGAATCTCTGTACCTCACTGGCGCATTGGAAGGAGATGATTTAGCCAGATTTGAACATTCCTGGAACAATGTTCACCGAAAAGGAAAGACCTCATTGGGGAAAAGCAATAGTCAGGCTTATCCTCCTTATGTGGACTGGATTCATAACAGAGTAGAAAAAGTGTTGAAGCCTTTTCCTCCTGTCAAGCAGGACTGCCATTCAGAGCCTACCATGATCGAAATCCAGAAGTATAATCAGCTTCAAGCTAAGAATGAAGAACTAATCAAAGCCAACGAAGAACTGGAAAACGAGATCGCTCAACTCCGAAGAGAAAAGAATGAAGCCGTACACACCTGCAAGAAGCAGACAAAATTAATCAACCACTTGGGCGCTAATTTGACCAAGGAGACTGATTCTAGAGAGCGTCTTGGGTTGGACCTGAAGGCAGTGCACGGGGTATTGACCACCAAGAAGCAAGATCTGGATAGGGTGTACCTGAAGATGTCCAAGTATGAGAAATTGTGGAACAATACTTTGACTAGCCACAAAGAGTGGGAAGAAAAGCTGAAGCAACAGATAACCCATTTGGAAGCTTAGAGTGAGGTCAAAGACAAGAAGATAGAGGTTGAAGCCTCAATTCGACGAGACGTCTAGTATAGGTTGGTTGAGACCAAAGCGAACTTACTGGATTATCAACTCAGGGCTGATGCTAAGAGGAGTAGAGTGGAGAACCGTTCTGAAGAAGGCATCTATCGGAGCATTGTCGAGGACCTCCCAGGTACCATCAGGCAGAGGGATTTGTTAATCTAGGGTTTGCTCACTCAGCATGACCATCCCACTGCGAAGAAGTTACTAGAGGATTTCCGTGCCTGTAGCCGCACTTGATCTTTGTATTTCTTTGTACCTTTTATGCATTGATATGCTGATCACCACCAGGCTTGTTGGTTGGGGTCACACTTGTTGCCTCAGTTGTATTTTAGTTACTGTTGTACGCTACCCACGTGGGTTTTTTTTCATATGTATATGAGGGTTTCTTTCCATGATTGGAAGGTAGACTTTATTTCTCTTGGAGCTATAATCGAGGGGGACTTCCTCCTAATGCATGGATACGTGTTTGCATTTACATGAATCATTTGCATAACAGGTATCTTGAGATGTTTCCTAACCCTCTGCTGATGCAGGTTATTTCAGGATTGCCAATTAGCAAATTCATCGTTACTCTACAAGAAGTAATTGCGAGAAAGCCATGGATCAAATGCAATCTGAGATGCAGGAGATGCGCGACAGGATGGCGCAATTCATGCAAGTCATGGAAACTGTGGCCAAGGGCCAAGAACAGCTTCAGACTCTGGTGCAGCCTCTGATTGCACGGGTTGACGGGCATGGTGTGCTGCATGGTGGGGTTTCTACTAATCCTTCTCAAGTCGGAACTCCTCGAGCGGGTGATACTGTACCGATAGTCGTTCTCAATACTACTGAGAACAGTAATGGGGCTGGGAATGGGAATGTAGCTGGTAATGGTAACGGACATGTGGAAACCAACAGAAATGTTGGAGCTGGAAATGTTGGTTTTAATGTTGGAGCTGGAAATGCTGGTTTTGGTGTTGGTGCTGGAGACACTAGTGTAGGTATTGGTGGTGTCAATGTAGGCTATGGCAATCAGGGCTTCGGCAATGCAGGTTTTGGCAACGCAAGCAACAACAGTGTTGGGATGGGTGCCTACAATGCTGGTTTTGGGCCGGGTGTTGCTAATCAGGGCTTTGGTAATGTGGGGTATGGTCCCAGGTATTATCAAACTGGATTTGGTCCTAATGCCGCTTACGCTGGGTATGATAATGAGGATTCTCATTGGGGTGAGGATCGTCAAGAAGATGCTTTCCCTCCGCTGGGCAGGTGTTTCGAGGCGCCCACAGAAAATGACCGAAGGTTCAAGCTGTTGGAGGAACAAGTGAGAGGTCTGGCCAATCAGAATTCCATGGGGTTAGACATGGCTAATATGGGGTTGTTTTCTGGCTTGAGGGTGCCGCTCAAGTTCAAAGCACCTACTTTCAACAAATATAAGGGGGATACTTGCCCAAGAGTTCATGTACGATCTTATTATCGGAGAATGTCTGCTTATTTGAGTGACAAAAAGATTCTGATGCATTTTTTCCAGGATAGCTTGTCTGGACCGTCACTCGAATGGTATATGGGGTTAGAGCCCACTCAGATCGGTAGCTGGAAAGAGTTGGTGGAAGCCTTTGGAAAGCATTATCAGTATAACAGCGACCTTGCTCCAAATAGGGTCCAACTTCAAAATCTTTCTCAAAATAACGGCGAGAGTTTTAAAGAGTATGCCCAGAGGTGGCGCGAGCTTGCGGCTAGGGTGCAGCCACCCATGGTAGAGCGGGAGTTGATGGATCTCTTTGTGGGCACTTCCTCTGGTATGTATTATGACAAGCTTCTCGGTTGTACGATGAGTAGTTTTCTGATATGATACTCCTGGGGGAGCGTATAGAAAACGGTATTAAGATCGGAAAGATTCAAGCAGGAGAATCAACCTCAGCTGGAGGTGGTAAAAAGGTTTTTAGAAATAAGAAGCAGGGAGACACTAATTTGGTATATAGTGCTCAGAGAAGGGATAGAAGTCAGAATTATCGCAGGCAGCAGATTGCTAGTGTGACAATTCCTGTACCTCAACAGCAACAACAACAACAGCCGCAGTAGCAACAGAGACAACAGAATTCTGCGCCGCAAAGGTTCCAAGGCCGGGATAGGGCCGTGAAAAGAGTATTTGATGTGCCTCTAGTACCGTAGGCTCAACTTCTCCCAACTTTATTGCAACTGCATCTTGTTGAGAAAAGGACGTTAGCTCCGCCGAAGGGCACGCCTCCTTTTGGTTATGATGCCAATGCACATTGTGAATTCCATTCCGGGGCACCCGGTCACAGCATAGAGAATTGTCATGCATTCAAGCACAAAGTGCAGGACTTGATAGATAGTAAGGCTATAAACTTTGATCAAGGTGCACCTAATATCGAGAAAAATCTGATGCCGCCTCACGGATCTGCAAAGGTGGGTGCTATCTTGGAAGATATCAGTCTGAATTTGATCATGAACGTAGATGAACTGAAGACGCTTTTGGGCCATGTAAAGAGCAGGTTGCTGAAGGGGGGAGTATTCCCTGGTTGTGACGCAGACTGTGTTGACTGTTCAGCCTGGCCTGAGGGTTGTGATAGTTTAAGAAGAGGTATTCAAGGTCTGATTGATGAAGGAATGCTGCAATTCGACCGTACTGCTGAAGAGAAACCTGTTGAGGCAATAACTGAAAAGCAGGGCGAAGTTGTAACAGTTACGATCCCGTTTAATACCGTCACGATATCGACGCCTCCCAAGCGGCCGACCATCACCATAACCAAGGTTGGACCCATTCCATATGAAAGCACTAAAGCCGTCCCTTGGAACTATGGGGTAGAGGCCTACTGCAATGGAGAAAAGATTAACCTGGAGAGCCCGCCGGTAGGGTCAGTTGATAACCTTGTGGGAGCGAGGGGCATAACCCACAGTGGTAGAATTTTCGCGGCACCCGATCTAGAGGCTGAGAGAATCGCCAAAGGGAAGGGTAAGGTCAATGAGGGAGGATCTTCTCAAGAGAAGGAAAAAGAGGCTTTGACTAAGGATGTGGAAGAATTTATGAGACTAATCTGGAAGAGTGATTATAAAATTCTTGATCATCTGCAGCAGACGCCTTCCGAAATCTTGATTTTGTCATTGTTGCTTTGTTCCGAGGCTCATCGGAACGCTTTGCTGAAAGCTCTTGACACTGCTTATGTACCCTAGGAGATATCCGTCAATCAGCTCGAAGGAGTGATTGCGCACGTGAACGCAGGGCATGGCCTTGGATTTACAGATTTTAATTTAACTCCCAGGGGCCGCAACCCCAATAGTGCATTGCATATCTCAGTCGAGTGTCGGGGCACTGTTATGTCTCATGCCCTCGTTGACACTGGTTTGTCCTTGAATGTGTTGCCCAAGAAGGCACTTTTGAAGCTGGATACCCGAGGCATAATATGCACGCCAAGTGACTTGGTGGTGAGAGCTTTTGACGGGACTAGAAGGTCCGTGTTTGGGGAATTGACTTTACCAATCCAGGTCGGTCCAAAGGTGTTTGATATTGTGTTATACATTATGGATATTCAGCCAGCTTATAGTTGTTTGCTTGGACGACCTTGGATTCACTCTGCAGGGGCTGTAACATCTACGTTGCACCAAAAGCTCAAGTATATGGTCGGTGGTAGCATTGTCACCGTGTGTGGGGAAGAAGATATCTTGGTAAGTCACCTATCGTTGTTCAAATATGTCGAAGTGGATGGTGAGATCCACGAGACATTGTGCCAAGCTTTTGAAGGGGTGCAGATCAAGGACAAATCTCCTGTCATAAGCAAAGGGCCAGATGTGGCTATGTCTTCATACAGAGAAGCCCAAGCGGTAGTTCAGGCTGGGGAGACTAAAGGTTGGGGTCAAGTTCTGGAGATTCCTATTAACCAGGACAAGTTTGGCTTGGGATATCGCCCGTCATCGTCATCTTCATCACAGAGTGCGCTGTTGCACCCCAAAATTTGCCCAACACTTCTTTACCTAGCTTATGTTTCATTTCATTCACATTAGCATTATCATTTGCATTTCATTGACATGTGCGCAGGAGATCAAGAGGTATGATTACCAATCAAGAGCTACAGAAGACCTTGAAGCTAGCTAAGAAGCTTATTCAAGTGTTCAAGGGTTGATATCCTTGTCAGAGAAGTCAAAAGATCCTCAGAGAGAGTGATTGAAGCCAAGTGTGTAGGTCTCCTAACTTGAAAGTTGTGGAAAGCCATCAGATGATTCTGAAGCCATGAAGTTAGACTTGAGGTCTTGAAAGATCTCATGAGAAGTGTTGAAGATCACTTTGAGGCCTAGACAGGTCATTGTGCAGGAATAAGAAGCCTCAGCCATTAGTGGTGCAGCTAGGGTTTAACTGGGTCAACCCTAAGTCAACTGAAGACTTGGAGGAAGTTGAAACCTAATCCAAGAGCCATGTGATCATGGATTGATGTATTGAGATGCTATAAGGATTATTCCAAGGTCAACTCATCATGATTTAAGAGTTTGAGAAGTTTCAAGCTAGGGTTTCTAAGGCTTGACAGTGTAAAATCCCTTAGTTTGACCCCTATCTTTAAGGCAGTTTAGCTCAAGATGTGATTGTCATCTCATCATACCCCCAACATGAATGTTGTATAGCATGATCTTAGCTTTAATTTGAGTGCTAGAAGTCCTTGATAGGATTTGTAGAACTTAAGTTATGACTTTGACAAGTTACAGGTCATCTGAGGTATGTGAATTTGGAGCTTGAAAGTTGTCCAACTTGTATGAAACGTTTGCCCTAGAAGGATGATTCCTATGAACTTTTGGTAAACATGAATGTTGTTTCTTATCCTCTTAGCTTTCTAGAAAGTACTAGAAGTCCTTGATAGGATTTGTAGAACTCAAGTTATGGCTTTGACAAGTCAAGGGTATTTTGGTTATTTGGAGATTATAGGTCATTTCAATCATAAGGCCATAACTCCTATTTGCAAGCTTCAAATGAGAAGATGTTCAACATCAAACTTGTTCAAAATGGTTTTTTAAGGCTAGCCAAGAGGTCATGAGAGCTTGGAATAGATTTCTTCACAAAATCATAAAAATGACCAAAAATAAGGGTGAATTTCAAATGAACCAAAGATGGAAATTGGGATTTTTGATCTACATGTCCAAACCAAGGCATGTAATATACCATTTTGATTTTAAAACATATTTTAAGAACATTGGTATTGCCACAATTTTGACTTGAGGGTTAATTTAGGGACTTGCTTTGAAAAGTGGTTACTTACATCTTAAGTAACAATTGCCAAACCAAAATTCAAGGCATAACCAAGGCTCCTTTCAATCCAAACACATCCAAAATACCATTAGGAGAGAAATTGGAAGAGAATGAGGGTGAATACAAGCTGCCAACATGAGCTGTTATGAACACATAATGAGATTGAACTTTCCATGACATGAGATATTGAATTTCTCATTAGAGGGATCTAGAACTTTCTAGATCATCCATACATGTTCTATATATGATGTAGAAGGGGTTCAGAGTGAAGGTTGGTGATAATTGAAGGAGAGAATAGAGATTGAGATTGAAAATTTCTTGCTTGTAACTGAATTCGGTTACACTATTTTCTTCACTTTCCATCCATTTTCTTGAGTGCAATCACTTCCATGGATGCTAGTAATTGATTCCAGATCATAATCAAGGCAAATTCGTGGCTGAATAGTGTTCTTGCTCTCAGATTTTTTCCACCTGCAACTCAAATTCGGTTTCCATAATCCAAGCATCCTCAAGTGTTCCTTTTGCATACAGAAGCTTTGAATTGATTCATTGAAGGAATCTGGAGCATTTGAAAGCTTGGTTTGAAGGTTTAATACCTCTGTGCACACGAAATTCTCAGGTTAGTAACTTTCAATCTCCAGCTTAATTTAAGTGTAATTAGCAAGGTATGTTAGGTTAGATTGATTATAGGTGATTAGAGGAAGGTTTTTGGATCATCAATTTGAGAGTTAGTGACCAATTAGGGTTGTTACCATTTTCGGTTGAGATTTTGTTCTTGCGAATCTTGAACCTTTAGGATGATTAAGTGGTATAGGAAGATTCCTTGTGAGATTTGCGCCAAGTTTCGTGTAGAGACCATTTGCAATGGAGGATCCTAGAGAGAGTTAGGGTTGGGAGTGACGACCGGAGCACCACCGGCGACGGCCATGGCTGCGCGCGTGTTTCAGGAATTCAAATGGAGAAGATGACTTGAAAGCCATCAGATCGTGGGTGGACTTTGACTGAAGGCATGGTCCAACGGCCACGAGTAGCTCTCATTTTGAGAAGGATTCTGAACTTTTATCATACGCTGCGTTTCATTAAGTTGGTGGTAATGGGCTTAAGTGAGAATTGATAACCACACCCCTTTTTGGGCCCAACCCTAAATTGAACTGATTTCTTATGCTACCTGCACCGCGCGTTTCTCATTTTATTCTGATTTTCACTTTATTTTTCATTTTATTCATGGTTATTGATTAATTCATAAAAAATGGAAAAATAACTCAATTAATCCCATTCTTTTTGTCATGGATTCATGATTGAATCTAGTATATTTTAGATAAAAAATATTAATATTCCATGCATTTTCTGATTTTATGGGATTTTTTACATTTTAATTGACATTAAAATAATCATGTTTGGTGCTTGATTTTGTTGAATTTGGTTTGATCATGTGATGATGATTTTGACCTTGATTTTTTGTGTGTAGCTAGAATAGATATGCATGCTCCCCATAGATTTTTCTCAAATTTTTGTGATGAATGTAAGTGGAGTTCAAGGTTGAAACTTTAGAAGCTCCATTTTTAGGGTTTATGGTTGTTACCTTGTGATTTAGGTTTTATTTTTAGAACCTGGTGGATGATTCAACCTCTGATTTCTGTATGGTAGATTCATGATTGAATTAGGGTCCCTTAAGAATTTTTGTAGGAATTTTCAATGTAGTTTACTATTTTTGTTTGATTTTAGTTTAGATGCTAACTTTGGATGATTCTAATGCACTAATTCAACTAGAATGACTTCTTTAGTTCCCTTAGATTAGGGTTTTGCTTTGCTTGCTCTTGGTTGATGTTGAAGGTAAGCTTGGGCTACCATGGATTGCTTGAAGAGGCTTGGATGTGAGGATCTTCCCTTCTTTTGGTGTAGAATTGAGTAGGTGTTAAGATTAGGGTTTGTAGGCAGAGCTTCTAGATAGATTTTCTTCCTTCATAAACATGGAAGATGTTGATCACTTCCATTCTTCCCTATGATGTAAGGTCCCCTTGTAAAAGCCCCATCCTTCCTTTGGTAGGATGTGTGGTTCTTTACAAGTTGGTAGAACCTTTGAGGGTCCCTTTCTCTGATGATAGGATGCTTAGTGGTGACCTTTGGTCTTCACTCTGCTGTCAATCATCCAAACTTTGCTCATGTTAAATGAATCTTTCTCCCTTGCTAGAGGATGGAGTTCCTTGTTAGAAGATTGAAGATGCTAGAAGTTGCCACTTCTTTGTATTTGAAGACTGCCATTGAAGTTGAAGCTTGAAGATCAGGAAGAGCAAGTTGATACTTGCAAGGAGGGGAGAGCTGAAGCTTGAAGGTCAAGAAGAATAAGTTGACATTTATGAAGAAGATCAAATTGAGATTGAAAGAAGAGCTGAAGATTGAGGAAACAAGTTGATACTTGGGGTTGATGCATTGAGAGCCTGAAGGAACAAGTTGATACTTGCAATTGGGATTGAAGCCTGAAGGTGGAGTTTACCAAAAAGCTGAAGCTTGAGGAAGAAGAAAGAATGAATTGACACTTGTGTTTGATGCATGGAAAGCTTGAAGAAGCAAGTTGACACTTGCCATTGAAGATGGTAGCCTTGAAGAGCAGTGGAGGACTGATGACTGGACTGCTGTTAGAAGGTTTTGTTGTAGGAAGCTGTTGATTTGCTTTCTTTCCTGTCTGTTTGCTTGCTGTGCAACTGTATTGATGTGACTTGCTTGATTTGCTTGATGCATTAGAATAAGCTCATATGTTGAGTGATTTAAGCTAGGAGCATGATTGCACTAGAGGTTGAGTTGCTCCCTCTGCTTGTATTTTTACTGTATGGCTTCGCTTGCGGGTATTCGGTAGAGCCCAGCTCCCTTGCCTATGTGGTTTATGTTTTGCTTGATAGCATTTTGTTTTCTGTATGATTGCAGTTATTCATATCTGGCTTGAGGTTGAGATGAGCTTGTGGAGGCTGATGCCCCACACACATTTCCTCCCTCACTTGCATTGCATGCACTTTACAGTCGTTTACTGTTTACTGTTTAAGCTGATGCTTTATCTGTTTCTGTTCATCATTGACATGATCCCCTAGGAATCTCACTTCCTTTGACAAGGAAGTAATGATTAGAACTTTAGGTTGAAACCTATGCATGATAACTTCTAGGAGTTCCCTGTTTCAAACCTCAACCATAGGATGAATCCTTGGCATGACAACAGTAGGACTTGATAGTCTCCCCTTAGCTAAACATGTTCGTTCTCTCTTCTCATCTCAAAACAAATTAAAATACAGTAATAAAGCTTAGCTGACGTCGTACGTTACGAGCCTTAAGCTATCTAAGAAAGGATTGTTGAAGGGTCACTCTTCAACAGTCTAGATATTTAGTATGGTACCCTTGGAGTGACATGCGACGCGTTCACTCTCAGATCATAGTCTCTAGTGCGATATTGGTTGCAAACATCCATAAAAAAACAGTTCTTTCGTAAAAGACAGAAAACAAACTTCAAACCTTTTTGCCCCGTGGGCCCATAATTTAAAGGAAGCTTTTCTGAAGACAAGAGTGTCGTTAACTCCCAGTTCTACCGCAAACGGTAACGCCTAAGTCTCCAAGGGTCGAGCTACGTACACCAAACTGCTGGAACTGTTTGTTAACCCTACTCGATAAAACAGATGAATCTGAACACCCGTAATCCGTATTATCCCGAACTACGTAAGCTCTGATCTCTCATACCTGTTGAGAGTACGTAGGCACAATACTGACGTATTGGCGAGCCACCTTCCCCGTAACCCGTAGTTAGTCAAACTACGTTGACTCTGATTTCTCATTCTCTGATGAGAATACGTAGGCATAAAGTGTGACGCTTTGCCGAGTCATTTTTCTTTTCCTTTTTTTAAGCCAGCCTTGATAGGTAGATAGATAAAACCAACCCGTCAGATAAACACAACAAGCATGGATCCCATCGAGTACGATGGACGTGAGGGGTGCTAATACCTTCCCCTTGCGTAACCGACTCCCGAAACTAGACAACGGTTGCGATGACCTTGTCTTATACCCTTTCGTCAGGTTTTTCTGATCGTTTCCTTTCCCGCTCTGAGGGATAAATAACGAAAGGTGGTGACTCTTCTGTTTTGCCGGCACCTTATTTTCGCGGTAGCGACAGCTGGCGACTCTGCTGGGGACTTGATAGTTTCCTGGGATCCAACGTCCCTTATGCGAGTCAGTTTGGGGATCCAACGTCCCCTGCGAGAGTCAATCCTAGCGCTTGTATGATTACTTGTTGGGTTGTGTTTATTTATCGCATTTTATTTCCCGCATCTTTATTTTCAGTATGATATGATTATCTGTGCTGTTGTGGGAGGGGCATTCTGATGAGTGAGAAGCCAGACCCAGGCTTGAGTGTACCTAGCATTAGTTGTGGAAATTAGTGGGTGCGTGCTTGCTTTGCAGGAACTAGTGTCTCATGAAATCCACGCTCAGACGAGGTTCTCCCGGTTGACTTCTTTTTCAACCCTTTGGGTTGAGGGGGTTGTTGGTTTGGAGGATTGTCGACTCTGGGGACCGATCATTTGGGATTTAGCTGAGTTAGGCCGCTTCAGGAGATGGTGATGCCACACCTTCTGGGTATCGTATCACCCCTCTTGAATTTCTGTGACGCTGATGACCGCATAGGATGCCGAACTTGTGTCAGTATAGGTTCATACCTGTGAGCAGGGTTGGGTTTGTTGCAGGAAGCCTTAACCTTCAGACTACCTGGTTTTCTTGATAGTGAATCAGTTTTGTTGGTATAAGAGGTTCTCATCATCAGATGTATATGTGTTCTTGACAGAGCAGAGTTATGGGCCTGTATCAGAGGTCCTTATCTTCAGAGATGTTTGTTCTTGATAGAGCAGATTTATGGTCCTGTATCAGAGGGCCTCATTATCAGATGTATATGTGTTCTTGATAGAGCATATTTATGGTCCTGTATCAGAGGTCCTTATTATCAGATGTGTGTTTGTTCTTGGCAGAACAGATTTATGGTCCGATACCAGGGTTTTCTTCTTATCAGAGATAGTGGTTGTTCTTGACAGAGCAGTGTTGTGGTTTTGTTGATACAGAACCTTCATATCTTCAACAGCACAGTCGTCTTGATCTCCTGCTGCATGATTGCATTTTACATCGCTTTGCATACTCATTTGCATTTCATTAACGTGTGTCTGTGTTGCAGGTACCGTTTCCCCCCGATTCAGGATTTCTTGCCTTCTATTGTGCTACTATGGGTTCTCTGAGGAAGACTGTGGCTTACAAGCTCCCCACTCCTGATGTTGTTCAGCTGACTGGTTTGATTGCTTTGGCAGATGATTCTGTGAGAGATGAATTCAGAAAGTCTTACGGTAAACTGCTCAGTTTGGTTCGTAAACCCTCTGTGTTTGAGTTGAATGGGTTGCACGCCTTGCTGCAATTCTATGATCCTCCGTTGAGATGCTTCACTTTCCAGGACTTTATTCTTGCACCCACACTAGAGGAGTATGTTGATTTGTGAGGTGTGCCTATCAAGAGTCAGATGCCCTTTGTTCATATGGATGTCGAGCCTGACCTGGCTAGTCTAGCCCCCTCACTTCATCTGGATGCCTCCGAGTTGATATTGTCTAGTTGGAACAGGGTTCCCGGTTTCTCCTTGCAGTTCTTGGTGGGAAAGGCTCAGCAGTGTCCCAAAGACGGATGTTGGGTCGTGTTCAACGCCATTCTCGCTCTGTGCATATATGGCATCATCCTGTTCCCCAATATGCCCGACTTTATAGACTTCGACGCCTTTCACATCTTTGCATCAGGGAATCCAGTCCCTACCTTGATTGGAGATGTTTACTATTCCGTCCACTACAAAAACGAGAACAGAAGGGGTAAGAACGTCTCGTGCTATGTGTCTTTGCTCTATAGATGGCTTGATAGTCACCTACCTGTAACACGGTGGGAGAACTGACTTTAAACAATGTTGCGGATAGCAAGAGTCGCCACCGACTTTTATTTTATCCATAAGGAAAGGTTATAAAAGAACAGGAAAGACCTTAGAGAATATTTTGGGTCCGGGGGGTAGGTTATGAAAAGGGAAGGTGTTAGCACCCTTTTCATCCATGGTTATCCATGGGCTCTTAGGTACTTAAGCTCACTTTTGAATTGTTTTGAAAGTGTAGTGTGTGAATAGAAAATTTTCAGAATAGTTAATAAATAATCCATGTAAGGATGTGTTAAGAACTTGTTTGAAAACTTGTTGAAAATTTGTTTAAGTGTGAAACAGTTTTGAAGTGAGCAAGCACCTAGGAGTAACCTACCCTAATGTTTAAAGGTCTTTCTTATTCTTCATTCTTTCCTTTAGTAAGACTATCCCTACTATAATGGAGTAGGTAGTCCTTACTTTGGATGTTAAGGGATATGTGAGGGACAATTTGACTTTGAAGGCCATTGTGAGATGTAATAAGCACATATAAGGGACCATCATCATTTTTCGAAAGGGACTCGATTCGTAAAGGCAACCATAAGGGACTTTGATGATTTTTCTATTTGAGGGACTTGCTTTATACACCCCACTTAACCATTATTCGTAGGCAACTTGAGGGATATCCTTAGGAAGTGAGACGGCGATTAAAATCGACTTACGTGTGTGACGTGTTTATTTTAATTATCTTTATTTAAAAGTGATCTAAATTTATTTTAATATTACATACAGGTTGTTACACTCCCTAATTACTAACCATAATAATAATTAAATAATTAAACAACTTTACATCCAAGAAAACAATTACAAAATAATAAGCAAAATAATTAAATAGCAAAGATAAATAAAATATAAATAAGCAATAATAAATAATAAAGGGGGTTAATTCTAAGTTTACTCGGCAAGACATCGCATCTTGTGCCTACGTATCCTTACGGGAGTGGAATCAGAGTAATCGTAGTTCCCCTCAAAAGGGAGGTTGGAGACTTCTTGACTGTGGTCAAGGTCTCAAGGGGATTAAACGCATCTTAAGGACACGCTTACATGGAGTGTAGAAACTCCAAATCTCTACGTTGAATTGTTAAGTTGTAATTAGGGTTAAATTAGGGATTCCACGGCGGGAAACCCTAAAATGAGCGCGACGGCTCTTTGACCTAATGCTAGGGGTAAAATTGTAATTTTGCCTGCGGCGAGGCATTTGTGAAAATTTAGGGTTGAAAAGGTGTAAGGGTTGAAGGTGAGGACTATTGACACGGCGGTCAAAAGCTAGACCTAATTCCTTCGGCAGTGCGTAGTGTGACAGAAATAATGGTAAACGCGTGAGATAATTGAATTGCAAACAGAGAGATAATGTCATAATTTAAACCATGCAAGCAGAAATTTAAAGGCAGAATTTAAAGAGCGATTGTTAAGTTCGCGAGGTTACATGAGAGGAGCAGATACAATATGATAATGAAATTTGAATTGAACAATAATAAAATAAAATAAATAACGGTTCTAGTTATTATAAAAAAAAAGATTTTAGTTATTATTTTAAATTTATCTAAAAAAAAGTTTTTCTTAAAAATAATAGGTTTTCATATTAATTTGGAAAAGATGTTAATGTTATTTATTTTAAAAAACAGATTTTTATATTATAACAAGTTTTAATAAATTAATGATAATAATAATAATAATAATGGTAATAATAATGATAATAATGATAATAATAATAAATAATGATAATAATAATACTAATAATAATAATAATAATAATAATAATAATAATAATAATAATAATAATAATAATAATAATAAAGCAATAATGAATTTTAAATGTGCCAAATAACCCAACAATGTTGCTAACGCAGAAATGCGCTCATCGCAACCAGATCTAAATCGGACGAAACAAAATTTATCGCAAAGAAAAAGAAATTAAGCAAAAAATAGTATTATTGCTCACACAAAAATGCGATCATCGCAACCAGATCGAACTAACACAAATGTCACGCGTCATGCACACAAATGTGCAAACATCGTATCGACATAATTCGATCAAAAATTATTCTTATATATATATATATATATATATATATATATATATATATATATATATATATATATATATATATATATATATATATATATATATAAACTCTAACAATTTAAAAATTATATATATAAACGTAACAGTAATAGATGAAGAAAAAGAAATAACGGTAATAGATGAAGAAAAAGAAATAACGGTAAAGATGAAGAAAAATAAACAACAGTAATAGATGAAGGAAAAGAAATAACGGTAAACGATGAAGAAAAAGAAACAATAGTAATGGATGAAGAAGAAAACTAAATAACGGCAAACGGCACTCACTCCTCTTAGGTTTTTTTCATTCTCCCCCCTTTTCCAACAAGGCAACACATGTATATATAGGGAACAAATTAGGGTTAACACCAAATTGTCAATAATGTCCCTAAAGCCCATTTTAAAGCCCAAACTAAATAATTAGTTAAGAAAAAATAAAATTTAAATAATTTAAAATAATTAAAATAAACTTAAAATAAAAACTAATAATCCTATTGATTCCTAAAATCAAAAATATTATAAAAAGAACAAAATTTTTTTCAATATTTTTTATTTTATGATTTTTTGGATATTTTTATGAATAATTTAGAAAAAAGTGAAAAAAATAATATTTTAAAAAATGATTTAATTAAAATACGAAAATAATAATTAAATAATAATAAAAAAACTATTTTTGTTATTTTTTTAATGAAAGATAGAAAAATTTAGAGTAAAAATAATAAAAAACAAAAAAAAGTGACAAAGGTGAGATTCGAACTCTCAACCTCTCACACTCATAACTCCTTACACATGTCCTCCTGCCAATTGTGCCATTTTTACTTTTTAGAAAAAAAATGCATGCCATATGATATTTACCTGCAAAAAGTCAAACAACTACACAAATTTGTTAGTAATTGATTAAATGCAATAAAAATGCAATGAAATGCGACGACAAATCTTAGGGCAAAATTTGGGGTATTACAATTATTATGATAATATTTCTCACCCAACCTCTCTTTGATGTTGGCAAAAAAAATCATGAAGTTTGACTTTGGTTTGACCACAGTTGACCTCAGTTTGACTTTTTAACTGCATTGACTGCTTTTGACTTATCTGATCATCTGACTGAGCAAACTTTTGAGAAAAGTCTTGAAACTTGACATGGGGGTTCTTATACACATATAAGATGTTATGAAGCTCACTTGAAGTCTTGGAAGTCCATTTAGCCTGATTAAAGTCAAAACCCTAGTTTTGGATGCACTGCTTAGGAGGTGCATTGTCTGAGGGAATTGTCAACTCTTCTGACCAATTGTGAATTTTGTGAACCTTGTGAACCTTCTTGGAACACAAAGTCTTGTATTGTGAGGGCAAATTTTGGGGTGCAACAGCTGCCCCTGTTCAATTTTCTGAAACCTGAGGGGTTAGATTGGTATATTTGCCAGTCGTAACCTGGAAGGTTGAAGGGGATTGAACACAAAAGCCCAAAAATTTGCACTCACCAGTGCATGGAGTGATATTGATGGTTGGTTGAACATGATTGAGTGGGCTTAAAGATGCCACTAGGGGAAAGTTCTTCAGTAGTATAATGAGAACTGTCAGGAGTCTGGAGTAATACTGATGTAACAGCACGTCTTCATGAGGATAGAGCAATCAATAATGATAACCCTAAAGCAGTCTTGAAGTGATAAATCTGACCTCAGGAGGATAGAGCAATCAATAGCTCTAAAGCAGTCTTGAAGTAATAATGGCTTCAGGAGGATAGAGCAATCAATAGCTCTAAAGCAGTCTTGAAGTAATAGAATGGCTTCAGGAGGATAGAGCAATCAACAGCTCTAAAGCAGTCTTGAAATAATAATGTGATATGTCTTCAGGAGGATAGAGCAATCAATAGCTCTAAAGCAGTCTTGAAGTGATGATTTCAGGAGGATAGAGCAATGGATAGCTCTAAAGCAGTCTTGAAATAATAATGTAATTTCAGGAGGATAGAGCAATGGATAACTCTAAAGCAGTCTTGAAATAATTAGATGGCTTCAGGAGGATAGAGCAATGAATAGCTCTAAAGCAGTCTTGAAGTAGTAATATGACCTCATGAGGATAGAGCAATGAATATCTCTAAAGCGGTCTTGAAGTAATAGGATGATTTCAGGAGGATAGAGCAATCAGTAACTCTAAAGCAGTCTTGAAGTCATGAGAGGCTATCAGGAGGATAAAATAACCCTGAGGTTACAATAAAGCAGTCCCAAAGTAATAAGAAGCTCATCAGGAGGATAAAGTAACCCTGAGGTTACAATAAAGCAGTCCCAAAGATCATAAGCTTGTTTGTTGGATAATTAACCTGAAAACAAGGTAGCATTCTGTATAACAACATTAGTTTATGCTTTATGTATGCATGTATGACATGATGCACTTAGGTAATGTACTATAGACATATATGTTATGGTATGATGTAAATGATGTATGTATGCTATGACACTGCTGGAAGTGTCTGGATATCCTTGTATAACAACTGCTGGCCAAGGAAAATAAATCCCGATTCGTTGTTGAAGAATATATAACCCTCCGTCTGCTGGGGATAACAAGGTATAGATAACCTCCCGTTGTTGGGGATAACAAGGTATAGATAACCTCCCGCTGTTGGGGATAGTAGGGTATAGATAACCTTCGTTTTCGTTTGATAGTAGGATAAGTATAACATCCCGTCTTCGTTCATCGTGCCCTTATTGGAAAGTAATTTCCCGTATATCCGTATGAGGATAAAAGAGATGGATATAAATTCCAGGGGAGATTAGACTTTGTGAAAATGGATTAGTCCTACTGTCTTGTAAAGATGAACCGGCGAAGCTTCGTTGAAATCCTTCCCTCGTTCGTCCTTAGTAAATACTATTACTGCATTTTCATGCATTTCTGGTAAACATCAATCATATTAAAAGCATACATGCATTTCTGGTAAACATCAATCATATTCAAAGGCATACATACATTCAAACACAACCAATGGACGTTTCGCTTATGTAAATAGGGTAAAAGTAAATCTGGATTCAAAAGATGGAGTTTATTTATATCAAAAGTGACCCATACACGGGTAAGTTTGTACAAGGAGACATAAACCCTAGTAAGAGAATTTTGTCATGAAGTTTTACAAAAAGAATCAGCTATGTGGGAAATAATCCTATTGAGTTTCAATTCTACTATTGCCACTCAAGTATCTCATCTTCTTGCTGTTGAGACGGAAACGATTGGATTGAGCTTTATCTGTTTGAGCTTGAGTAAGTAGTACAACTGGTTGCAGTTTCATGAGTGATCCAAACGAGACATAGTCATACGCTTTAATCCCTAACTTTTGCCTGGATTGCCCTTTCAGGTTTTCAATCCACCGGGATACCCTTTTTTGCCCAAGCCGCCTTTTCAGGTTTTCGACTTGCCGGGTGTACATCTTTTTATATATATATCCCTAATTTTTGCCCAAACCCTTTTGGTTTGCCGGGATGCCCTTATTTTTGCCTAGGCCTGTCAACCTAGCGGGTCTTTTTTTATGCGTAGTATTTTTTAACTATGTCTGCGTTTACAGGTTGTGGGAAGTCTTCACCATCCATTGTAGTCAGTATCATGGCACCTCCTGAGAACACTGTCTTGACTACAAATGGCCTTCTGAGTAGTATACTGTATATCATATTCCGTCAAGATCATTTGCCATCTTGCAATTCTTCCGGAGAGAGCAGGTTTCTCAAATATGTACTTGATTGGATCCATCTTCGAAATCAACAAGGTAGTATGGGTCAACATATACTGTCTTAGTCGGCGAGCAGCCCATGCCAAAGCGCAGCAAGTTTTCTCGAGCAGTGAGTATCTTGTTTCACAGTCGGTAAACTTTTTGCTAAGGTAGTATATTGCCTGCTCTTTTCGACCAGACTCGTCATGTTGCCCCAATACACACCCCATTGAGTTGTCTAATACTGTTAAATACATAATCAAGGGTCTTCCATCAACTGGTGGCATTAAAATTGGAGGTTCTAGCAAATATCTCTTGATTTCATCAAAGGCAGTCTGGCACTCATCATTCCATTCTATCACCTGATCTTTCTTCAACAACTTGAAGATTGGCTCACAGATGGTAGTTAATTGGGAAATAAATCTTGCAATGTAGTTCAATCGTCCCAAGAAACCTCTAACCTCCTTCTCAGTACGGGGAGTTGGCATCTCTCGTATAGCTTTCACTTTTGCAGGATCCACTTCAATACCTTTTCCACTGACAATGAAACCCAGGAGCTTTCCAGATCTAACTCCAAAAGTACACTTGTTTGGATTTAATCTCAACCTGTATTTCTTCAACCTCTCAAACAACTTGTGCAGATGATCAAGATGTTGTTCTTCATTCTGAGACCTGGCTATCATATCATCCACATATACCTCTATCTCATGATGAATCATATCATGAAACAAAGCCACCATAGCACGCTGATATGTTGCCCCTGCATTCTTCAAACCAAATGGCATTACCTTATAGCAAAAGGTGCCCCACTGTGTCACAAATGTAGTCTTCTCCATATCTTCAGGTGCCATCTTGATTTGATTGTAACCAGAGAAACCATCCATAAAAGAGAACACCTTATGCTGAGCAGTGTTGTCTACCAGAATATCAATATGAGGAAGTGGAAAGTCATCTTTAGGGCTAGCCTTGTTCAGATCTCTGTAGTCTACGCATATACGTACCTTACCATCTTTCTTAGGAACTGGTACCACATTTGCAACCCACTGAGGATAAGAAGTTACGGCCAAGAACCCTGCATTGAACGGTTTCATTACCTCTGCTTTGATCTTTTCTGACATTTCAGGACGCATACGGCGAACCTTCTGCTTCTTTGGACGACAATCTTCTTTCACTGGCAAACGGTGAACCACAATGTCTGTATCCAACCCTGGCATATCTTCATAAGACCAAGCAAAGATCTCCACATAGTCACGTAGCATCTGAATCAACCTGCTCTTGACACTGTCCTCTAAATCAGCCCCTATCTTGACCTCTTTTCTGTTTTCTTCAGTTCCCAGATTCACAACTTCGACTGGCTCTTCATGCGGCTGTATAGCTTTCTCTTCTTGTTGTAACAACCTAGCAAGCTCTACAGGTATTTCACAATCGTCCTCGTTTCCGTCTTCAGTTTGATAGATCGGATTCTCGAAATTGTAATTGGCAATAGTAGAACTGTTATCAACTGGATCCAGAGTGGATGAGGATCTGCATTTTAGTAACGTGGGTGTGTGTAAGAACACATAGCTGATAAAGCAAAAATAAAAGAAAAAGAAAGACAAGGAACACAATATTTACGAAAACGAAACGTCCACCGATTTTTTTGAATGAAGTATGCAAATGAAATGACAACCCGTAACAAGCACACCATTGTGCCCCGGGTAAGGCACATGGCTTGAAAGTTTTAATTGTTCCAGAAATTATAAATTTAAAAACATAACACAGTAATAGTATTTACTCCTGACTAAAGGAGATAGGGATAACATCTTCAGCTGTCCAATTATTGAGTCCAGCACCCACAGTAGGAAAAATCCATGCCTCCAAGTTGTAGTCTTCATCTTGATCTCCCACAGCATTGATAACCCCTGGATTGGTGATACGAACAGCACGGGCACGACGGACAGCCTTCTGGGACTCTGCAGTGAAACCCAAACCAAACTTGTCAGTCTTGTATGGAATATCAGGAAGCTGACCCCAAATAGTACAACCACCTTCTTCCACCACAGCTTTTGCATCATTGAGGGAGGCCATTGCCAATGTTGGAGGGTTTCTGATGACCACAGGAACCTTCTTCACAGCAGGAGGAGTCACACAATCCTTAACAGCCCAGGGAACCACTTCAAATGACTGACATGGAGTTTCAATGTATTCACCTTCTACTTCCAGATACTTGAAAGTGTTTACATGGCTGACAAAGTATTCTTCCTCTCCAAAGACAGTAACGACTTTTCCATTCACCGGATATCTCAACTTTTGATGTAATGTGGAGGTCACAGCACCTGCCCCATGGATCCAGGGACGACCAAGCAGACATGAGTACGAAGGACGAATATCCATCACATAGAATGTAACAGTGAACACCTGAGAGCCAACCTTGATTGGAAGATCAATTTCCCCATGCACTACTCTTCTAGAACCATCAAAAGCCTTTACCACAATATTACTGGGCTTCAATACCGTATCTTCAGGACTCAGCTTGTTCAGGACTTCCTTAGGCAACACATTCAGAGAGGAACCATTGTCTATCAGCACATGAGACAGGGTAGTGCCCCTGCATTCAATTGAAATATGCAAGGCCCTGTTATGATCCCTCTTGGCAGGGGTCAAGTCAGCATCAGAAAATCCTAACCCGTTGTCATAGGTCAGGTGAGCAACACAATTCTCAAACTGGTCCACAGAAATTGCACTGGGTACATGAGCCATCTTTAGAAACTTGATCAATGACTTGGCATGAGCCTCAGAACATAATAACAGGGAGAGCATAGAAATCTTTGAGGGAGTATGCCCCAGCTGATCAACAATATCATAATCACTCTTGCGAATGATTTTCAATACTTCTTCCATCTGCTTAGAGAGGTCATCAGCAGCTGGCACATCAGTAGATACAGGCTCAATAACAGGACCCTTGCCCCGAGCATCAGTGGTGGAAGTAACAGCAGGAGTAACTGCACTCTTAGAAGCAACTGGAGGAGAGAAGACTCTTCCACTACGAGTGATCTTGCTAGATCCAGCAATATTATCAATGTCAACAGGCATATCAGGTAAAGGCTCCTGTTTGACACCATGGATGTAAACATCAGACCCATAGTGCCAAGGCACAGTTTTGTCAGATGTATAGGACCAGGAGTGGTAATGATCAGAGGAGCTACTCGGGCTTCAGCGACAACTTTCACAGGACCTTCAGCAGTAATCTTGATCGGGCCCTGATGAGTGATTTTAATGGGACCCTTTGAAGTGATTCTTAGTGGTACTTTGTCAACCATATCAACCTCTTCAATCTTCTTACCCTGAGTCAGATGATCTACCATACTTTCTACAGATGCTGGTCTTCTTTCAAACACTATAGTATACTTATCCATGAGACGTTGAATCCCATCTCTCAAAATGAAGCAACTATCCGGCTTATAGGTACAATACAAACAATCTTCACGACAATCTGGAAAGATCCCAGCTTGTACTAACCTCTTTTTGATAACAGACAATGGCGTGCTCAACTCCATAACCGAATAGACATGCAGATCTTCATCAATATCTTCATCAATGGCGTTGACAGTCTTCTCGTGATTTGGCATTGGAGCGGTAATCACATTTGGAGTACCTGGTGGATCAAACTCAATTTCTCCAGCATCAATCATATCCTGAATTTTGTTCTTCAAGACCCAGCAGTTATTAGTATCATGTCCTGGACAGTTCGAATGATATGCACATCGTGCATTGGGATTGTACTTGGGAGAGGTAACATTGGGATTCTGAGGAGCCTCCCTCAGGGTAATAAGTTCAGCCTTCAACAAGTGTTGCAATGCCTGAGCCATTGACATGTTGATCTTCGTGAACTGTCTTCTAGCCCTCTGTTGGTTGCCTTGAGGCTGCTCTGTTGTTGCAGGAGTTGGATTTGAAATATGAACTGCACTAACAGACTGATGCCTTCTGTTACGATCAGGCTGACCATACACAGCATTAGATTCTTTCTTCCCAGTGGGAGGCTTCTTTGCAGCACCTGATGAAGAAGTGCCCACTTGGATCTTACCACTCTTGATACCATTCTCTACTCGCTCTCCTGTCATGATCAACTCCGTGAAGCCAGATGATGAGCTTCCAATGAGATGACTGTAAAACGGACCATTCAGCGTACACATGAACATATCAACCAACTCCCTATCAGTCAAAGGGGGTTGAACTCTTCCAGCTAAGTCTCTCCACTTCTGAGCATACTCCTTAAAGCTTTCTTTGGCACCCATAGACATGCTTTGAAGCTGCATGCGAGTGGGGGCTAAGTCAGCATTGTATTGATACTGCTTGTAGAAAGCTTCAGCAAGGTCATTCCAATCTCTGATGTTGACACTCTCCAACTGATAATACCATTCTAGCTGAGCTCCAGATAAACTTTCTTGAAAGAAATGGATCCACAACTTTTTATCAGCAGTGTGGGGTTGAATTCTTCTGACATAAGACCTCAGATGCAATTTGGGACAAGAGACCCCATCATAGACAACAAATGTAGGAACTTTGAACCCAATGGGTATGACCACCCCAGATATCAAGCTCAAATCCTCAAAATCCAGCCCAGATGATTTCTGTAATTCCATAGCATCCATTCTATCCACCAGCATCTTGAATTTGTCTTCGTTAGGCTCATGGTAGTAGTTAGCCTCAGAATCAGAGTCCCCCATAGTGTTGTGGAGACTGCCTCTCTCCTGCTCAGATTCTTCAGATTCATAGTCTTCAACCTGTTCCTTGGTCTTGAAAGGACCTTTGAACCTTCTTCCCATGTTGAGCAACCCAGCAGACCTTCTAGCCTTCTTAGTCTTCTTGGCCAGCAGTGTCTTCAATTCATCCTGCCCCTTGGATAGGTTCAGGATCAGCTCTTGGAACTGTGCATTCTGTGCCTGGAGATCCTTAACTGATTGTTCAAGAGCCATTGCTGAAATAAACAGCGAGGAGATGAGAAACCTGTGCACAATTATAAACCTGTGATGCAATGATATGGGAATGCATATGCAATGTTTTCAAGGACCGCAGGATTTAAATTTGCTTAAACAAACAAGAAAGTAACTTTTTATTAGTAATAACTTGTTTTGCCTTTTAGGCTTACAAAAAATGAAAACGAAATAAGTACAAAAGATGGGGTTTTAAGTCTCCCATGGACGTTTCCTCTTTGTGTTGAGGTATGAGTTGAGGTTTCGTTCCTCATGAAGTAGCTTTGTTAGCTCTAGGATCCTTGCTTGGCTTGCTTTGTAATGAGCCTCGAAAGTATCCCTTTGCTCTTTCAGTTGGATCCATGATCTCTGCAAGTCTTCCATATCAGTAGGCATGTCTGGGTGAAGGATGGTATAAGCTGTGTCTCCTTCAGCAACAGGTTCCATGGTAACTGGTAGGATGGCAGGATATGGCATCATGAGTGTCTGAGCACGAAATCGTACCCATCTGAGATAAGCCCCCATAGGAATGGTGTACTTAGGCTCCAGTGTCTTGCTGTCAATCCTGTTTACCTTTCCCCAAGCTCGTATGAATCTCTGACGGTAACCCTGAAGATCGTTGTCGTAGTCAAACACAATGCCCTGAATCAACATGTCTTGTGGACCATCGCTCCGGGCGTACCCAAACTGTCGTAAAGCTAGAGATGGGTTGTAGGTGATGCCTCCTCTTATGCCTAGAAGTGGTACATTAGGAAACTCCCCACAACGGTCAATGATGGTGACATTCTCCATAGATCTGGAGCACCAATGGATGTCTGAGTGAGAAAGTGACATGATCCTCTTGGACCATCTGAACCCTTGCTCATTCTTCATTACTGAGCGAGGAAGGTGAGAAATAAACCACCTAGAAAGTAAAGGTATGCAGCACATCAAAGTTCCTCTTGCCCTTGTAGTACGGGTGTGAAGAGAATGTAGGATGTCTCCAAGTAAGGTAGGCACTGGATTGTGACTCAGGAATATGTTGATGGCATGAACGTCTATGAACTGATCAGGATTGGGGAACAACACTAAGCCATAAATCAATAAGGCTAAGATCTCCTCAAAAGCATCGTAGCTCATAGCCTTCAAGAACATTTGAGCTTTATCCACTAATACCTTGGCAAGAATACCTTTAACTCCGCTTCTCGTCTCTAGAACAATGTCAGACTTCTTCAGATGTAGAGTTGCAGCAATAACTTCTGGTTTAAGCTCCTTCTCTAAGCCTGTGAATGGCTTCTGATCAAGAACAGGTATACCCAGAAGTTTAGAGAACTCCTCCATGGTTGGAACCAGCTGATAATCAGGAAATGTAAAGCAATGGTGCTTAGGGTCAAAGAACTGAAACAGCACACTCATCATGTCTTCACTGAACCCTGAAGTAACTAGATCCAATAAGTGACCATGTCTCTTGTTGAACTGGGAATGATCAGGCACTAGAGAAACCAACTCCTTGAGCTTAGCAGGTATCCCTACAAAGTTGATCCTGATGGTGTTTCTACGAGCAGAAGCCATGACCTGCAACAAAGAACAAAGATAAATCCTTTGGTCCTTGAAATGGTTAGGGAAAATGATATGCTTATGATGCATGATGATGTCATGATGTCATGCTCAATCACAAACATGTGGCACACACAAACAAGTCACACCATAGCCCTAGGTTTAAAGGCTTGCATGAGGTTCAAAGGCAAGTACCCTCCCCTGAAGTTAGATGGTTCATCCTGTCCTACAAAAGTAACCAGGTTCTAAGGGATCTCAATATCATTGATCCTTCACAAGGGTGGTTGTTCAGAAGGCAACTCACTTGCCAACCAAAACCCTCCAAGTTTAAGATCTCAATGAGCGTAGTATCGAGTGTCAACCAACTTCAGTCTGCACCAAAGCCGGTTACCTCACTACTTTCTAAAGGCCAAGATGAGTTAACTAGGGTTCTAAAAGTCAGTTAGTGCATTGACAACATATGGCAGCCTCAATATTATCCTCAACTTGACTTAAGGAATATAAGCACCAACCAAGAAGTCGCACTAACTATGGCCACCAGATCAACCGTATCGATATACGTCGTACAGTTTCCTTGGTCTATTGCCATTTACCTAAGGTACACTAGATCCGGGTTAGGACCTTTCACACATGAGAGCACCCCAACAATATAATAATAAAGCAAACAAGGCAAACAATTTAAAGTGATCTTAATTCCTAAGGGTACCCCTCTTAAATAGATCCCCAGCAGAGTCGCCAGTTCTGTAACACGGTGGGAGAACTGACTTTAAACAATGTTGCGGATAGCAAGAGTCGCCACCGACTTTTATTTTATCCATAAGGAAAGGTTATAAAAGAACAGGAAAGACCTTAGAGAATATTTTGGGTCCGGGGGGTAGGTTATGAAAAGGGAAGGTGTTAGCACCCTTTTCATCCATGGTTATCCATGGGCTCTTAGGTACTTAAGCTCATTTTTGAATTGTTTTGAAAGTGTAGTGTGTGAATAGAAAATTTTCAGAATAGTTAATAAATAATCCATGTAAGGATGTGTTAAGAACTTGTTTGAAAACTTGTTGAAAATTTGTTTAAGTGTGAAACAGTTTTGAAGTGAGCAAGCACCTAGGAGTAACCTACCCTAATGTTTAAAGGTCTTTCTTATTCTTCATTCTTTCCTTTAGTAAGACTATCCCTACTATAATGGAGTAGGTAGTCCTTACTTTGGATGTTAAGGGATATGTGAGGGACAATTTGACTTTGAAGGCCATTGTGAGATGTAATAAGCACATATAAGGGACCATCATCATTTTTCGAAAGGGACTCGATTCGTAAAGGCAACCATAAGGGACTTTGATGATTTTTCTATTTGAGGGACTTGCTTTATACACCCCACTTAACCATTATTCGTAGGCAACTTGAGGGATATCCTTAGGAAGTGAGACGGCGATTAAAATCGACTTACGTGTGTGACGTGTTTATTTTAATTATCTTTATTTAAAAGTGATCTAAATTTATTTTAATATTACATACAGGTTGTTACACTCCCTAATTACTAACCATAATAATAATTAAATAATTAAACAACTTTACATCCAAGAAAACAATTACAAAATAATAAGCAAAATAATTAAATAGCAAAGATAAATAAAATATAAATAAGCAATAATAAATAATAAAGGGGGTTAATTCTAAGTTTACTCGGCAAGACATCGCATCTTGTGCCTACGTATCCTTACGGGAGTGGAATCAGAGTAATCGTAGTTCCCCTCAAAAGGGAGGTTGGAGACTTCTTGACTGTGGTCAAGGTCTCAAGGGGAATAAACGCATCTTAAGGACACGCTTACATGGAGTGTAGAAACTCCAAATCTCTACGTTGAATTGTTAAGTTGTAATTAGGGTTAAATTAGGAATTCCACGGCGGGAAACCCTAAAATGAGCGCGACGGCTCTTTGACCTAATGCTAGGGGTAAAATTGTAATTTTGCCTGCGGCGAGGCATTTGTGAAAATTTAGGGTTGAAAAGGTGTAAGGGTTGAAGGTGAGGACTATTGACACGGCGGTCAAAAGCTAGACCTAATTCCTTCGGCAGTGCGTAGTGTGACAGAAATAATGGTAAACGCGTGAGATAATTGAATTGCAAACAGAGAGATAATGTCATAATTTAAACCATGCAAGCAGAAATTTAAAGGCAGAATTTAAAGAGCGATTGTTAAGTTCGCGAGGTTACATGAGAGGAGCAGATACAATATGATAATGAAATTTGAATTGAACAATAATAAAATAAAATAAATAACGGTTCTAGTTATTATAAAAAAAAAGATTTTAGTTATTATTTTAAATTTATCTAAAAAAAAGTTTTTCTTAAAAATAATAGGTTTTCATATTAATTTGGAAAAGATGTTAATGTTATTTATTTTAAAAAACAGATTTTTATATTATAACAAGTTTTAATAAATTAATGATAACAATAATAATAATAATGGTAATAATAATGATAATAATGATAATAATAATAAATAATGATAATAATAATACTAATAATAATAATAATAATAATAATAATAATAATAATAATAATAAAGCAATAATGAATTTTAAATGTGCCAAATAACCCAACAATGTTGCTAACGCAGAAATGCGCTCATCGCAACCAGATCTAAATCGGACGAAACAAAATTTATCGCAAAGAAAAAGAAATTAAGCAAAAAATAGTATTATTGCTCACACAAAAATGCGATCATCGCAACCAGATCGAACTAACACAAATGTCACGCGTCATGCACACAAATGTGCAAACATCGTATCGACATAATTCGATCAAAAATTATTCTTATATATATATATATATATATATATATATATATATATATATATATATATATATATATATATATATATATATATATATATATATATATAAACTCTAACAATTTAAAAATTATATATATAAACGTAACAGTAATAGATGAAGAAAAAGAAATAACGGTAATAGATGAAGAAAAAGAAATAACGGTAAAGATGAAGAAAAATAAACAACAGTAATAGATGAAGGAAAAGAAATAACGGTAAACGATGAAGAAAAAGAAACAATAGTAATGGATGAAGAAGAAAACTAAATAACGGCAAACGGCACTCACTCCTCTTAGGTTTTTTTCATTCTCCCCCCTTTTCCAACAAGGCAACACATGTATATATAGGGAACAAATTAGGATTAACACCAAATTGTCAATAATGTCCCTAAAGCCCATTTTAAAGCCCAAACTAAATAATTAGTTAAGAAAAAATAAAATTTAAATAATTTAAAATAATTAAAATAAACTTAAAATAAAAACTAATAATCCTATTGATTCCTAAAATCAAAAATATTATAAAAAGAACAAAATTTTTTTCAATATTTTTTATTTTATGATTTTTTGGATATTTTTATGAATAATTTAGAAAAAAGTGAAAAAAATAATATTTTAAAAAATGATTTAATTAAAATACGAAAATAATAATTAAATAATAATAAAAAACTATTTTTGTTATTTTTTTAATGAAAGATAGAAAAATTTAGAGTAAAAATAATAAAAAACAAAAAAAAGTGACAAAGGTGAGATTCGAACTCTCAACCTCTCACACTCATAACTCCTTACACATGTCCTCCTGCCAATTGTGCCATTTTTACTTTTTAGAAAAAAAATGCATGCCATATGATATTTACCTGCAAAAAGTCAAACGACTACACAAATTTGTTAGTAATTGATTAAATGCAATAAAAATGCAATGAAATGCGACGACAAATCTTAGGGCAAAATTTGGGGTATTACAATTATTATGATAATATTTCTCACCCAACCTCTCTTTGATGTTGGCAAAAAAAATCATGAAGTTTGACTTTGGTTTGACCACAGTTGACCTCAGTTTGACTTTTTAACTGCATTGACTGCTTTTGACTTATCTGATCATCTGACTGAGCAAACTTTTGAGAAAAGTCTTGAAACTTGACATGGGGGTTCTTATACACATATAAGATGTTATGAAGCTCACTTGAAGTCTTGGAAGTCCATTTAGCCTGATTAAAGTCAAAACCCTAGTTTTGGATGCACTGCTTAGGAGGTGCATTGTCTGAGGGAATTGTCAACTCTTCTGACCAATTGTGAATTTTGTGAACCTTGTGAACCTTCTTGGAACACAAAGTCTTGTATTGTGAGGGCAAATTTTGGGGTGCAACACTACCCAAGAAGGGTCCCTTTGCTTCGTCTGCAGCCACAACTGAGTGGCCTGAGTGTTTGATGAGTCTGTCAGCGGAGGATATTGCCTGGTTTGATAGAGATAGGTTGGGTACCGAGATCATATTCAGTTGCAGGGGGTTTCCGAATGTGCCTTTGATAGGCAGGAAGGGCTGTATAAACTATAATCCATCTCTGCTGGTCCAATAGTTTGCTTATGCTTTGAGAGCTCCGCCGAAGGATGAAGAGGTGCAGGAATCTCTGTACCTCACTGGTCTTCTAGAAGGGGATATGTTATCCAAGCTTCAGCATGCTTGGAATGGTATCAGTAAGCGGGGGGAAACCATTGCTGGGGAAAAGTAATAGCCAAGCCTACACTCCGTATGTGACCTGGATCAGAGCCAGAGCAGATGCTATAGGGATGCCGTTTCCTCCTGCCAAGCCAGAAAGCCCTCTAGTGATTGAAGAGCCTACCACCGTGCCTATTCAGAAGCATAATCAGGTGTTAGCTGAGAGAGATGAGCTGAAAAAGGCAAATGAAGAACTGGAGAAAGAATTGGCTCAACTCAGAAGCGAGAGAAGCGAAGCCGTCCATTCCTTCAAGAGGCAGACAAAGCTGGTGAACCAGCTAGGGACAGATTTGACTAAGCAGATAGCTGAGCGTGAGCGCTTGGGTCGAGACTTCAAAGTTGTCAATGATGTACTGGCCACTAAGAAGTAGCACTTGGATGAAGCGTACCGGAGAATATCCAAGTTTAACCAGCACTGGAAGGCCACCCTAGCCAACGGCAAAGAACGGGAGGATAAACTGAAACAACAGATCTCCAAGTTGAAAGCCCAGGTGAAGGCTAGTGAGAAGAGGTTTGATGAAGAAACCGCTCGCAGATATGCCGCTGAAGGCCAGCTCAACAAGGCTCTTGCTAACCTGAAGGAGCGCAAACTGACGTTTGAATCCAAGAAGCGGAAGTTAGAAGATTGTTTCGGTGAAGGAGCATGGGAAGATTCGGTTGAAGGTCTTCAATACACCATCATGCAAAGGGAGTTACTCGTCAAAGGGTTGCTCACTCGGCCTGATCATCCAGAAACGAAGGGGTTGTTAGAAGAGTTCCGCGCCCGTGGCCGTGCTCGACTATATTTGTAATCCTTTTGTTTTGATCATTGTTGTATGCTGACCATCACCAGGCTTGTTGGTTGAGGTCACACCATTGGTTCAGCTTGTACTCGGTGACGTTATGTACTGCATTGATGGGCTTTCTTTATATATATGAGATGTTATTTCCATGACTGGACTCGGACTTCTTATTATCAGCACTGGCACTCAGGCACTAGGATCAGGGGGGAATCTCCCCAACGCACAGACACACGTTTGCCTTTGCATGAAGCATTTGCATAACAAGC